>JAREIK010001381.1:2004736-2326871 GCA_029783825.1 Sapria himalayana | reverse complement strand
AATAAATAATTAAAATGAATATTTAAAATTATAATGAATACAAATTAAAATGAGATTTATAATTTATAATATATGGTATACTAGTTTAATGGATTGTTAATTTAGGTGTTTTGTTGTTTAGGAGTTTATCAATTTATATTTTTAGGCATTTAGTGGTTTATAGTTTTTATTTATATAATAAAATTTTTTTTTTGATTTTATCTGATTTTCAAAGGTTATAACCTTTAAAAATAAAATAATTTTTAAAATTTTTTGTAATGTGAATACCATGTATAATTATATTAATCTTACTAATTATATATCATATAAATTAATATAAACAATTTTAATGATAGATAGTATAATAATGATCAAAAATTAAATTAATAAACTATTATTAATAATATAAATATTAATTAAATTATATTTACATAACACAAAATGATTCAAAATCAAATCAAAATATATTACTAAATAATAATATTTAATTTTCAAATATTTCCTTCTTTTTATAAGCTTATATTTTTTATTTATTAAAATAAATTATATAAATAATATTTATCTCACTCTAAATTTATTTTGCAATTAATTTTTCTAAATAATTAAACTATAAATAATTAAAATGAATATTTAAAATTATAATGACTAGAAATAAAAATGAGATTTATTATTTATTAAGTAGTATATAGCTATTAAAAGGTTTATGTATTCAGGGGTTTTGGGGTCTCTGAGCTTACTGAATTAAGTAAGTAAGCATTTAATGATCTATAGGCTTTATTTTAAAAATGAAATAACAAAAAATTTATTATTATTATTTGTTCTCATTTTTTAAGGTTCTAACCTTTGAAAATATAATAATTTTTTAATTTCTCTTCAAAAGTAAATACAATATATATTTATAATAATCATAATAATTATATATCATATAAATTTAATATAAACAATTTTATTGATAGATATTCTAATAATTATAAAAAAGTAAATTAAAAATCTATTATGAATAAGATTGATATTACTTAAAATATTATACAAAAACATAAAATGATTCAAAAGTAAAACAAAATTTATCACTAAAATATAATTAATTTTTTTAAAATTTTTATGATTTTTATAAGCTTATCTATTTTTTGATGAAAAATATTTTTAATTAATTATATTATTAACTTATAATTTATTTTATAATTAATAAATATATAAAAATTAAAAACTAAACAATCAAAATTAATTTTTTAAATTATAATGAAAACAAATAAAATTGAGATTTATTAATTATTATTTAGGGTATACCAGTTTAAAAGATTATCTATATAGGGGTATCGGGATTTTGTAGTTTAGTGATTTAAGTGCTTAGACATTTAGTGGTGTATAGGTTTTATTTAAACAATGAAATAATAAAAAATTTATTTTTTTTATTTTTTGACATTTTCAAATGTCATAATCTTTGAAAATATAATAATTTTAAAATTTTTTTCAAAAGTGAATACTATATTTATTTATAATAATATTTATATTTATATATCAAATAAATTCAATATAAACATTTTTATTGAAAAAATTATGATAATGATCAAAAAATAAATTAATAATCTATAATTAATAAGATAGATATCAATTAAAATATAATTAAAAAACCTAAAATGATTCAGAAACAAAGCAAAATATATTACTATATAATAATTTTTTGTTTTAAAATTTTTTTTCTTCTAAAAAATTTATCTATATTTTTTTGATGAAAAATAATTTATATAAATTATATTTGTGTAACTCTTAATTTATTTTGTTATTAATATTTATATAAAAATATATAAATTAATAATTAAAATGAATATTTAAAATTATAATAAAAAAATGAGTTTTATTATTTATCATTTAGGGTATAACGGTTTAATTTAAATTATATCTATTTAACTAATAATTTATTTTGTAATTAATATTTCTATAAAATAAACTGATAAATAATTAAAATAAAAATTTAAAATTATACTGAATAAAAATTAAAATGAGATTTTTGATTTATTATTAATGTATACCAGTTTAATTGTTTTGACATTTAGGAGTGTAGAGATTTATGTTTTTAAGCATTTAGTATTTTATAGGTTTTATTTAAACAATAAAATAACAAAAAAATATTTGTAATATTTTCTCATTTTCAGAGGTTATAACCTCTGAAAATATAATAAAATTTATGATTTTTTGAAATTTGAATACAATATTTAATTATAATAATATTAATAATTATATATCATATAAATACAATACAACAAATTTTATTGATAGATATTATAATAATGATCAAAAATAAATTAATAAACAATTAATAATAAGATAGATATTAATTAAAAAATATTTAGGAAACCCAAATTGATTCAAAATTTAAGTAAAATATATTACTGAATAATAATTTTTAATTTTTAAATTTTACTTCTTTTAGTATGCGTATATATCTTTTTTGATTAAAAATAAATTATTTAAATTATATTTGTCGCATTCCTAATTTATTTTGTAATAAATATTTTTATAAAAATAAACTAATGAATAATAAAATGAATATTTAAAATTATAATAAATAGAAATAAAAATTAGATTTATTAATTATTATGTATTATATAGTGGTTTAATGGTTTATGTATTTAGGTATTACGGGGTTTAGGAATTTACTGATTTAATTGTGTATGTATTTAGTGGTTTATAGGTTTTATTTTAAAAATAAAATAACAAAAAATTATTTTTATTATTTTTTGATATTTTCAAAGGTTATAACCTTTGAAAATATAATAACTTTTAATTTTTTTTTCAAAAGTTAATTCAATATTTAGTTATAATAATCATTATATTTATATTTCATATATATTCAATATAAATAATTTTATTGATAAATATTCTAATAATTATCAAAAAATAAAATAATAATCTATTATTAATAAGATAGATATAAATTAAAATATAATTACAAAACCAAAAATGATTCAGAAGCAAATCAAAAATATATTACTATATAATAATTTTTTGTTTTGAATTTTTTTTTTCTTTTTAAAAGTTTATCTATATTTTTTTGATGAAAAATAATTTATATAAATTATATTTGTCTAACTCATAATTTATTTTGTAATTAATATTTATATAAAAATAAACAAATAAATATTAAAATGAATATTTAAAATTATAATGAAAAAAAATGATATTTATTCTTTAATATTTACGGTATACCGGTTTAATTTAAATTATATCTGTCATACTAATAATTTATTTTGTAAATAATATTTCTAAAAAATAAACTAGTAAATAATTAAAGTAAAAATTTAAAATTATACTGAATAAAAATTAAAATGAGATTTATGAATTATTATTAATGTATACCAGTTTAATATTTTAAGTATTTAGAGGTATTTTCGTTTATGACTTTAGCGATTTCTATTTTTAGGCATTTAGTAGTTTATAGGTTTTATCTAAATAATGAAATAACATAAAAATTATTTTGGATATTTTTTCACAGTTTTCAAAGGTTGTAACCTTTGAAAATATAATAATTTTAATATTTTTGTAAAATGTAAATATAATATTAAGTTATTATAATCTTAATAATTATAAGTCATTTAAATTCAATATAAATAATTACATTACTAGATATTATAATAATGATCAAACAAAAAATAATAAACTATTATTAATAAGATAGATATTATTTAAAATATATTTGCAAAATCTAAATTTATTCAAAATCAAAGTAAAATATATTACTAAATAATAATTTTTTAATGTTTTGCTTTTTTTATAAGTTTATATTTTTGTTTTTGAAAATAAATTATATAAATTATATTTGTCTTACTCATAATTTATTTTGTAATTTATAATTCTATAATAATAAACTAATAAATAATTAAAATGAATATTTAAAATTATAATGAATATAAATAAAATTGAGATTTATTATTTATTATTCAGGATATACCGGTTTAATGGTTTAAGTATTTAGGTATTTTGTGGTTTAGGAGTTTAGTGATTTAATTGTTTAGACCTTTAGTGATTTATAGTTTTTATTTAAAGAATTAAAAAACAAAAAATTTAATTATTTTGATTTTTTTTTAATTTTTTAAGGTTATAACCTTTGAAAATATAATAATTTTTAATTTTTTTTAAATGTGAATATAATATTTAGTTATAATAATCTTAATAATTATATATAATGTAAACTAAATATAAATAATTTTATTAATAAATATTATAATAATGATCAATAAATTAATTAATAAACTAGTATTAATAAGAATGATATAAATTAAAATATAATTGTAAAATCTAAAATGATTCAAAATCAAAATAAGATATATTAATAAAAAATAATTTTTTATTTTTAAAATTTTGCCTCTTTTTATAAGCATATATATTATTTTTGTTGAAAAATAAATTATTTAAATTATATCTGTCTCACTAATAATTTATATTTTAATTAATATTTCTATAAAAATAAACTAATAAATAATTAAAATGAATATTTAAAATTATAATGAATACTAATAAAAATGAGAATTATGATTTATTATTTAGACTATACTAATTTAATATTTTGAGTATTTATGAGCTTCGGGGATTAGGAGTTTAGTCATTTTAGTATCTAGTTATTTAGTGGCTTATAGGTTTTATTTAAAATATAAAATTAAAAAAAAGTATTTTTGTTATTTTTTCTCATTTTTGAAGGTTATAACCTTTGAAAATATAATAATTTTTAATTTTTTTTGAAAACTGAATACAATATGAAGTTAATAATTATTATAATTAAATATCATATAAATTCAATATAAATTATTTTATTTGTATATATTATAATAATGATCATAAAAAAATAATAAACAATTATTATTAAGATAAATATTGTTTAAAATATATTTGCAAAACCTAAAATGATTCAAAATCAAAGTGAAATATTTTACTAAATATTAATTTTAAATTTTTAAATTTTTGTATCCATTTATATGCTTATATATTTTTTGATGAAAAATAAATTTTTTAAATTATATTTGTCTCACTAATAATTTATTTTTTAATTTATATCTCTATAAAAATAAACTAATAAAAAAATTAAGATGTAAGTTTAAAATTATAATGAATACTAATAAAAATGAGTATTATTATTTATTATATATAGTATACCGGTTTAATGGTTAAATTATTCAGTATAAATTTAAATTTTTATTTTAATTAATTTTCAGTTTATTTTTATAGAAATATTAATTACAAAATTAATTATTAGTTAGACAGATCTAATTTAAAATAGACTGGTATACCCTAAATAATAAATAATAAATCTCATTATTTTTAATTATAATTTTAAATATTCATTTTAATTATTTATTTGTTTATTTTTATATAAATATTAATTTCAAAATAATTTATGAGTTACATAAATAAAATTTATGTTAATTATTTTTATCAAAAAATTATAGATAAACTTTTTAAAAGAAAAAATTTTTTCAAAACATAAAATTATTATATAGTAATATACTTTGCTTTGCTTCTGAATCATTTTAGGTTTTGTAATTATATTTTAATTGATATCTATCTATTAATAATAGATTATTAAGTTATTTTTTCATCATTATTTTTCATATTTATCAATAAAAATGTTTATATTGAATTTATATGATATATAAATATAATTATTATTATAACAAAATATTGTATTCACTTTTGAAAAAAATTTTAAAATTATTATATTTTCAAAGGCTATAACCTTTGAAAATGTGAAAAAATAAAAAAAATATTTTTTCTTTGTTATTCTATTGTTTAAATAATACATATACACTACTAAATGCCTAAACATTTAAATCACTAAACTACAAAATCCCGATACCTCTATATAGATAATCCTTTAAATCGGTATACCCTAAATAATAATTAATAAATTTCATTTATATTTGTTTTCATCATAATTTAAAAAATTCATTTTGATTATTTAGTTTTTTATTTTTATATATGTATTAATTATAAAATAAAATATGAGTTAAAAATATAAATTATAAAAATTATTTTTAATCAAAAAATTGATAAGCTTATAAAAAGAATAAAAAAATAAAAACAAATAATTATTATTTAGTATTATATTTTGCTTTATTATGAATCATTTTAGGTTTTGATATTATATTTTAAGTAATATCAATCTTATTCATAATAGATTTTTAATTTATTTTTTGATAATTATTAGAATATCTATCAATAAAATTGTTTATATTGAATTTATATGATATATAATTATTATGATTATATAATATCAAAACCTCATAAAAAACATTTTAACATAAACATTTTAACATCTATATACTTACATAAACATTTTAACATCTATATACTACATAATAAATAATAAATCTCATTTTTATTTCTTTTTATTATAATTTTAAATATTCATTTTAATTATTTATAGTTTAATTATTTAAAAAAATTAATTACAAAATAAATTTCGAGTGATAATAATATTATTTAAATAATTTTTTTTTGAATCAAAGAAAATATAAGCTTATAAAAAGAAGAAAAAATTTTAAAATTAAATATTATTATTTAGTAATATATTTTGATTTGATTTTGAATCATTGTGTGTTATGTTAATATATTTTAATTAATATTTATATTATTAATTATAGTTTATTAATTTAATTTTTGATCATTATTATAATATCTATCATTAAAAATATTTATATTGAATTTATATGATATATAATTAGTAAGATTAATATAATTATACATACTATTCACATTTCAAAAAAAAATTTAAAAATTACTTTATTTTTAAAGGTTATTACCTTTGAAAATTAGAAAAACTTTAAAATTTTTTTTTTTATTTTTATTATATAAATAAAACCTATAAACCGCTAAATACCTAAAAATAGAGGTGTCAAACGGGCCGGCCCTTGCACGGCACGACCCGTTTTTCACGGGCACGATCGTGCTACCGTGCCGTGCCGGGCACGGCACGGTTTAAAAAAACCGGGCCCGGCACGACCCGCAGGCACGACGGGCCGTGCCGTGCCTCGCCTGGCCCACTCGGGCAAACCTGTCCGAGCGGTTCGGGAAACGGGGACCGCGGGTCGGGTCGATTTTGACCCGACCCGCGGTCTTTTTTTGTGGGAGGGGAGGCATGCGATCGTTGCAGTGCCGCGGGCCGAATCGTGCCTGGCAAGGCACGGCACGGCACGGCACGGTCCGTGCCAAAGCCGGGCACGGCATGGGCCCGGGCACGGTTGACACCTCTACCTAAAAACATATATCGATAAACTCCTAAACGACAAAACTCCTAAATAATCAAACCATTAAAACGGTATACCACATATAATAAATCATAAATCTCATTTTGATTTGTATTCTTTATAATTTTAAATATTCATTTTATACAAGTACATCAATTGACATGGCTCCTCATTGAAACTAGTTCAACTAGTATGACTCATATGATGGAAAAAGATAACTATGGGAAATTAAAAAAAGGTAAAGATTGTTGGCTATGAAAAGTTGAAGATGAAGATTCATGATGGGTCTTTCAAATTCTTTCAAGGATTATGTACACTCCAGACTTGAATAGAAATCTAGTTTTAATGAGTGTGATAACATATGGTGGTGTTTGGTTTTGTTGTGATGATAAGGCTTGCAAGATAACTTGAGTAGCAATATTAATTGCTAGAGGAATAAAGTGTGGTGCCTAATACATGTTGTTAGCAAGTACCATCAGAACTTTATGCAGATGGTCCTTATTTTCTGAAAAGAAGGAAAGCATAGAGAATAAGCAAGACAGAGAGCACAAGTTGTCCTTAGAAAAGAAAATCACTATAGTATCAAGACTGAGTTCAGAGTCGTGACATGGGAATAATTTGTCATGACTAAGTTTGGAGTTATTAGAATATGGTGTCATGACATGAAATCATGTTGAAGTATTATAGAATGGAGTATAAGGGTGGAGTATTCCTTGCTAGTTGTGATATGGATGAAAGCGAGTCATAGCATCTTTTTATCATGACATCAAATAATGTGTTGCGACATTTTCTAGTCATGACATCACAAGTCATGTTGTAACCATTCAATTGGTGGCACATATTCTCTCGATAAAGATATGGATTAGATAGAGTTTGAAGACTCTATTGAGAATGATACATTCTTGATAACACCTACATTGAGGACTACATGAGTTAGAAACCTACCTTAGTGGTATATTGATATTGTATATCATGCTCTTCATGTCACAAGAAAGGAGCTGAGCACCGTGATATAGATATTGACTATGATGAGATCTTCTTAGCAATAACAAAGATATCCTCAATTTGGGTGGCATTGGCTGATGTAGTAAGGTATAACTTGTACATTTAGTAGTTATTTGTAAAAATAAGTTTTCTTCATGAAGATCTAGAGGAAGAAATGTTTATGGTGCAGCCAACCAATTTGAGGT
Source organism: Sapria himalayana (assembly GCA_029783825.1). Lineage (NCBI taxonomy): Eukaryota > Viridiplantae > Streptophyta > Magnoliopsida > Malpighiales > Rafflesiaceae > Sapria > Sapria himalayana. The sequence goes on along the minus strand of JAREIK010001381.1, from coordinate 2,318,464 downwards.
GAAAGGTAAGAGAAACTTGGTTCAAGCTAGAAAATCTTTATATAAGCTGAAGCAATCTCCAAAAGTACTGGATCAAAAGCCTGATTTGTTTATCTTGTTTTTGGAATTCAACATATGTGAGGTAGACCATAATGTCTACTCAAAGAGGTTAGATAAAAATTATGTTAGTCTAATCTCAAATGTGGATGATATGCTATTAACTGGAAAAAGCAAGGAGATGATCAATGTAGTAAAATATTTGCTAGCTAAAAAGTTTGACATGACTAATCTCAGGGAAGAAAACTATATCCTAGGCATGAAGATTCAAATAAATTGGGAAAGAAGGATGCTATGTATTGGGAAGTAGAAGTATGTTGAGAAAATACTTCATAAGTACAACATATTTGATTCCAAGTTAGCGGGAATTTCTATGGCATTGGGATATGGTTTACAATTGAACATTGTCCTACCAATCTTTAGAAGAAAGATGAGATGGTTCTAGTTCCATATTCTAGCACTATCAAAAGTTTGAAGTATATTATGCTATGAATTAGGCTCAATATTTCACATGAAGTGAGAGTATTGAGCATATACATGTCCAACTTAGGGAAGGAACATTGGAAAGCCATAAAAAGAGTAGTCATGTTTCTGTATAAAATCCTTGATTTTGTGTTCCAGTTTGATGGTAATAACAAAGAGGAGACTTTTGAAGTAACTAGAGATGTTGATGTTAGTTGGGGTGGAGATGTGGATATTAATTAGAAGATCAATAAGCATATGTTTGACACTCAAAGTACCATTTTGTGTGTGTTTTTAGTTATTTTCATGATATGTTTATATTAGAAATGTAATTTAAATGTCAGTACTTCACTAAATTATGTTTTAATATTTTTGATGATTGATATGGAATTAGCCATAATTTAGATAGAAATGATAGACTTGGTAGAAAAATAAAATAGAGGATAAAAGAGCAAGGAAGAAGTCATACTATTTCCAGTATTATGATATTTTTATACTAGTATGTGCTATTTGAGAATCCGTGACAACCTTTCTTGAATACAAATCTATAGATAAGCCATGATGTTCATTTCATGTCATGACTCTACCACTCGATTTTCATATCCGTCTAGTATATAATATATTCTTTATGATCATAATATTATTATGGAGTCATGATTGCATTTATTCTAAATATAATTTCGACCAAAGATATTATTTCCATGATGTAGCAACAAAATAACAATTTGATACATAAAGTCATGACATTTTGTGGTATTATGATATATTCTTTATAGAACCAAAATTGAACAACACTAGGCACTTTTATGTCGTGACATCTTTCATGACTTGTGCTCCAAATAGAATTACCCAAGTTACTTGATTTTTTTTTCACAACAAATTCGTGCTCCAAAAAAAAATTACCTTAGTCATGATATTAATTTGTATCATGATGTTGGTCTCCAACAAAAATTTTTTAGTCACGACATCTTTTTCTACCATGACATTATGCTCCAAAGAAGAATTTTTTAAGTTGCAGCATGATTTGCTGAAATGATTTTATGCTTTAGAGAAGATTTAAAGTTCATTCATTCTCATGGCCTCAACTCAATGTTGCAACATAGAACTCATTAAAATACTACCATACACTATGAGACCTAGAGATATACAACATGGACTTAATAAATTTAGAGAAAAGAGAAAAGGGAGAAAATCCAGTGGTGTGCCAAGATGCATCACCTTTTCTGACTTGGACAAAAATTTAAACTGAATGGATGCAAGGATAGAATGAGAACAAGATTTGAGACCTAAACCATAATCTCAGCTATCATTGGGAACTCTCGATTCTATGAGATGATATTCATATCCTCTTGTGCAAAATCTTTCTGATATAAGACTAATTAAGGATCTAAAATTAATTTATGTAAATATGTATGATGAATAGGTTTTGTAATGAATAATTATAAAATTTATATGCTTTGAATATTGATGGATATGTGTATTAAGTTGAACAATGATTTAAGGTTCCACCACTAAATAGGTTTTTACTTGTTATCTATGCTAGATAGTGACAAGTAAGTCATGTGACACACACACACACACAAGGTTGGCATCAATATGAAGTGACAACCCTTCTATTTCTACCTTATGTCATGGATCTATGCGTGAAAATCTTAGATTTATGTAAGTTAAATTGATGCAATTATAGTGCTTTTGAAGTTGAAAGCATAAAATATAATTATGACCATTCTATTATATATTATCTTGAAGAACTACCCTTTATAAATGATGTATGGTTTATATAGAACATGTAATCTAGGGTTCACCATGCTTGGGAGTCATGTATTGACCATGGTAGTTGACAACAACTACGTCATGAGACATGCGAGGAGATATATTTTGTATGGTAGTGATAATGGACAGCCCTATGATTATTCTTCTCTTATAAGACTTTCATAGGTAGAACTGCTAGGGAGATTTATGTTAATTAATATGAGTATGACATTCACGAAGCTAAAAGTATAAACAAAATTATTATCACATTATTTTATATCTTTCATGACAATTGAGTTTGGATAAAATAAATGTACACATGAAGTAATTGGTAAGGATAGTTAATCTATTATCTAAAAGGAGTAAAAAGTAGGATTGAGTGTCATGGTGGGATTTTATTTTGGCAATAAGATTCTAAGTCATGGGATTTGTTAGAAGTATATGGTTCATGTTGTGAAGTATTTATTCATCACACACAACACAAAAAAAATCTTGGGTTACCTCCCAAGCAATATCATGTTTAACATTTAGTGCTATGTCTTAATCTTTTATAAATCTCCACTTCTATCTGAAACTTTAATTGTTTAGGCTAGATTCTTAGTATTTTTCTTCAGCTTGTTTTCTTGATTTCTTTCTCATAATCATCATCTCTTCATCAAAGTATTCAGCCATTAGATATCACAAATTTGGGAAATGCCGTGATATTATTTCCTAAGACTTCTTTGTAAATTGCTACAACATGTTGTTCAATCAAGGCTTGTAGAATATCTCTCTAGATCATATTAGTCATAGCTTTGCCTCATGTCATAACTTTCTCCATTACTTCTATAAGAAAAGTCATGGTATCCATTGAAGTTGTAACTTTCTTCATCATACTTTATTCTCTCTCCTTTTCCTTCAGATATTATACTATTTTTGTTTCAACCATGCCTTTACTCTTCATCATGTCAATGATCAATTGGAGATTTTCTTTCACTTGTATTTCTATTGTCATCTCTAGAGTCTCCTCAATAGCTGCTATAAATGTTTGCATATTTACTTTCATCTTTTCCACCTTTTCTATTGCATATTTGGAGTCGTATGATTTAGAGTCCCATAAGGTTGATACTAAAGAATATCATGATTTCATTTTAGTCTTCAATTTTTCCACCTTTTCCATCTCTTACTTCATGCCATGACTCAAATTATTCATCATTTTTTCAGTATTCTTGAGGCCAATATTCTTCTACAAATTCTTTTCATTTGATATCCACCTTTTGTCTCATCGAGGTGAGGAGGAAGTTATCGATTCTCTAGTAATCTTCATCACTAAAATTTTAATTATATAGGCAGCTGTGATTTCGTTATGCGACCTAATTTTATTAGTTAAAGAATATATCAAAAGCTCATTAGTATGAGTATCTTATCAACTAAGATCTACAAGTATACGAGTCATATAAGTAGTATAATGAACTTTCATTTATATATCAATATCATATGAATTATATCAGAAATATGATTATTTTAATAATGAGAACCCATTCTAAGTAAAGTAGATACTGAGATTATTAACAATCTTAGGTTAATGATTTATTTATTTAATCTATGTGATGCTGTTTAAGTCACTCAACTTATATATTAGATAAAGAATAAAAGTAGGGATATTGTATAATCACTTTTTTCATTAATGACATACAAGATGATTTTTACTATTGAGCCCATCTCAATGGTTGTTCCTTCATAATTATTCTTTTGGTACATCACCACCATGATAACAATTAATTTATGTATGAAAGTTATTCACAATCTCATACCTTTCAGGAAACATTTTTAACTATCCTTGATGGTTGCTTCATATGCACACCCTCATTCTCTAGTCTCATAATTAATATAGTTTTTTATACTTTTGGGTTTTGTAAGTGTCATACTCACACAATTAATATATGCTTCCCTCAAGTATCACTAGTATGAACTATATGAGTTAAAGTAACTGACAATTATTTTCATAACCTTGTGATTCACAACATACTCTTGCATGTCTCGAGAATTTCCTTCCACCATCCTTCTCAGTGATGATGTGACTGTCACACTAAATATGAATCCCTTGAAAGAATGTTCTATATAATGTTCATCCCAATTGTAAACTAAGATGTGTATAATAAATTGGCATGTAAAAATATTCATACTTTTGTTTCATAATTGCTATACCTATGATGATTAACATACCCAAAATTTGGGATTCAATGTATAATTTTATCTCATGTATTAAGGTTAGAAGAGATGTTACTTATTTCCTACCAGATCCATGAGTGAGCCTCAAGGTTTACTTATTACCATCTATCATGACAATCTTTTCAAAACCTATCAATAGTCAAAACCCTAATTCAAGTACAATTTAATTATTATTTATTAATATCTATAAATAAAATAAATCAAACCATCATTTCATTCATAAAAAAGCCAACTCATGTCACATATCTCAAATTACACAAATCCTAGACACATGTTAGTTTAGTATAAATTATTGAATCTATCCCTAAAAGAGAGAGGTTTTAGAGTAATGTCTCCTAACTCTAGGGATTAATATAAATCTTGTGACCCTTTCTTCCTTGTAGAAATCCTAGGAAATGTGAAATTCACCCCTAAGACTTTGGTAGCTTTTATGACTTTACTTGTTGCATGAGTGAGAAAAAAGAAGAAATGAGAGATCTCTCAAAAATTCTATAACTTCTACTTTTATACTCATGTAAGATTGCATTATTCTAAGTAGAAAGTCATGGCTTTCTAAAAAAAGTCACAACTTCAGCTTTCATCTCTTTAGCTTGAGGTTGTGACTCTATAAAATGGATGCAACTCTATTGTACTTCTTGATCTTTTTATAATACAGAGTCATAGCATTAGCAATGAATATGACTTGAGCCTAATCTTTTTGTAACACCATACTCTATAAAGGGCTACGATGCTGAGAAGTAGTTACAAAGTGGAGACAACTTCTCATATTATTATATAATCATAGCATTGTGTAGAAGCATTGGCATTTGAAAATGGTATTTTTTTGAGATTTATATGGCCATGATGCTAAGAAATAGCAATAATATTAAGAATAATCATGGTGCTGAGAAAGTCTTTCATGTGTTGGTTGTGGCTATAGTGTTGAAAATATCGTTGGAGTATAAAAGTAACCATTCATATCTTGTAAGTGTCTACGACACTATTAGTGGCTACAACATTGGTTTTCTTTTATGTCATATAACATGTTTCATTGTGATGTTAGGATGTCGTGACATTGATTCTTGGCTGGAACATACAAAAGTTATGACTTTATAAATAAAGTCATGGCTCTGACTTGATATTACTAAGCTATATAAAGATAAAGTCATGATACTATAAAATTCACTATGACTTTGAGCACTAGTTTGGTATTTGGTTACTGTGATAGAGAATTAATATCACAACCATTAAAGATTTTCAAGCTCAATATGACTGTTTCTCCATAATAATATTATAACTATTGAGAATGTGTTGCTAATGAAAAAATTATACTAATGAGTTGGTAGGATCATTAAATTAAAGAATTTCTCTAACCAATTAGGTATAGTTTTAGCCAAGAATGGATGCCAAAATAATGTGAGACTCACTAATCTACCCCCTCTACTAAACACATCCAAATACTCATTGATTTCATGATTATTTATCTAAACTCTAGAAAATATAAAAGTCCTAAAATTAATAGATCTTAGCTCTATTTCCATATCTATGCATCCGTATAAACTATGAAAATACTCAAAAATATTTAGAAAGTTGAACACCGAAGAAACTCACATACTAAAATAATTACTCAACCTTGAGCAATGTCTTTTCCCTTCAAAAAAAACAAAACATCCAAACATCTCAGTTTGATTCCACACATTGAGTACATCATCACTATATGAGAATAAACAACAAGAATATAAATCATGGAAATGATGGAGGTGGCCAATATGATTTCTCTTTAGCATCATACTCCTTGAAAGGGAATATCAACATTAAGTGCTTAAAAGGTGGAAAAAAAATAGATGACACTTTTGAATCAACTCTTTGCATAGATAACCCATACAATATCTTCTCTAAAATATTATATGAAACTTCCTATCTTTGCATAATTGAATCTAGTGCAACCTCAGAACTTCTTATCATAAAATAAAAATCTTTTTGGTTTGTACTACACTTTCATATTTCATCCATCAACTAGAAATCCCTATATGTCTTTTCCAATTTGCTGCAACTATTTTGTATTGAATTCCAAATAATTCAGTGCTTCTGCCAATCCAACATCCACATGTTTCATTCTTTCCTTCAAGAGTTTGTAAATCTTATTTTCAAAATTTTCTTGCATTGCGACAAATGACTTTTTTTGGAGATGATTTTTTCACATCGCATCATTCTTTCCAGCCTCTTATCCTTCTTTGCACATGGAATAGATATCCCTTTTCAACTCTTCCTTATTTCACTAAACATTCCATTGCATATTTCTTAAATACATAAAATATCCAAAAACATACCACCATGTTTAGTTAAGGAATGCTCAAACATGGCTAGCTCATTTTCTTGCATTTCTCCCCTTTTTTATATCTCTTATGTGTCACCCATAGTGAAGGATGGGCATACTTCTCAAAGTTCAGTCGATTCTTCCCTTCAAGCATCAACTTATTTTTATTTTTATCTTCTTCAATTTCTCTTTTTGTGCCCGACGATATTATAGGGATACTATCGGACACACTGTATCAACTTTTTTATCTATAGGAACTCTCAAAGATAAACACAGCAATGTAACATGAGAAAAGTGAAGTAGTTGGACAAAAAATTCACCCTTGAGGAACCCGAGATTTGATTTCTCTAAAATCTTTTCCACATCAAAGCGATACCATCATTTAGAATAATGATGGAGGAATGATTGTCTCTATTTCCTCATCCAAGAAATTAGTTTGCACATTATTCTCCTTTATTTTTTTTCTATCCTTGACATTATGAAAAGTCATAGATTTTTAATTTCCTGAGTACATAATTCATTAACTTTATCCAATTCATCCACCAAAGCTTTATAATTCAACTCTTCTTCTTCTTCTTAAATAATTGAGGCCATATTTTTGAGTTCATCTTCAAGATTTTCTACCTCAAATTTTTCTATACTAGCGATGGAGATTGTGTCATTCATTTTTATCTTCTTCTTGGATAGTTGAGGCAATATATTGGATTTCCTCTTTAAGGATTTTTTCAAAAATTATCTTCATAATAACCATGGAGATTTTATAATATGCTTCAGCTTATTCTTCTCGAACAATTGAGGCTATATCTTTAATTTCCTCTTCATTTTTGCACCAATTATCTCCATATTGGTGTGAGAAGTTTCATCATTCATTTCTTCCTCTTCTCTTTGAATAATTGAGACTATTTATTCAATATCATTTTCTAAAGTTCTAACAATCACCATTTATACCTTAGCTATAGGGATTTCTAATGTAACACTTCATTCAAACTTAAACCAATTTCTAACTTCTTCTTTCTCTTTATTGTCTCATATTTTCTTTTTCAAAAGCATTATCTCTTCTGAATTCTTTCAGAAATTCATCAATTTTATTAGTTAAATAAGATCCTAAAGATGGTTGAAATCTATAATATGTCCTCTTTCATGATTTTCATATACTAAATCTCCATAACTCTCTTCCAATTGATAATAGGTTTGATAATGATTTCAATAAGATTCATAGTTAAAATTATTTTCTTGAGTATACTAAGCCTCGTTGTAATTATAGTTTGGGAGATTCTTTCTCACTTTTGGTATATTTTTAACAAAATATCTTTCATATGCATCATTATCTTTCTGTAGCTCTTTAAGATAATTTTTTAAAAAGCTTTGGAAAGATTGGAAAGACATTCTAGTTTTATATATTGGTGGCTAGAAAGAAAGAAAAGAAGAAAATATACAAGCAAATCCAAAAGATGACTCTTCATGTTCAATCAAGTTAACAAAATTTAGTATTTAGATTCAAAAATATTATTCACTTATTGATATCTAAATTACTAATAAGAAATTACCTTTTTACAAAAATAAATATGTCAACTCATATTAACTAATCAAACTAAAATATTCCCTATAGCATAGATATCAAATATTTGTTGCTACCTAATTTTATTAGTTAGACAATATTCCAAAAACTCTTTAATATTAGTATCTCATTAAATAAGATCCATAATTTCATAGGTCATATGAGTACTATAATGAACTTTTATCTAGATATCAAATTTTATATGGATTGTATCAATAATTTAGTTATTCAATAATGAAACAACTTATTTTTAGAAAAATTGATACTCAAATTATCAAATAACCTTAGATCCATAGTTTATTTATTTAATCTATGTAATACCATTTAAGTCGACCAACTTACATTATGTTAGATATAGAATGAAGGTTGAGGTGTTACACAATGATTTAATATCCTAATGACATATAGGATGATTGTTACTATTGAGTCCATCCCTATGGTGGTTTCCTCATAGATATACCTTTAGTATGTACGTTGTCACTGAAATAAAAATTCATCTCTACTCAAGAGTCATTCATAATTATATACCTTTTAAAAAACTATATCAATTGCCATTAATAGTTGCTTTGTAGGCACATTATTATTCTCTAACCTCTATTATCATAAAGACCAAATATTGATATGATTTTCAAGTATTTTTCCTTTTGGTTTCATAAGCATTATACTCACACAATTAATATATCTTTCCTTCAAGTTCCACCTATGATATTGATCACAAGGATTATCATGACCTTATGAGTCACAACATACTCATGCATGTACCCAAGATTATCTGTCACCAACCTCTTCGATGATGATGTGACTCCCATACTAAAGGTAAACTCCTTGAAAGAATGATTTATATAATATCCATCCTAATCAAGAACTAGTTCTTTTAAGTTGTATACATATGATTGACATGTAAAAGATTTGTACTTTTGACTCGGTAATCATCATACTCACAATGTATAACATATCCAAATTTTAGAGTTCTACATTTTAGTTTATCTCACACATAGTGGTCAAGAGGACTATCACTTTTTTCCTACCATATGTACGAATGAGTTTCATGAATGATATGTCATCATCTACCATGATAATCTCATACAAACTTACTAATAGTTAAAATCTTTATTAAAGTTCTATTTAATTATCATCCATTAATATCAATACATAAAATCAATTAAACCATTCATAAATAAAACTAATTAATATCACATATCTTAAATTACACGAACCCTAGATCCATGCCAGTTTGATAAAAATTTTCAAATTTATACATAGAGAAGAGGGGTTTTAGAGTCACGCCCCCAACTCTAGGGATTAGCATAAATCTCATGCCCCTTGCTTTCTTATAGAATACCTAAGGTGTGTGAAATTTTCTCTAGGGCTTGGTAGTTTCTATGATTTTTTTTCTTGCAGGAAGGAGAAGGAGAAGAAATGGAAGATCTCTCAAAAATTATCTATCTTCCACTTTTATACTTTGACAACTTTGCATTACTTTAAGTAGGAAGTCATGGCTTTTAAAAGAAAGTTATAACTTTGATCTTTTTGCCTCAACTTGATATTGTGATTCTAGAAAATGGCCATAACTCTATTTTGCATCTTAATCTTTCTATTATATATAATCATGATATTGGTAATGACCACTACTTGGGTTTAATCTTTCTATAGTACAAAATTGTGGTATTGTAAAATGATTGCTGCTTCATGTCTTTTTTTTTATTTGCAGTCCATAAGGAGTCATAGTGCTGGGAAGTTGTTTAGGAATAGAGATGGTTTCTCTTATTGTTATATAGCTGTAGTGTTGTGTAAAGGTTATGACATTGGAAAATGGTATTTCTTGAGATTTATATGATAATGGTGCTAAAAAATAGCCATGACACTAAGAATATCTTTCATTAATTGGTTGCGGACATGAAATTAGAAAATGACCATGACAGGAATTATAGCCTTTCATATCTTTTATGTGTTTGTGGCATTATGAGTGGATGTAGCTCTAGTCTTTTCTTCTCTCATATAACATATTGTTGTGGTGCTATTAGGATGTCGTAGAATTAGTACTTAGATGGAGGGTACATGTTGTTGTTATGCCTTACTTTGAGTGTATGAGTCTTGGCCTTGGAAATAGATGTACTTGAATAATGTCTTCTATAATATTTAGTATCTCAAACATTGTATCTTTGAATAATTTTCATGACTTTGATATGAGTATGAGTTGTTGTGGCTCTGTAATTTTTTATAGTCAAAAAGTAATGACTTTGTAAATAAAGTCTTGAGACTAACTTAAGATTACTGAGCCATATAAAGATAAAGTCATAGCTCTATAAAATTAGTTGTGACCTTGAGTACTAGTTGGGTACTTAGTAACTGTTATAAAGATTTAATTTCACAATCATAAAAATTTTTAAAGCTAAGTATGACCGTTACTCCATGATAATATTATAGTTATTGAGAATATGTCATATAATAGAAAAATTATGATAATAAGTTGATAGGGCCATGAAATATAATAATTGACATGACTAATTAGGTAATGTTTTGGCTAAGAATATATACCAAAACTATGCAAGACTCATTAATCTACCTCAAAAAACTCATTAATTTCATGACTATTCAACAAAAGTCTCTAAAATATCAATAAGTATTAGCTCCATTTCCACATGTACACATCATTATAAAGCACAAAAATACATAAGAATTTTGGTAAGTTGAATATCAAAAACATGCCTTTATAAAAGTTAAACTTCGCTTATTATTTGTTGATATGAAAAATAAATTATTCTTTAGTGATATCAATCAATGCCGATCCAATATCTAAGAATGATCATCCCAAGATCAATGGAACATACTTATCTCCCTCCATATTAAACACAACAAAATTAACCAAAAAATAAACTTATCTACTTTAACCAAAACATCATCAATCACTTTACTTGGAAATTTATTTGAATGATCAACTATTTGAAGTGAGAGGGTTGTTAGAGTTATTTGACTAATATTTAATCTTTATAATATCTATAGTTGTATCAAGTTCACACTTGATCCCAAGTCATATAAAGCCTTTCAAAAAGTGTACTCTCCAATTATGCATGGAATTGTAAAAATTCTCAAATCCAAAAACTTTCTTAGAAATTTACATTGGATGATGGAACTATACTTTCAAAAAATCATATTAATTAGTCATATTTACTATCTCATAAGTCTTAAACTCTCTTGCTACTCATTATATCTTTCATTAACTCTAGTACTTCACATAATTTGGTATTTTGGCTAACTCTTCAACAAATGGATATTCATCTCCAACTTTCAACAAACATTTAAAAACTTCTTGAATTTATTGTCTATCCTTTATTTTTTAAATCATTGTGGAAATGAGAGTTTTGGAAAGAAATCTTTACCTTTGGTATGTTGCATCTTTTCCTTCTATGCTCTCCATTTACTTCTACCAACACCAAGAATTAAGCTCTAAGTTCTAGTGATGGAACGACTTTGAAGAATGTCATTACATGTTGTGCCAAGATATTGGAAGATATCATAACATTTTCTGCTTCATTGAAGGAAGGTGTCATGACTTTAGATAAAGTAAAGTCATGATTTCTTCAATCACAACTTTCTTTTTAGCTTCTCTTTGGATCACTGTCCTTCTACTTCCTTGTTTCTCAGTATCATGGACATGTATTTTCTTGGATTTGTTTTGTTATCACTAGGTAATCAACTCCTATTCTTTTCTTTCATTTAGAGTTCTAGTTGTATAAGTTGATTCTCAATGTTTTTATCACCATGTTCATGTGTTTTATCCTCATTTCAATTCATTCCATTTAAGAATCTTGAAGATCATTTGTTCTCTTAGTTTTATTAAGCAAGGCCATAACATTATCTTTAAACATTGGCTTCTCTATTCCCTTTGGATGAACATAGTTGGAGCTTGATACTCATTGCCTTTGATAGTCCATTGAATTCTTCTCAAAATTCATTTGATATTAGCCCAATTTCTGATGTACATTTAAGGGGATTCCATAAAAAAGGTTTCCATGATTCTACAAATTTGGATGGTAATAAATGAGGGCATTTTGGTTGACTGAAGATATACCCTTTACTTTGTAGTACAATGTCTCATTCCACTTGATATAACAAAATAAATTCAATTTCTTTTAATTGTTCCATAACAAAAACTTCTCCCATAATATTTCACTTGTAATTTTAGATTTCTAGCTATTAAATGAAGCATCCATCTTAGCTTCCATGGCAATCAATTTATCTAACTCCTATAATCCACCTCACTTCCATCCAAATATGCAATCTCTTGGATTTTGATAGATATTTTTTGTTAGTTCTTCAAATAAAAAATAAGCTTGTTTGAGAGACTTGTTCATGATGGAACCACTTGATGCTATATCAATAGTACATCTCATCATGCAATTTAGCTCATTGTAAAAAGTTTGTGCTTGAAACCAAAACTCAAATCATGTTGTGGACACCTCCTCAAAAGTTATATGAAATGTTCCCAAGCACTATAAAAAGACTCTTACTCCTCTTACTATAAATAATTTATTTCTCCCCTAAGGTGAAAGGTGATTTGAGGTAGGAAAACTTGCTGAGAAAGAATAATATTAGTTCATCCCAATTCTCAATTGAACCTAAAGAAAAATACTATAACTAATTTTGTGCTTTGTCTCTAAAAGAAAAAGGAAAAAATCTTAATCTAATGGTATATGAGTCAACCCCATGTATGTTCATTATATCACATAGCTTTAAAAAATTTTTGATATGGCTATTTGGATCTTCCAACATTTTCCCATTATACTGATTATTCTGTATCATAACTATCAAACTTGCCTTCAACTCAAAGTAACTTGTTTGCACTAGTTGTATCTAAATCTTTGATTAACTTTCCATCAATATGAGTATCTAATAATCTTCTGAGGTATGATGAAGATTGGACTAATAGATAGCTTATCCTTCACCACATTGGTTATTTCTATTTCCTTCATTCTCTACCATTTATCATACAATTATTTATCTAATAAATGCTCATGTTGTTTTCTCAATTTTTAGGTCTAGAGGGTTTAACTCTATCCCAGCAGTTTTGCTCATTTAATTTTGGTGATGGCTATACATAATAAAATAATACACTCATTACACAAATGCAATATAAACAATAAACAAAATCATATCAATACAACTTGAAATAGAACTATCATTTCACAAGGATAATTATCAATCCAAGTTAACAAATCAAACTATTGTATGACAATTATCAACAATGGGTATCAAAACTTATTGTGACTTTTGAGAGTGCCAAAATACATAGTTATTTGATATGATCACAAATCCTAGTTGAATAAGGATCTCCCGGTTAACATAGCTTAATAAGTATATGAGTCGTACAAGTACTAAAATAGATATAAGACTATATATCAATCCCATAAAGATTGTTTGATAGTTTGGTTGATCAATAATAAATTGATGATTATACGAGTTGAATAGATATACATTGTCTTAGAAAATAATTCCATATTCTAAGATTGATACAAGTACTTGTCCATGCTTATATTTCTCGATATTTGGTTCATATTATATTTGGTTACTAGATGAATGGTAAATTAGTATGAAAATGTTCATATATACTCTTGGCATATGAGATAGTTGTTATCTATTAGAGTGTCATAACCAAGGATGATTTCCTCATCATTATCCCCTTGGTATTTTAATACTGAAGTAGCATATTGATCCATGCAAAAGTCAATATAATGTCTTCTCTTTTTAGGTAATACATCAACTACCCTTGATATTTGCTTCAGGTATGTACTTATTTCCAACCTCTAATTATCTCCATAACTTGAGATATTATGGAATTAAATTTATTTTCACTTTCGGCTTCATAAGCACTATAATCATGACAATTCAACATACATATTATCAAGAATTTCACTCATGAAAATCATATAAGTAATAATAATTTATAAGACTATCACCACCATATGAGTCCCCCCACTTATCTGTGTCTCATGACATACATGTTATCATCTACCATGACCAATACACAATTCTCATATTATGATGAAAATCTTAGGTAAGATGTTCTACTTAACCCCCACATTATTTCAAGATTAGTTTATCGAGATATTACATAGGGACATACTCAACTTAGAGTTTTTATATGTTGATTTATCTTATTCATTAATATTAGAAGGGTTATCACTTTCTTCTATTCTAAATACATAAATGTGTCCCATAACATACTTGTCATTTGTTTGCTACGATTGACATACGTTAACATATATATTCTTGTAAATCCTAATTTTTGGTTTCAAGTACATCCAAATTAATCAATATCCAAGCATTTTATAAATCAAATATAGACTCATTTATTTAATTATCCATAACAAAATAATTACATAACTAACCCTATAATTCAATATAGCTAAACATTAAGGATAGAATCCCATTAGATGTATGAAAGGCTATCTTGTGGATGCTAAGGTTCCCAATGAATAACTAAACTAATTTCAAAAAAAAAAATCCTAATTCCAATCAAATTTGTTTATTGTGTTACTTGGATGTGTCCCTAATTGAGATTGAGATCATGATGCTTAGGTTTGGAATGCATCATGATCTTTTGTTGCTTCCCTCTTTGCTCTCTTCATTTAACTCTCTCTAAGTTTAGCTTTTAAACTTCAAGATTCCATGTGCCACTTTAAGTTGGAAATGACTCTATTATTTATTGGAATTTTTTCTAGAGCACAATTGATATGGTGTGATGAATTATCGCCACTAATGATTAACTCTTTTTAATACAAAGTTACATTGATAATAAGTGGCCACAATTTTGGTCTTGGCTTTGTTAGAAAAATAACACAGTATGGAGGATTACCATAACTAAGTCATTTCTAACTTAAGTATTTGTAACTTTGGCCATGGTTAACTCTTTTATTTATTGTATAACACAAAGTAATAGTGCATAGGCTTTTGGCCATGGTTTTGGCATTAGGCCATTGGCTTTATGGATGAAATGTCACATCATTTTGAATGCTATGAATAAGTCATTATTCTCAAGAATGAAAAGTCATGACAGAAAATGATGTAGTGACCTACATCTATCAATATTTTGGTTATGTTTGAATAAGTAATGACTCTAGAATATACCATAAGTATTTGTAATAATAGGATACTTGGTTACCATGACATGAGAATAATATCATAGTCATCAAGTATCTAAAAGCTAGTGCAACCATGACTGTATGAAATTATAATGGTCATAATTATTATGTTGCACAATCAAATGATCATGTCAACTTAGTAGTAGAGTCCTGAGTAGGAATATCATAACTATTTTGATAGAGTTATGATCAAGAAATGATGTTGCAACTACTCAAGGCTATTATGTAACGTATCAACGGGATACTCCATATATTATTTTCTCAAATGATACTTTTTATTCAGTATTTTAAATACTAAACATATGAGTATGATGCTCAAGAAGCCAAAAATATAAATATAATAATTACCATATCATTTCATATCTTTCATAACAATTAAGGTCAAAGAATTTAAATATACACTCAAAACAATCATTAAGGGTAGTTGATATATTGTCTAAAAGAAGTAAAAATATGGATGAGCTATGAATAGAAAAAAAATATGACTTTAGTATGTGTATACCAAAGGCACAACTATAATGGATCATCCTTGGTAGTAACAATTTATTATTGATAACCACCTTGTATGCCAAGGGGGAAATAAATAATCCACATTATCCTACCATTCATCCAATAATCAAGTATATCATTGCCACAATACTAAAGAAAACTCATCATATATAAAAAATAAACTAACCCTAGTATCTAAGTATCTTTTTGAGACTCAAGTTTATATTCTTAGCTTGAGTAGTAATTAACTAAATATTATTCGGTCAAACTATTATAATAATTCATATGAGATTGATATTTAAAATTATATCTATTGTATTACTTATATGACTCATATATTTTTATATTTTTGTTGGACTAATACAATCATTCATTGAGCTTTTGGTGTGCTAAAAACAAAAAAAAAATTGATAATTTAAAAAAGACACAATATTAGGCATATATTTAATTTCTATGGCAGATTTTTGGACCAGATGAGAAAGAGGAAAGTTGTCATTGCTCTCTCATTTACTAAGATAAAATATATGACACTTACTGATGCAAGTAATGAAGTTATCTTGATAAAGGTACTATGTGTTGTGTTTGGCTTTGAGTTGAAGGAACCGAGGCTCATATATGATAGTGAGAGTACTATTTATTTAGTAAGGAATCCAATAGTTCATGCTCAAACAAAGCACATTGATATTCAATATCACTTCATTAGAGAGCTAGTTGATTATAGGTTGATTTGGCTGGAGAAAGTCAACTTAAAGAAAAATTATGTTGATTACTTGAAAAAAACAATAGGTACGGAAACATTTTAGTATATAGCTAAGACTAGGATGAAGAAGAAATATTTTGTAAGTAGAATAATATTATGTTTGACTCATACTTCTAAAGCCATAAAATATGCTTGGTGTTGCAACAAAAATTGTGAAGTTGTGACCTGAATGGAATCACATGTTTAATATTGTTGTGATTGAAAGAACTTATGTTTGGTACTATGACATGAATTGTGAAGTCATGATTTGGATGAAGTCACAACATGTCTTGTGTTATTGTGACTAAAAAATTTTGTATTCAATATCATGAACAGAATTGTGAAGTCTGAAGTCAAAACGTGTGTTTGGTATAGTGACATAGAATTATGAAGTTGTAACTCGAATAGAGTCACCACCTATAATTATGAAGTCATGACTTGAATGGAGTCAAAATATTTCTTTTGTTGTTAAGACTAGATGACATAAAGATTCGAGTCATTACCTTATTCTATAGTGTTGTGACATAAATGAAGTCACAACATGGATGTGTATTATGACTTTGGTATTGTATCTTTGAGAGTTCTCTTCCCCATTTCTTGGGACCCCGGATCACCTTTTCATGATCTTGACATTTGGTATCATAGAAATACTCCATGCATATCTTGGTTCACCAATAACATTTGGTATCAAAGCTATACTTGCTTTTATACCTAGAATTTAAAATATTTAGTATTTAATGGAGGTTCCAATCATAACATCATAACATTTGATAATATAAACTGAGAAAAAGTTATTGACATAGGATCCATATGTATTTTTAATATTCCCATCATAAATAATATCATACAAGTAATATCTCATCCCTACTAATAACCATTTTTTCTATAAGCCACTCACAGTAAAAATGCTATTGGTAAAGGACACCTCAAAATCACTATCTCAAAAGTGACCAATTTTCATTATTATGTCATAGTGTCATTTTAAAGAAATATTAATTTTTTGAAGCTTATCTATCTCATTACGATTCATGGTTGCTCCTCTTTGAAACATGTACTAAAGGGAATGAATATAATACATTAGTTATTTTCTTTTATTGATCTATGTTTTATGAAATTCTAGTATATTTGATTCTTGTTTTGATAATGATATTTGACTATATCTAAGGTGTCAATCTTCATTTGGGTCATTCCTTTCCACACCCCTTCTATGATATGAAAGGTTGTCCGCTCCTTTTTCCTCTAAGGTGAATGTGACATCACCATAGTATTTTTGTTTTCACGGAAAATTTAATAGAGTTAAATGATAAATATGTTGACAAAGTTTCTAAATCCATGTTCAGAAAATTAACATATTTAACTAAATTAAAATTTAACATAGTTAACACAATTCAATAAATCAATCAACTATGCTTATTAAATATCAACTATGTTATACTTTCTACTCTTGAACCCTAACCTATTTAGAGACTCAATATTTGTTATTTTGGGTATTGTATATTCTAATTATCTTGAACCTCTTTTGAACACTGATTTAATGATGAAATCTCCCTTTTCATGCAATATTTTTAGTAGTCTCTTAGTTATTGGGCCACTTAAATATATCCTATTTGTTTATATACATAAAGAGTTGATATATATGTTCTTGTTTGATGTGCTCTGTCCTTGTTTGTTCCCACAAATCACCTTTTGTATGGGTCTTTTTTTTTTCTTTTTTTATCTTTAAAAAATATAAAAAAACAAAAAAAAAATTTAAAAAGTTTTAGTTTCGTCCTCTCCTTTGAGCATTAGTGTATTAGTATGGGAACTCATGTTTGAACTATATTTTGGCTGATTCTTACTTGAATAATATATACACATATGTGAAATTTCATTCAATATTCTTATAAGTTATAACAATTATGAATTAGTTGAAAAATATTTTAAATTATAATGTTTGTCATTTGTGAAATAATTTTCAAACATGCACACACACACACACACACACACACATCATAATGATTTTTTCCAAAATAAAGTTTATATTGAGCTCAAGTCATGTATTGTGGATCATCTAGATACACCATATACATTGACTCATGGTGGAGTATTTTTTTCATATCTATATTTATTCTAAACCCTAATGAAAAATAAGGAAAAATACTTTGTTCTTTAGATTTGTGCTATCATAATAATCATTCAAGTTCATGCTAAATTAGAGAAATAAATGGATAGTTGTAAAAAACATGAGAAAGAATATTCTAAAAGTTCTTAGAGCAATCAAAAAAATTTAAATATTAAAATGAAACATGCATTACGAAAAATACATGATAAAAGATAGGTTGATTTGATTTTATCTAAATTTAAACATGTTTTTTTTTTCTACTAGTTTGACCAATGATAGAGTGTATTAAAGATAATGGGAATGATTTGATAATCACTATTGGGAACCATTCAAATGGTTCGAACTATTTCATGACCATCATTGAGCTCACTCTAGTTATTTCATTACACTCTGGATGAAATATTTAAGTATTAGTTTAATTTTATTTCTAATTGAGTTGGATTCTTTGGACGTTGTTATTAGTTGACCTAACATATTTCCATTGTGTGATTTGTCCATGTCAATATTATATGTTTATTTATGTGATTCATTAATTTTTTGTGATAACTTAAATAATATAATTTGCAATTAGTTTTTGAGATTAGTTTCTATCTAATAAAATAGATACTTGTAGCCTATGTATTATATTTTTGTAATTTTTCATAAATACATTTGAATGAAATAAAACTTAATTTTTGTCTTTATAGTACTCAATTATATTTCACTTGAGCTACTTTGAATGGATCATTGTTTTGGCCAATTTGTTTTTTAAAGAATTTTCATTAAAAATTTGTATAATATTTGTAGTAATTCTCTCTCTATTTTGGCTAACCCTGAGTTTCATATATGCACTATCTCATCGAAAATTTTGAAAAATATTAATTCTTTACTAATTCTCTCAATTTCTCAGTCGATTTCTATACCTTTAAACTCAACTTGTTTTGGGATATTTGTGTTAAATACTAGTCTGACCCTTAATAAAATACTGATTGTAAGTCTACTCTATTAGTATTTAAATGCACTATTAGTGTCTATGAGATCATGTATTCAATCTTAGATTTATATAGCTAGTTTTATGTTATAATGTGCTTCCTATATAATATCATATGACCTCTTGTAATTTTTTGTTTATTTTATAACATAATTATTTTAGGAAATGATGCAAAACTTAATAAAGATCATGTACTCAACTTGTTTTGGTTTCAATTGAAATTCTATAATGAGATAAGTTTCATGAGTTTTTTTTATGCTTTATATTTAATTTGTTTAACATGTATCTGGAGGGTTTCATTTGATTGTGATGAAAAGCACTGTCTTGTGAAGTGTTGGTCATTTTGAACAATGATGCAAAACCCAAAGCTCATGCAAGTGTGTGGTCCAAAAGTAATATATTAGTGAATTGAGCATTGTCTCCGCATAGATTGAATATGTGTGAAAGTAATATAACAAGAACCATCTTCAATTAAGTAATTAAAATTATTTAATTCAAGCAACTATAAATAAAATCAAGTTATGAATAAAAAGTGAAATTCTAGTAGTTTAACAAAAGTAGCAAATAAGAAAATTAAGAGTTAAGGAAGACATCAATTTTTAAAGGATTAAGCTAGAATTTGTGAATTCCATTAAGTTTTTTAATATTATGAATCAATAATTTTAACCTTACCAAAATTAAAATTATTAAACAAGAATTATCAAAATTTGATCTACTATTCTCAATCATTCTAGAATAAATATTAATATTATGTTTTTACAAATATTGGCCAAACAAAAATAAGAAAATGTATAATGAATACAAGAGGATGAATAAAAGAAAATTTTCTAAAAAAAGCTATCACAACTTAAGTTGCAACAATTATAGCGTAATGAAGTTAGCATATTATTAAGTTCATGGTATCATAATAAAAAAAATGATATTTGTAGTTCAACAAGATTTAAAAAACAAAATAAAGACACAAAACTCACAATATATATATATATATATATTCACAAGGGAAAAAGATGCTTATGGGGCGTTTGGTTGGAACTCTTACTACTTTTCCTCGTGTTCGCACTTCTCTTTGCATATGTATCTTCTTCCTTTGAGCATCTTCTCTCTTTTCATATTTTGCATCATGACACCTTATATATTTTCCGTTCTTCACAACAGACAAGAATTCTTCCTCATGTTTCTTCTGCACAAAAAAAAAAAGACTTCGTTTAATAATTGTATGTCTTCGTGTTCCTAACTTCTCCTCCTCTCCTCATTATGAATCTTCCTTCTCAATTTCTTTTCAAAATCTCCTCATTTGTTCACTATCATTTTCAAAAACTAGAATAAGTTTTCAAAAACTAGAATAAGTTTTATGTTAATTCAACTTTCTTTGTAACTTGTATGCATATATATTATATATATATAAGTTTTTGAAAATTTTTGCATAATTTCTCTATTTGTTTTAAATATATCCACACATATATTAACTTTCACTAACTTCCAATATTCTCTTGGCATTTTAAAACACACACACACACACACACACACACACACCTATATAACCTATAATATAGAGTTTACCTACATACATACGTACATACATAAATACACACACACACACACACACACACACACCTATATAACCTATAATATAGAGTTTACCTACATACATACGTACATACATAAATACACACACAGACACACACACGTACACACACACTTACATACATATGTATATATAAATATATTTACAAATAAATAATTGCTTATATATAAATATAAATATATAACTATGTACACACACACACATATATCTATATCTATACTATAGCGTATATATATACATATATACATATACATACATATATATATATATATATATATATATATATATATATAACCACACACACACACACACACACACACTTATATATGTATACATATATATTTAATACTTAGCAAGAACCATTCTCTTGGATATTCCTTTTAGTAATTTATGAGTCACCATAAGTCAACTTTTAATCTTCTAGATGTAATAGCTCCTATTCTACACAATAATAATGCCAATGATATAACAATTTTCAATAAAAAGTAAAATGAAGTAAAAGAGGTTAATATATATTTTAAATTTCTTAAAAATAGAAATTAACTCTTTCTTTTTATTGAAAGGCAAGAAAGAAAAGAGAATAACTATAGTTTCCTAGAATTATCAATCCCTTAAACTTAAACTATTGCTCATTCACGAGTAATAAAAAATACATATTTCATTCATATGCAAGTGAAAATAATTATAGTAATCTAGTAGTAGCACTATTAAAGTCTTAGCCCTCATAGTTGCTTCCTTCATGTTACATTTAAATTTCTTATTTATTATTAATTTATCTTTAGATCTAACTCTTCCCTAGTGTGTGTGTGTGTGTGTGAGTGAGCGCGTGGATAAAGCATATCAAAAAACTTTTATTTCATCCTAGTTACATTAAAGATTAAACTAAGATCAGCAAATCTAGTCAAAAAATGTTATAAGCTACTTTATTAAAAATCTATAACCATAATAGTATGCAGAACAATAAGCACCATAAAAATCTTTTCATCCATGCATATTGATGAAAAGTATATATATATATATATATATATATATATATATATATCTCTCTCTCTCTCTTTCTCTATCTCTATTTCTCTCTTGTTTTTCACTTTAGAGTCATTCATATTTTTTGATGTGGATTCCAACATTTATAATAATGACATTTGGTTGCTCAACATTATCACTAATTAAAGTAGTATTGCTTACTCATATATTATGTCACTATTATACATAAAAGTACACATGGGGCTCATGCAAACTTCTGATTACTAAGTAACAAGATAGTGGAGTACTCTCATTTTTTTTACTTTGCTATTTAAAGTCATTCATGCCTTTTGGCATGAATGCTAACATCTGTCATTAAAATATTTGGTTGCTCAGTATTATCACTAATTAGAGTAGTAATACATACTTATACCTTATGTCATTATTTCATTCAAAAGTACACATGAAGCTCATTATATGGTGTTCAAATTATCAAATATTCATTGGAATTTTAGTGTTATATGATACTGTGTAGACATGAAATGAAAGAAATTATTGATTTCTTGACTTTGGAATTTTAGTGAGTTTCAATAAACAGTCATGAAATCTAGAGGTTTTTGAATGTGTTTTATTGAGGGGGTAGTATATTGAGTATTGTGAAGTTTCAAGATCAATTATTGATCAAAACTACAAAGTGGTCATGGTGATCTTTGTACTCTATGACCCTACCAACTTGTTAGTATAATCCTTCCATTATGTGACACATTTATCTCATAAAGTCAAAGATATATTTATCTCATGAAATTTAAATGATTGTGATATTAATTCTACATCAGAACAATCAAGTACTCCACTAGTACTCAAGATATTTTTCAAGTACAAGCACTACAACTTTATCTTTAATATAACTCAATAGTCTCAAGTCAGAGTCACGGCCTTTTTACTAAACTATAATTTTTAATCTACAAAAAGCTACAAATCCAAAACTATACAGACCAAAGTTGTGGTGATTATTTAGCACTATGACTTTTAGGATACTAAAAGGTATAGAGAATACTACTTGAGTACGAGTATTTTCCAAGGCCATGACTCTTCTCCTCAAAGGAAGGAAAATCCACAACTTTTATGCTCAAGCTAATTGTCAGTATATGCCATCCTTGCAATGTTACAATAATATCATATAGAAGAGAAGAGAAGGCCAATGCCATGTCCACCCACAAAGTCATTGATACATGAAGACATATGAAGATAAAAGTATATGTCATGGCCATTTCTTAGTATTGCGGCGACAAGATATACAAGAAAAACTATCTTAGTGTCATGACTATTTTCCAGTATTGTGACCATAAAATAATCAAAAAGGACCAATACTAATGTCATAGCTTTATCATAGCATCGTGGTCATATATCAATATGAGAAGCACTTCACCACACTTTAGCCATATCTCAATGTCAATGCCTTTTATTAAAGATAAAGAAGAGAAATACATGAAATTATGACCACTTTATAATATAATGACTTTTTGTTATAGAAATATTATGATAAGTCATGGTCATTACTAGTGCCATAATTTTGTGTAATAAAAAGAGCAATATATAGTTTAGAGTCATGACTACTTTCTAGAGTCACTACCTAATGCTTAATATATGATGACCAAAGTTGTGACTTTCTTTTAAAAGTCATAACCTCCTACTTAGACGTAATATAAAGTTGCCCGAGTATAAAAGTGGAAGATAAAAAAATTCTAAAATCTCTCTCAATTTTCTTCCTCTCCTTCACATAATAAGCCAAGCTAGGTGTAACTACAAAATTTAGGGTGAATTTTTCACTCCCTAGAGGTTTCACAAGCAAGCAAGGGTTACAAGACTTAATGTAATCCCTATAGTAATGGGGTGGCTCTCAAACTACCTCTCTCTCAAGTAGACTTAAGAATTTTACCAAAATATCATGCATCTAGGGTTTGTGTAAATTAATATATGTGATGTGACATTGATTTTTATTTATGAATGAATTTATTTGATTTATTTTGTGTTATGAATATTGATGGATGAGTGACTAAATAGAACTTGAATAACAATTTCAACTGTTAGTAGGCTTGTGCGAGATTTTCATGGTGGATGGTGATAGGTAAACAATGAAGCTTATTCATGCATATAGTAGGAAAAAAGTGGTAGCCCTTCTGACTGTGATGCACGAGATAAATATATATAGGTTAATACATGAAATTTAGCTACCTTAATCATCATGAGTAAGACATTTATGAAATTGAAAATGCAAATGCTTTTATTTGTCAATCCATTGTATATGTATTAAAAGAACTAGTTATCAATTTAGATGGATATTAAATAAAATACTCTTCTAAAAAGTTCACCTTTAGTATATGAGTCATATCATCACTGAGGAGGATGATGATAAGTAACCCTCAGTCATGTATGAGTATGTTGTGACTCATAAGATTATGATAACACTTATGAGTTATATTTACTTGTATAGTTTCCAATAGTTAAGCTTGAGATAAGTATATGTTTATTTTGTGAGTATGATACCTATGAAGCTGAAAGTATAAATACTTACAAATCATATCAATATTTAGTCTTTATGATACATGAGGCTAAAGAATAAGAGTGTGCATATAAAATAATCATCAAGTGTAGTTGAAAAAGTTAATTAAAAAGTTGAGATAATGAATAACTCTCAAGTAGAGATGAATTATTATCTTGATAGTGACATACTGAGTGTACAACCATGTGAGGACCACAATTTAGGCATGCTCAATAGTGGTAATCACCTTGTATGTCGTTGAGACAAGGAGTCATTGCAGAATACCTAATTTTCATTCTATATCCAAATATAATATAAGTTGGGTAAATTAAATCTTATTTTACATATTAAATGAATAAATTTGTAGATCTAATATTGAATATTAATCCAAAAATCAATTTTTCTAAAAATAAGTTATCTTACAATTGAATAACTAAAATGAGTTATCTTAATATTGTATATTAATCCTTATGAGATTAATATCTAGATGAAAGTCTATTTTACTAATTATACAACTTGTGTATTTGCGGATCTTTATTGATGAGACATTCTCATTAATGAACTTTTGGGATACCACCTAACTAATAAAATTAGGTAGCATAACAAAGACACAACAAGTTTTTAATAGCATTGCTAGAAATTATTTAGTTTGGTTAGTAAATATAAGTTGATGTAATTATCCTTATAAAAGGATAATTCTTTTTTAATAGTTTAAATAGTATTGAGTTTGATAAATTTTTTCGAATCTAATTGCTAAGTCTTATTAACTTGTTTGAAAAGTAAATAGTTATATTTTGATTTTTGCTTGTATTCTTTGCATATTTTTTCTTTTCCTTTTTAGCACCCTTACATGAGCCAAAGCTCTAAGATTGAGTTAATCCCTCTAGACCCAAAAATCAAAAGAACTAAAAGAGTTATTGCTAAATAAATAGCTAATAAATAACTTATGGAGCGCACAAGTATTAACATAGATCCCCAAGGTTGTAATGGGCAAGTTGTCCAACAAACCTTCCACTACCATACCTTGGGTGACTATTGGAGGTCCATAATGATGAATATTTATTCAGTTATTTGATTGTAACCAATGAAAACTAATTACTTTAAGTTAAAGTAACTATTGGAGGTCTTATAGCTATGATTTAGCAACACAAGTCTAGTGAAACGCCATCGGTGGACCCTAATGAATATATCACAATATTTTTGGAGATATGCGATACAATAAAAATGAAAAGAGTTAGCCCCAATGTAATAAGACCATTTTTATTTCTATTTTTATTAAGTGATAAGGTAGATAGTTCGTTCTAATATTTATCTTAAAGCTCCAATGGGAGTTGAGATGAATAAGTTAGGGTCATTCTCACTAAAGTCTTTCCACCTCATATTATATCTTAATTATGGAGCAAAATCTGTCAATTTCAACAAGATGAGCATAAAAATCTATAATATATGAAATCATTCTAAGGAGTTATTGAGGAGATGTACTCAATATGGATTTAAGTTGTAGTTCAAAGTCCACACCTTCTATAATGAGTTGATATATATGATGAGATACATATATGGTGTGGTTGTTGGGGGGTTAATTACGAAAAATTACTAGACGAGACATATCATTTCTTTGAGGAGCTAGTAAAAAATACTATCAAACTCTAACAAATTATTCAATTGAGAGAAGAAAAGCCAGAATGTTGGATTTGGATTGGTTAACTACTATTGAAAGAAAGATGGAAGCTCTTTTATGAAAACTTGACACCCAAAAAGAAAGGAGAAGAATATTGGGAGAGATTGCCATTTTATATCCACATGAATTGGTGGACTCGAATTCTGTTTATCAAATGGAAGATGTCATCCAAATGTAAGGAAAAGAGTATATATTTAGACCTAACAATAATGTCCCAACACATTATCATCTGAATGTGAGGAATCATGAATTTGTTTTTATGAAGGTTATGTAGAGTGAGTTATAGGGTATTGGGCAATCTTCTAAAAATATTGGGAACACTATGATGATCTATTCAAATCAAGGATGCTCATATTGTAATTTCCAACCATCACAAAGAGATGAGAAGCTAGGTTTGAAAGAAGGGATGTAAGCTATCTTAATAGAATTGAAAAAGAAGAATGAAACTCAAGACAATCGGATGGGGATGCTTGAAGCAAGAATGGATCAAATGAATTCGATGATGAGAAATTGAGAGCATGACATTTGGGGTTATCAATGAAGGGAAGAAGACTAAACTATCTACCAAGTGATATGGAAGATAATTCAAAGAAATGCTCCTCAATTTTTCTTAGAAGTGATGAGTTGCCAAGGAATTTAGAAAACAAAAATTCTAGAACTTTTGAGAGTGATAACATTATGACTTTTTGAAAAGTTATGACTTCTGAGCTATAAAGGTACTTCAAACTAGAAGTTTATGTAATATTTGGGGTGGTACTACTATAACTTACTCAAAAATCACGGCTCAACTAAAAATTTTCAAGAGGTCATGGTCCTAACTAAAGAGAATATGAAATATGAAGGATATTGTGCCACAACACATAATATGGCTATAATTCTATAAGAAGTGCTATCCCAAGTTTCACACGAAGATGAGCAAAATTTGAAATAAATAAACAGATAAACAAATAGAGATTACCCAAAGCTATTGAGATAAATATATGAATCAGAATAAAACCAAAGGTAAAATTATGATGAATCTTTTATTTCCTCAATGATATAGAAAAGAAAATTTAGACAAATACTTTAAAAAGTCTCTCAATATATTTTGAAAAAATTGAAATAATTAGTAAGATGAAGTTAAAGATGTACGGGATCATGAGTATGACCAAAAAATATTGTAAATTCATTTGAAGAAAACCTCTAAGAAAATTGAAGGATCCCAAAAGTTTTACTAAACCTTGCACTATTGTAGATCATACCTTTCAGAAGGTAATATGCAACTTGGGATCAAATGTTAACTTGATGCCCTCCTCAATTATATGAAGATTAAATCTTAATCAAATTATTACAATATATCTCTCACTCCAAATAATAGATTAAACTATAAAATGCCTAGATGAAATCATCAATGACATAATGGTCAATGTGAGTATATTTATTTTTCTAGTAGATTTCATTATATTTAACATGAAGGACAATTATTCATTGCTAATATTAAGATGATTAATTTTTGATCACGAGACAAGCCCTTATCGACATTACTAAAAAGGATTACTCTCGATGTTGGTGAGAAACATGTAAAGTTAAATTTTTATAATTGCTTATGGGGCCTAGACGATGTTAAAATGGGGTGTTAGAGAATTAATAATCTCCTTTGTACTATAATACACCAAAAGTAGATTTTTGATGGAAAGATTTTGTAGAAGACTACTGGTCAAATAAAGGTAATGGATATGAAGTATAAAAATAGCTATGGAGCTTTAATAGTGATGAAAATAAAAAATATGAAGAGGAATAATTATAATGGAGCTATGAAAATGAGGAAACAAAAGAAGATGACTAATATGAGGTTGTGACATTCTTTGAAATTGAAACCTCAAAGAAGTTGTGGCTATGCCTAACATATTTTCATGACATTGGTGTTACAAAATAAAAAAAGAATAAGAAACTATTGGAGACAAAGCTATAATTGTGCAGTGTTGTGACTTTAATATTACAAAAGAAAAATAACTAAGGAAATTATGAATACCTAGCTGTGGCTATGCCTAGCACCATGATTTTAGAGATATAGAATGAATTAGTCTATTAAAAGCTTAAAGACAAGTTCATGAGTATGTACAACATCATAACTTTGGAGTTATAAAATAAAAAAGGCAAGGAAATCAAGGAAAAATCATGGCTTCACTCAACACCATGACTTTGTGGTTATAGAAATAAAAGGGCAAGAAAATGCTTAAAGGTAAAATTACAGCCATACTCAATACCATGACTTTAGGGCCCATGATAAAAATGGACAAACTAGCACAATAGGAGGAGTCATGATATTCACTAAAGTTATTGCATTCAATAATGAAAAAGTCCAAAAAACAAGTATAGCTAAAGCAAGATTAAAATAAAAAATAAATAATAAGGATATAAAATAACATAGAAGATAGCATAGATATTAGAGATCTCTAATAGAGAAAAAAATATTATGATACTCTAACTATGGAAATTAAATGTAGCAATATATGGGAGACAACAAATAATTCTTTTTGCATGTGATATAATGATCACTTATATTCAACACATATATGAATGTGCACATCCAATGACCCACAAGTATAATTGTGGAACTCAAACCTCACCATGACTATCAACATATATACTTGAAGTTGCTCAACTAACTTTTAGATCATATGATACTCAAACCTAGTCAAAATAATTATTATGGATGATAAAGATTTTTTGTCAAAGAGGGGAAAGTTATTACTGGGAAATGAGCAATTATTTTAGTTTTGAAGTTTCTTCAATGTTCAAACTACCAAATATTTATAGTTATTTTGGTATGATATGATGTTGTGTAGGCATGGAATAAGGGCCATTATATATTGATTCCATGACTTTGAAGTTTTGGTGAGTTTTGATGGATAGTCATATGAAATCAATAGGTTTTTGAAGGTGTTCAGATGAAACTTTACCTAAAAGGTCATGGTAATATTTGTACACTATGATCCTACAAACTCATTAGTATAATCTTTCTACTAAGTGACACATTCATAATGGCTATGATATTATCATGGAGGCATAATCATGATTATCTCATGAAATCTAAATGATTATGATATTAATTCTATATCGTATAAACCAAGTATCCCATTAGTGTTCAAGGTCGTGGCTAAATCCAAGCATCATGATTTTATCTTTAATATGGTCAAGTATTATCAAGGCAGAGTCGTAACTTTTTATAAAGCCATGAAATATGAGCTACATAAAGTTATAAAGCCAAAAATACATAAGCCAAAGCTATGGCAATTATTTAGTTCCATGCCTTTTGGGATACAAAAATTTATAGAAGATACTACTAGAATATGACCATTTCCCAAGATCATGACTCTTATTCTCAGAGGAAGACAATTATAATTTTTATGCCCGAGCTAATAATTAGTGCAATAACATTCTTGAAATACCATGGTAATATGATATATGAGGGAAAAGAAGGCCAATGCTATAATTACTCATAGTATTGCATATACTTGAAGATATATGAAGAGAAACTTTTATGTCATGGTTATTTTCTAGTTCCACAACCATAAGATATATGAGAGAGACCTTATTATTCCCATAACTATTTTTCAACACCATAGCCATATAATAATCAAGAAGTATCAATGCCAATACTACAACTTTATCATAGTGTCATAGCCATATATCAATATGAGAAGTTATTCACCAGGTTGTGACTATTTCCTAATACAATGACCCTTTATTAAAGATAAGAAGATAAATGCACAAAGTCACAACTACTTCATAGCACCATGATTTTGTGATATAGAGATATTATGCCTAAGTCATAGTTGTTACTAGCACCATGATTTTGTGATATAGAGATATTATGCCTAAGTCATATTTGTTACTAGCACCATGACTCTGTGTTATAAAAAGATTGAAATGTAGTCCAAAGTTATGACCACTATCTAGAGTCATGACCTCATGCTTAAGAGATGAAAGATGAAGTTGTGATTTTCTTCTGAAAGTTGTGATTTCCTCTTAGAGTAATATAGAGCCACACGAGTATAAAATAAAAGATATGAAAATTTGGAAATCTCTCTCTAATTCTTCTTCCTCTCCCTAATGCAACAAGTCAAGCCATTATATATTTTTGGCTTCACAAAGTCTTGTAAAGATCTAATGCAACATGTCAGCATCACATGAGATTTGGATTTGTGATTTTTCAAATCCTACTAGTGAAGTTTGAGGGAAGTATACATTAATTATGAGTATAATACTTATGAAGCCGAAAGTATAAATACTTATCAGCCATATTAATATTTAGTATTTATGACACTTGAGGCTAGATAATATAAGTGTACATATGAATCATCCATCAAGGATAGTTAATGATATTGCCTAAAAGGTATGAGACTATGAATAAGTCTCAAATTGCAATAAATTATTATCTTAGTGGTGACATACCAAGGAAATAATTATGAGGGGACTATCATTGGGATGAATTCAATGGTGACAACAGCCCTTTCTATTGTTAGGGAAAAAAGTCATTTCACAATACCTCAATTTTCATTTTATGTCAAAACATAATGTAAGTAGAGTAACTTAAATATCATCGCATAAATTAAATAAATAAACTCATGGATCTAAGATTATTTAATAATTTGAATATTCATTTTACTAAAAATAAGTTGTCTCACTATTAAATAATCAAATTACAAATATAATCTTGATGGGATTGATATCATGATGAAAGTCAGTTATATTACTTGTATTACCTATCCATTTGTGAATCTCTATTGGAGAGATGCTCTTGTTAAAAAATTTTTGGGACATCACCTAATCGATAAAATTAGGTAGCATAACAAAGTAATAATATTCATGTACACTTCTAGTTACTAAGTAACAAGGTATAATGTGTTAAAGTATCATCTTCTCTCTTTTTTTGCAACCCCCTCAAACTTAAATCCTTTATTTACATTTCAAATTATCCTCTTATACTCGTTATTGCTTAGTTTCTTAATTTGGTAGAAAAGCTTAATAAAACATTAGTTCAATATTCCCAAGGTTTATTAAAAGGATTTGGCTATTATCTAATGTCTATTTTACAGGGAATATATAGATCTTTAAAACAAGTTACAATGATTTTCTTTTTTTTAGCACTATCTTCATTGGGCTTCATTTAATCACATATTTGCTACCACTATCCACCACTGCTAAACTGATTTAAAGATTCAAGAAATTGAATTGTCATGAAATATAAAGGAATAAAGAGATTTCCCTCAAACTTGTCCATCTAATCTTTTATCTTTTTTTTTTTACTTTATTGCTTTGTTATTCTTTGACTTATGCCCCTTGAAAAACTTTCTTAAAAACTTAGTGAAGGTCACTCCTATTTTTAGGAATCCCATTTCATCATTCTTCAGCAAACTAAAAAATTTTTAATGGCATAATAAAACTAAAATATAATATATATATATATATATAATTTTTTATATACTAACACTATGGGTCGCTTCTCAGAAAGTGTTTGGTTTATAGTCATTAGCCCTAATTCATCCTCATTATCATGGTTTCTTATCAAGATTGATGCCTTCTTTTGCTCTACTTCTAGGCTCAAATAGTATTTAACTTGTTGCTCATTTACTAGAAACTTTTTTCCTGATTGATCATTTTGTAGTTCTACTATATCATGTGGATGAACATCTGAGATGGTGAAAGGACCAGTTTGATTTTAATTTGCTAAAAAACAATTTTTGTCTTGAATTTAATAATAACACTTTCTATTCTAGTTAAAATCAACTCTTTTAAATTTTCATATCATACTATTTTTTGTTTTCTTTTTATAAACTTAAGCACTTCATATGAAAACATTCTAATTTCTTCCATCTCATTTATTTGCACTTTCCTACTTTCGCCCACAACTTGTAAATCAAAATTTAGTTTTTTCAAAGTCCAATATGCTTAATGTTCAAGCTCTAAAGATAGATAGAAAGACTTCCCAAAGATCAACCTATATGGAGACATTCCCAACAAGGTTTTGAAAGCTATTCTATAAGTCCAAAATGTATCATCTAGTCATAAAGACCAATCTTTTATGTTTGTATTCACTACGTTTTCCATAATCCTTTTGAATTCTCTATTAGAGAGTTCTACTTGTTCAATAGTCTAATGGTGGTATGTTGTAGTAATCATATGATGCACTTTATATTTGACTAATCATTCTTCAAAAAATTTACTATTGAAGTGCATTCCCTCATCACTAATAATTACCTTAGCTATACCAAAATGTGTGAAAATATTCTATTAAATTGAACTTAATCACAATTTTAGAACCATTAGTTGGACATACCAAGGCTTCCACCCATTTTGATATATTATCAATAGCCACTAGAATGTAAAACTTCCCTAGGGATGGAGAAAATGGTCTCATGAAGTCTATATATGTTGTATACACCAAATAATTCGACCTCTACTATGCCATTTAAAGGTATTTCATAATTTTGTAATATATTTCCTACACATTGACACTTATCAAAAAAGACTTGACCATTTCATGAGAATCTTTGAAGAGTCTTGGTTAATAATAACATGATTGCAAAATTTTAGATGTATCTCTTAATCCTCCAAAATATCCACCTTAGGGGCTGTAATAATAGCATTGTTGCAGGATACTACTAATCTCCTCCTCTAGAATATAATGCTTCAAAATTTGAATCGAGGACTACTTGTAGATATAAGCATTTTTCTGATAGATGAATTTTAAATCATGATAAAATTCTTTGAGTTGCTATCATTTTAAGCCTAGTGGAGACAATCCACTAATTAGGTAATTAATAATATCCACATACCATTGAGTTGCCCTTTAATTCATGGCTTGAAACTGCTCATCTTGAAAAGTCTCTCTAATAGCTTCTTCTATAGATTTTTTATTTTCTTTTTCTAGTCTTGATAAGTAACTTGCAATCTAATTTTGTATGCCTTTCCTATCTAAAATTTATATATCAAAATCTTATAAGAGTAATATCTATCAAATCAATATAGAGAAATTCTCCCCAGTCTCTTTTAGAAAATTGTGCATTGAAAGTTATAGCAGTAATTAATATATAGATGTAT
Organism: Sapria himalayana; assembly: GCA_029783825.1. Taxonomy (NCBI): domain Eukaryota; kingdom Viridiplantae; phylum Streptophyta; class Magnoliopsida; order Malpighiales; family Rafflesiaceae; genus Sapria; species Sapria himalayana. The sequence continues at coordinate 2,284,854 of JAREIK010001381.1, read as the reverse complement.
CCATTGGAGAATATAATAATATCAAGCGAAATTACAAAAGCAAGTGGGTCTGGCATATCTTACATTAAAGTATCTTCATGTTTGATCCTTTGATAATTAATTTTTTTTCCTAGATAAACATTTTATAAGATTTCTCTAATGAAAATATTTCCATATTATAAGTGGCGTGCCTTATTATATGGCTTCTTTAATTCATTTTACAAATTTAGTTGCTTGTGAAACATCTTTGATATGTTTGTAAATGAATGTTATTTAAATTAAATATGAGTTCATTCATCATTTGTATAAATATCTTCTATTTGGTTGGCCAATTTATACTTCATGTGAAAACTAATATGTTTAGCTTTTGCATCTCAATATAATTTGTAAATTTGTCATTAGCCTTAGTGTACAACTAGTTTATGTTTTGGACATTTTGATGCCTATAAGTAGTTCTAGAAAAATCCTATAAAATGATATTTAACTTATGTTTTGTTCACAATCGTGTCAAAAATGGATGGTGCCAAACTGACACAACTCATTTTTTCTTGGCCCAAAAGGACCATTATGTCGTATCATGCATGCTTGACATGCTACAAAAAATGGAATCTTAGCATGGCTTATTAGCCCTTTAGGGTAACATTTAATGTCATGAGCATGCTAGGTCATGTTTGAATGACTCGAAAAACCAACTTGAGCTAGACATGCACAAGAGCACTTGTTCACACTCATGACCAGACTTAGGCTCGAGCCAAGCTTAGGCATGGGTCCATCCACATGTTTAACAAACACAAATGGGTGGCTTGTGGAGTGAACATATGACCCACCGGATGGGTTGGGTTGTCTGGCTAATTAGACATCTCTATCTGTTTGAACCCATTTAAAAGAAATAATATTAAATCATCAAGTGGTTTATAATGGCATTAGAAATTCTTTTTATTTGGTGTCAAAGTGTCTTTCCTTCCTTTTAGATTCTATGTAAATATTGAATAATGAATTTAAATAGTAATTACTATAATTCTTGACCAAACTGAGAATGGGGTGGTTGTAATATAAAAAATGATGAAAGCTTAACATATAATTTACATGGAAACTAATGCTTAAAAATTAATGTTATTTTTATCTCAATTTATAAATGTTTTGAAAAAAAATCATCTTGTACAAATAATTATTGCTTTCTTTTAAAGTTTTTTCCTAACATGTTCATCACCTCATAAATACATGTAGAAATGACTTAACTAGTAAGAAACCTTAACAAGGCTCCAATGGATAACATTGATTAGTTTCTCAGTAGCGACCTATTTGTAATCATGTTTATTCCACTATGATTATTGATGTGGGTGGTATGAACTCTCAAATTTTAAGCTTAGTTTGAGGTTTTGATTTATAAATCAATAAGGAATGTGTTATGAAAATGTGAATTATTGCATTGAAGGTTCACTCAAATATTTTAAAGACACAATGTGTTTAGTTAAAACTGATGTCCACACACATATACATACACAAATATTTCTAAACAATATCTTATGTTGTTTAGGAGGTAATAGTGAGTATAATGTCTATGAGTCATGGCATTAAAATATTTAAATACCATAGGCTTTAGTGTTGTTGTGACAAAGTTGTGGTGGAACTACAAAAAGAGTAGTTGTCGAAGGGATACTTGAGAGTTGAGACTATGTATCAAAAAAAAAAAAAGAAGATTATTATGTTAACAATTTAAAATATAAATGAATCACACCATGATGACTATAGTGGGTGAACCATGGATCCTCTCATGCTAGCTTAATAGAGAGGACATCATCAACAACATCTTCTTCAAAAATTAAAGCACAATCATGACATATTCAGGATCAATTATATAAATTTTGGTTTTTCTAATAAAATGATCATCACATAATTTTTTATCCAAATTAAACTCGTACATATCTTCTTTGAGCAAAATTTCCAAAGTTTTTAATGATCTATTTGTTTTTCTACATCTTTCACCAACTTGTCAATATTTTACACACACACACACACACACACACACACACACACACACACTAGAGTTGTGTTTGGCCTCGTCTTCCTTGTTAAACTATACAAGATGTCACTCTCCAATTTTATCTTCTATAGGTGTGATATCTAAATAATATCTAATTCTCTAACTAACTTCAAAGCATGACTAGTCAATCACATGGTCTACATTATTTTTTTAATTCCATCATCCATTTAAATTATATATCCTAAAAGATAAAAAAAAATCATATTTTGAGATTTGACATCATAAGTCTCAATTGAATTTTCTTTCCCTCCCAATACACCAAGGATTTTCTATTAAGTCCATATCTTTGATTTTAGAAGACTTGACAAGTCATCTTCCTGAAAATGTATCTTGGTGTATATTATTTGTAGTTGATACTGTCCTAGTTGATAAAATTGGCAAAGGTTTAGATTGAAAAATAGATTGATGCATGAGATCTTTGGGAGAAAAGATTTTAAAAATAATTGACTAAAGATAAGATATCTAGCGACTATTAAAGTAATGAGAGAAGGATATCTTTAAGTTAGCTAAACCAAGAAAATAAAAAAAAGTAAAGTCATATTAGGTATATAAGGATGAGAGTCAAAATAATATATCTTCATGGCAACTCACTGGCACACATATTAGAAGGTTAGATTTAAAGAGGACTATATCTCATGATAGAAGGTGTTATATGTTTTGTTATAGAATTTAAAAGAAAAAGAAGAAGCTTTATTAAGTCTAATTATAATTCAATTATAATTGATTATGTTTGATGAAACTTGATGATTTACATATAATCTTGTAAGTTATATTTTTATTGCAATTTGTAACTCTTGATTATTTGTATTTTTTTCTTTATAGTTTTCATACATGTTAACATTTTAGTTCCATGTGATGAAGATCAAAAATAATGTCACACATACAACAAGTGTTCTTATAATAATATAACATATACAACAACAAATAGAAATAATTAGTATTACTCAGTCTAGCATCAATGATAATAATTCCCATTTTGAATAAAGCACTTTGAATACGAGTGAATAAGTAGTACAATGTTTTAACAAAGAAAAAAATATAGTACCAAATCAAATTGTTAATAAAGAAAAAATAATTTCAAATGGTAATTTATTAATACTTTATTGTTAAGGTTTGAAAAAAATTAATAAGAGTGGACAATTAGAAGTAAGCTAATGCACAAAATAAAAATTATGAAAGATGATCATTTATGAAATTCTTGAATTTTTTGGTCTTAATTAGATATAGAGGATTATATTTGTGAAAATGAACAATATTAATAAGAGTGGTCTTAATTAGATAATAAGAGTGGACAATCAACAATTAGTAGTACATGTACAATGTGATCCTCAATCAACGGTGCAATACCAATTGTATCAGCTAAGGTGTTAAGATGTTTAAGTTTAACATCCAGCCGAATATGATCCCGAAGTATGACGATTAAGCTTCTGATCAAAAAGTATTCTAATACTCTATCCATCATATGAGAAAGTATTTCAAATGCCTTTTGATAAGGGGTGGCTATTATCATTTACTTCAATTGTGCCAATACTTCCGATGGATTTTAACTGAAATGGATTAGAAGCATCTTGATGAATTTGAGTCATGAGAAGGGTCCCCAATATTTGGTAAGCTGACAGTGTCATTGTAGAGAACATTCCAGTAAGTGAACGGATCTTCCCCCATTGAATTTTAGAAATGAGAGCTTGAGGTTAGGGCTATGATCCCCACCATGGGTGCGAATATTTAACTTGTTGCACATGGGTTGAAATCGAAAGAACTAGCATGAGGACCGTGTCACCACGTAGTGCCTAAATTCAGTTAACACTTGGTGTAAATTTGTGTTTACTTGGTAATAACCTTGACTTATATTTTGTCAAAATTTCTTGAACCTTAGCACATAACGCTACATTAGTTTTATCATGGATGTCCATGATTGTAATATGCCTTTAATACCAATGCAAAAAAAAAAAAAATAAAAAAATAAAAAAATAAAAAAAAAATAAAAAAAAAAGATAAAAGAGAGAAACGACAGAGAAGCTATGGGCTAATAAATATTTTCTTCCATGCACTTTATGATTCGAGTCCTAACTTAAATAGTTTACACATAACTATCCAGATAATAATATTACATCACAAATTGGATGTATGATCTCACTTCATCAATGGCTAATGACAAGGAACATATATAATAATTTAAAAGCAACCCCAAAGACCTGGTCATCAAGGACTGATTTTTTGCAAATCCTAATACAAACTACAATAAAATACATATAAATAGGTGTACAAATAACTATTTTACTAATGAAAATTTGTTTCACATCTAACCTAATATCTCAGGATATCCACTCCTAACAAAACGTTAAAACTATCTAATCTTTGCAAATAAGTGATTTGCCTAAAATTTATTAATATAAAATTTAGGAATATTTGAACCAATAAACTCAAATACTATATTGAAGAATGCCCTTTGTTGGACATTTTACCAATATACTCAAATACTTTATCTCAAAATAGTTTAAGTTTTACCTAACCCATATGACTAATATTATATTTGTAACAAAAAAATATTTTTACTAAAAACAATAAGAATAATGTCAAAAACAACACCTAACTCGTGGTTATCATTTTTATAGCTATTGGAATGCGTGTTTTGAGAATGTTAAAAATTAACTTTTTGATGTGATTCTTCTGACATATTTTGACTGCAGTAAGTCTTTAGTAAGACTAGGCACTATGATATTATGATATCCATGTCAATTTGAGTGCAGTAAGACACATACAATCACACTTGAATCCCAACATCATTTGTCACATCATTTTTGCTAGAATTTTACAATCACACTTGTGTAAGCACTATGCCCTAATTGAAATGAATTTATTCAAAACACACATACAATAGCTATAAAAATGCACATAAATATATTCATGTACACGTTCTCAAAATTGTTCAAAAACTGTTTTCTCCTAGGGTAACATCACAGAAAAAAAAAAATCTTAGTTCGGCAAATGGAAATTTTGTATTTTGAACTAAAAATAGCAATCCCAGATTAGCTTCCAATATATATGGTAAAGAATTCTAATACACATCTGCACTGATGCTTCATCTTCGGTATCTATTTCGATTATGTTCTCCATCATTGCATATTCTACCATGATGTGCAGCTTCATCTGGGATCCTTTGTTTATTCTTATAATCCCTCTCATAATGTTTCCCTCTTCTACTATCTCCATCTTGCCTCCCTCTCTTTATGAATCTTCTATTTTCTCTGTCATCTGCTTCACTCTCAGACCCATAACTTCTATTGTGATAATGTGCATTGTCTCGTCGAGATGGCCTTCCCTCTTTAGGCAACTTTTCTTTAGATATTCTCTTGTCTTCTTTCCTATATTCCATCCCACCTTTTCTTTTGATACTGATGCCGCCCCTTTCTTTTTGATCACGTTTGTCATGGTGCTCACCTGTTCTCTCTTCATGGCTCAGTGGAGTGTCTTCAAATATCATTTCATATCTATGATTCACTAACGGTCAGAATTTTATGACGGGAGACAGAGAGATAGGAATATATATATATATATATAGAGAGAGAGAGAGAGAGAGAGAGAGAGAGCCTTTGGTTTTGGTCTCCACCATGTTGTTCATTATCATCCTTCAGAATGTAATCAGGAGGTTCGTGCTTTGTGGCAGAATGGCCAGTGCAATCTTTTGCTATGTGATCAAGAGCCCCACATCGGAAATAACCTTTTCCTGTGGACACAATTGGAAAATAATAACTGCAAGCTTACAAAGAGGAAACAACAAAAAAATATATATACATCATCACCACCACCACCTTAGTGGATTATTATCATTACTGGCAAGGTGTGTGGATCAACTACCACCCATACTTACACATTCCACATTGGGATTACAATAAAAAGTATATACTGGTTCTCACAAAGATCTAACTCGAAGACCTAGAGTTCAAAAGAATTAGATTCTGGAAAACATTGCAAAACTGAAATGAGTATACAATTTTCCATAGCTTCTCAATGCAAAAGCTGGACAATTGCAAAAAACCAAGAAATTACATTGCTCCACAAGTATGTAATACAATAGGAATATAGAGATCACTCCTATTGTCACCACAATCAACATTAATAACAAGAAACCAAAACCAAACCTCAACATACCCCTTCATAAATAATCATCTTGAAAAATGAAAACAACAGATGATCCTTTGAACCCATTCATTAACTTGTTTGCAATTTACTCACTAGCAGGCATGTAAACAATATGTTTTGTTTACTTATTGAACACCAGGTTAACAACCAAGTATTAAACAGTTTGATTGTCATAGAAAAATATCCCTGATCTCTAGGGTACAAGATTAGATCACTCCTATCCTTTAAACCCATTCTAGGACACAAGATTAGATCCAAAAATATATAAAAATTTAAGGTAAATTTCTCTATGATTATAAAAGTTTAACTAAAATTTAAATATGCATATACTTGACAATATCCCTTATCTTCAAATGTTTCTAAAATTATCTTCACATACATGAAAATTCTGAATTTAGGTCCATATGAATATATCTAAGAGAATCTAGAGAATAATTAACTATATTGATAGTGTAGTTAATAACTGACTTGATTACTATTAAATAATTTAGCTTTAACATGATTCTCTAATATCTGATGGAATCAACTAATAAACTGACATCTGTAGATAGGTCTATGTATACATTAAATAATAAGTTAATAAGTATACATTATAACATAATAAGATCATAAAAAAATATCAAAAATAATTAGTCTATATACTTCTATGTGTGACATTATACCTATATTTTACCTACTACTACTTTAGCTAATAATTCTCAAATTGTGGCTAAATGTATTGGTTTGACATTTCTGCTACTTTCTCTACATCTCATTTTTGCACTTTATACTCCTGAATATCTTTTTAATCTTACTTCTATTAGTAAAATTACTTATATTCATAATTGCTCAATTATCTAGATCAAAACTTAACTATCTTTATTATGAATTTTTCCTGATAAATTTGTAACCTTGCAGGGCTAGAGTACGGGGAATACGATTGGTATAGGAAGTGAGTTTAAAAACCTCTATCACCTCACCTCGTATTCATCTCCTGTAATTTATATTTCCACAATACTCCTCTCCTCATTCATAATCATCTAGGCCATCATAGTCTCTCCATGTTCCAGAAAATAGTCTCTCATTTTTTCACTTTGTCGTTGCTTTTATATGAGCCATGTCAGTTTGGTAAACATATTCTTATCTCATTCCCAAAGTGTTTGAATATTTGAGCAAAATCACCTTTTGAGCTTGTCGACATTAGTATTTGGAATCCTTGTTAGCCCGTGTCTACTTTAGGATCTTAGTATTTTGTCACTCTTATTGATGATTATTCTTGATGTACTTAGTTATTTTTTATGAAAAACTGAGCTAAGTTATTATCTATTTAAATAGAAATTTTATGTTGAAATCTAGACTCAAATTAATATTTTTATTTGTGTTTTATACAGTGACAAAACAAAGGAATATTTTTTAGTACCATTTACTTTATTTGTCTCATCATGAGATTCTCCACCAGTCTTTTTGTGCTCATACCCTCCAACAATATAATATGGTTACATGCAAAAATCAACATTTTGTTAAGATAACTTGTACTATCCTCCTCCATAGTAATGTTCTTTTTCATTTTTGAGGGGATATTATTTTTACCACTTATTATTTGATTAATCGTATGCCTTCCTCTGTCTTACACGATTAGATTTCACATTCCCTTTTCTACCTTGACCAACCACCCTATTTTCTTCTTCCTCATATCTTTGATTATACTTGCTTTGTCCATATTTTCACTCCTAGATATGACAAGCTTTCCACCAGGCCTATGAATTGCCTCTTCTTGGGATATTCCAAACTTCAAAAAAGTTATCATTGTTATTACCTTGAAACTCATCGATATTCTCTTTATTGATGTCACCTTCTTTAAGGACTAACCATTTTTCTCCACAACTTATGAGTCTTGCTATTTTTGAAGTCTTGTCCATTTTCATTGTCTCCCCACCTGATGTACATCCTCGATCACTTCAAGTTTGTCATCATCGTCCTCGTGTCGTAGTTTCTATCCCTTTTACTGAGGCACCTACTGACTCATTTCCTATCCCTTCGGCTTCTCCTGCCCAAGCTCTACCTTCTCTTGATGACTTGCTATTGTTATTCAAAAAGGTACTTGCTTCATTTGTAATGCTTATCTTATTTACAATTTTTTGAGTTACTATCAATTATATCGACCCTATTTTGCTTTTGTTTCTAGTATATCCTTTGTATCTCTTTTAACGAGCACCCAATGAGTTCTTTCCCATTCAGGCTAGCAACAGACAATGGTGGATAAAATGATTGCTCTACACTCAAATGACACATGGGATCTTGTTGTTTTACTCTTTGATAAATGTACAATTGATTTTCCTTGGGTCTATGCCATTAAGGTTGATTAGATGATAAGATTGATTGCCTAAAGGTCTGCTTATTGCCGAAGACTATACTCAAGTTTATGGTTCTGATTATGGTGACACATTCTTCTTTGTTGCTAAGATTGCTTCAATTTGTTTACTTTTCATGATTATGTGTTATTGATCTCTTTATCAATTGAATATTAAAAATATCTTCCTTCATGATGTTGTTTTCGAGGAAGTTTTTATGGAGAAACCTTCTGGTTTTGTTTCTCAGGAGGAGTCTTGTTTTGTGTGTAAGTTGTGTCGTTCTCAGGGGGGAGTCTCTTTAACAATCTCCTCGAACATTATCTTGACCATTTTAATTTTATTGTTCAAGAGTTTAGCATTTTTTGTAGTACAACAGACCATTCATATTTTTATCATCATAACTCTTTGAAATAGTGTATTTAAAAAGTTGTTTATGTGAACAAACCATCATTACTCAATGTTATATCACTCCAATAAAATTATCATCTCTACTAATAAATTCAAATTATTTCATTCAATATAGAATCAAGTATCTCATGTAATAAGATCTCTTTCAAGTTTAGATAACACAATAATCTATAAGTTTTTACTAGTATAAATTCATATCAAGTTGAGAACTATGAGAATTGACCACCTAAAACAGAGTTTATATTAGGAGAGAGAGAGAGAAACCCAACATACAAAAATTAGAAATGAGCCAACAAGCCAGATAATCCTATAGCCAATCCCTTAGATCTTGATATTTTGATCACTTTTTGAAATAGATGAAAAAGTAATACTCAACAACAATTTAACAAATTTTGTCATTCTATGACATATTTTTCTTTTATTTTTCTATTATTTTCTTTAATAATACAAGGATATCAAAATCTTCTTCTGATATATTATCTCAACTAGCATAAACACTAGACTATGATGAAAAAGATACATGTCCTCTACTCTAAAGAAGCTTGAAAACTTAAACTTTAAACTTTGAGAGTATCTATTATTAGTTGCACGTGGATATTTAGAGTGGAAACAAGTCCAAATGAAATAAATAAATTATCTTATGTCAAGACTTATAACAAAAGATTCATTCAGATATTTAGTGTACACTACTAGGAGACTTACATTTTAATGATCATGATAGTCTCAATGTTTATTCTTATTTCTCTTATAATATTTTATAATTGGGATATACATTAGCAAGACATACATAGTTTATTCATTCTAGATAAGGCAGCTAGCATAGTTTTTAAGAAGTAGAGTCATCTATAATTTATAGATTATATAAGACATTATGACCTAAATTAGTTACCAAGAACTTGACTTGTGAGATTTTCACACGTGATTATCTCATTTGGGTTACATTACCATGTTATTAATTTTTCTTTGTTTTTCTATAATATTTTTGATGGTAGGATGATTTTGTGATTATCTACGTGGATAACATTGTAATTATGAAAAATGATGGACTGGGAATTACTCAATTCAAAGAGTATTCTCATGCACAGAATCATGAGAAATTTAAATATATTCTTGACATAAAAAAACTCACTCTACGAGAAGTATTATCTTGTCAGAAAAGAAATATATATTTGATTCTCTCACAAAAATTAGTCTTTTGAGTTGTACTCCAACAAATATTCTTATTCTTACAAATAGTAAATTCATTTACAATGTGACAACACTAATTAACTATACTAGTTATATGATAATTGTAGAAAAAATTAATTATCTAACTATAATTAGACTATATAATAAATATAATTAATTATTTCTTATATTATTCCTTGTAAGTTCACCTTGATGCAACTATTTGCATATTAAGATACGTGAATAAATCTTTAAGATTTAAAATTTTTTCAGAGTTTATGGACATTTCTAGTTGGTTGGATATTCTGATTCGAGTTGAGTATAAATATATTTCGAGATGAAATCGATAACATAAGTTTGTACTTTTCTCAAAGACAATTATATATCTTAGAAAAGTAAAAAATAAATAATTATTTCAAAATTAAATACAAAAATAAATTGTAGAGCAATGTCAAAAGTTATAGACAAGATACTTTGGATAGATCATCTGCTTGAGAAAATTAGATATACACCATCTTCTTTGACTACTCTTTACTATAATAGTCAAGCAATATGGCATATAATCTCCAACTCAATATTTCATAAACAGATAAAGATAAAAAAGGTGTAGTAGGATTATTTCTTCTAAAGGGAGAAGATAAAGAATGAAAATCACAAGTCATATATTTAGATAACAAAGTAGACAGTTGACATTTTCATGAATATCTTAAAAATGCCTCCATTTAAATTTATTTCTTCCAAATTTGATGTTGTGGACTTGTCAACATCATCTAGACAAAGGGTATTATTGTTTTCTTTTTTTATTTTTATTTTTTAGAACTTTGATGAGAGCATACAAAATGTGAGCTTTCTCAATGACTTTTTTTTATTATATAAAAATATTTGATGTATGAATTTCATAGAAATATTATTATATTTTTATTTTTAGTATGATACTATTCTAAGAATTACAAAATAATAATAATAAAAATCAAAAATACAAAAGCCTAGGCTCACTTAATTGAGGCACAAGGTTGGAATCAAAGTGTGTCTAATATTTTTAAAAATATGTGCAACATGGTAAAGCCAACTGAAGATTCTCATATTGCTTTCTTTCATACCATGTTAAGGCCATTGAAATTTAAAATGTACAAGCTATTTTAACATTCATTACTATTGGAATTAGGGCACCAAACTAAAACTCCAAATATATGAAATAGAACAACTCTAAATACAGATGAAACACATTTAATGGGAAACGAAATTTCTTAGTCTTTACCTTTTCCTATTGGATTGAGCTTGCGTTTGTAAAGATGCCATTCTTTTGCAACACTTTGACTGAAATCCACATGCACCCTTCTATCATCAATCAAAGCATTATTCATCTTCAATAAAAAAAAAGGAAGATAAACCAAACTTTTAAAAAATAGTTGTCACATACATCAAAATAAATCAACTAACCATATTTCTGGAAAGAATTTAAAAATTTTGATTTGAAAAGCCACATCATCCATAGAGGTCATTCACTCATTTCACCGGGTTTGGACTCACCCTCTCTTAAGACAAATAATTTGTTAATTTAGTGTTTCGGTCATGATTTAAGGTTTTGATTATTCATTTATGTGAGAGAGGAGAGAAAGATATTAGAATGATAAAACAGAAAACATTTCATTCATCCATTAAAATCTATTGTAGTTTACAATTGTATTTTCTATGTTTTTTAAATTATTATTATTATTATTATGTTATTATTGATGAGAGTATCCAATATATAAACTATCCCAATTTATTGGTTAGATAAATTAGAGCATTATTTGTATATTATATATATTATAATATTATTGCTCCTACAATTTATAGTTGTGCACTATTAATAATATTATTGTAAAGCAAAATCTACGAATAATATATAAACTATCACAATTTATAAGCCAATAATATTAGAGTATCCAATAATATAATTGCTTTCATTTAATTTTTGTTATTATGGTAAGAGCACATAAAAATTTATTCAATTTATAAGCCAATTATATAAGAATAATATATATTGTTGATTATGATTGAGATTTATAAAAATTTATTGTCTTAATATTTTATATGGTATCAAATCTAAATTCTTGGAAAGCAAAATCTACGAATTGTGAAAAATTACATGCATTGTATCACCATAGTGCACGTGTTTTCATGCAAATCAGAGACAACTTTTTGGTAGAATCCTTGGGCCACCTAAAACCCTAATTTTTTTGAGTGATATGTGTTTTTTTGGCTGGAAAATTACATGCAATTGGGTGGTAATAAGAGGTAGTAAGAAGCAATGATTATTTTGGGTTTTGAACCATATTTTTTGAAGATAATAGATTCAGAAACAATAAAATTAGGGTTCCAAATTTTGACATCAACAAAAAGAGTCCTCAAAACCATAAATTAATGGTGGTAGATTCGGAATTTCCAAAATTAGAATTCAGAATTTTGGAAGTAGCAAATTGAGTCATCACAACCCTAATTCGGGGATGATAAATTCGAAATTCCTAAAAATTAAGATTCTAACTTTTGAAGAAAAAAAATTAAATCCTTAAAACACCAATTCAAGAATGGTAAATTTAGAATTACCAAAAATTAAGATTCTAAAGTTTGGCAACAAATAAATTGATCCATCCAAATCCTAATTTAGTGTGTTTTTTCATTAATGTTTCTATTGTAAGACAATGAGTATTAGAATAAATTATTGTGGTAGAAAAAAGAGCAAAAGAGCTTTATTTCAGCAAATACATTGTAAGATGATGAGTTATACAGTGATATTTTTTGAGTATTATTTTTTGAGAAAACCCCAAAAATACTTCACAAAGACAAGCAAACTATTGAAGTCATCCGAATATCATGATAGAGTTCGTTTACCATGACACTAGAGAGGCATATACAAAACTTCTCTCTAAGTTTGCAAAAAAGGCTTAATTTTCTACAAATATTACTTATTTTAATGCTCATACTTGCTATTCAAACTAATAAATTATCAATATAAAACATACTTCATAATAAATTATTTTTTATCTAATATAATTTTTTCTTTTCTAAAAATATTATTGTAGTAAATGACAAGTCCTCTTGTTACAAGTTAAAATTCAAAAAAAAAATAAATAATAGTCAATATCAATAACACATAAATACATATCTTATATGTCGGCTAATAATAATTAGGGATGCCCCCAAGTTGGGTGCTCCCAACAAATAACATAGAAGAAAATATAAAAGTTGAATAAAACATCAACACCCCCTCTCAAGTTGGCGCACATAAGTTTGCAACACCTAGCTTGGAGGAAATAAAAATAAGCTAAGGCCTCTTTAAGATGTTCATAACAATATTTATTGATTATTCCACCAACTAAATATATGGTATAATAACTGTCTCATCATTAATCTTCTTCTTGAGAAAGAAATAATTTATCTCAATATGCTTTGTCAACTCATAAATTCTAGATTGAAAATTATATGTTTTGATACCGGACTATCATCGTAAAAATAGTGAAAAAAGTAAGTGTATACCCGATCTCCTCAAGTAGATATCATATCCAAAATATATTATAAGTAACTAGCATTCTCGATCTAAATTCTATCTCTGTATTTAATCTCAATCTCAATGTATACAAGTGCTCAATTCGAATCTAAATATCTAATTAATTACAAGTATCCATGATACCTAAAAGAGATTACAAATTATGAAGATTTCTTTATATATCTTTGTATGCAAAGAGTTGTATTAAGTTGAACATACAAAAAAAAATCTAAAAAATGATTAATTATACTGATTGTATATGCTATATATGGTCTGATCATAGCCATATAATTAAATTTATTTATAATTCTTTTATAAATAATAGAATCAACTAGAGATATTACATAAAAATGAAGTCATTACATGAATCAATAAAAGTATCTATTAGATCACAACTCCAAATATTAACCTATATAAGAATATCAATTTCAAGTACATATCTCATATGTCATAAGATGATGTTTCTCGTAGAATTAGTCACTTTTATTCTAAGAAAATATATGAACTTCCTAAGATCATTCATTTGAAACTATCTAAATGTACTCTTTAAATTTGATGATTCCAAACTCATCATCTCTCATAATCAATAAAATAACCCTACCATCATGACCCCTCCAAATAGAGGTGTCAAATGGGTCGGGCTAGGCTGGGCCGACCCGATTTTAGGCTGCCCAACCAGGCTACCGTGTCAGGACAGGCACGGTATAGTACAGTAATCATGTCAAGCCCAGCCCATCACGATTCAGTGGAGGTCAGGCCCGACACTGACCACCAACCCAAAATTCACTGGGTTTGGCCCAGTTCGGCCTGGTTCAGGTCGGGCCATAACCCTAATTTTTTAAACAATTAGGATTTTGGTGGCGCGCTGCCACACCGTCGTCACCCTTTTGGGCTAGGTGAATCTCACCCACCGGTATCGGCTCATTATGACTATGCTCGGTGTGTGGTCACACGTGTCGTGCCCACATACCAGTCATTCATGCCGTGCCTAGCACAACACACAAGACAAAATCCCTCAACCTGGCACGACACAACCAATGTCGAGGGCAGGCCCGGCATGAGCACGGGGACGGGTCATTCCCCTACTGTGCCGGGCCAAGAATGGTCGAACCGTGCCGTGCTACATGTCGGGCCGGGCTGGCCCGGCATGTTTGACACCTCTACCTCCAAAAGAAAAAAAAAATCAATAACAAATATGTGCAATCTAAACTAGGTGATTACTTGTAAAAATTTTGTAAACTAGGCTTTTGGTGGGTGCTTCACGCATACTACACCTTCCACAATTTGCAAATAACACCTAAATATACTACTCAAAACATTAGTAGTTACTCCATATACATCCCCTTTTTAAGATTACTATTACGAAAAGCATTCTATACAACACCAAACAAGTGTTCTAATAGTCAAAACCAAACATTTGAATGTATTTTCTTACTATAAATTTCGTCTTAAATTAATTTATCTTCTTATCTAGACTTCTTTTTCATAATGAACACTTACCTACAACTAATAACAAACTTTCAAGTTCTAATACTAATGTCCATGTCCAATCAGTATGAAGGGTATGCATCTTTTGTATTATGACATAATGTTCCTAAATAAGATAATATCTCAGAAGAAGACTTTGGTATGCTAGTATTATTTAAGATTTAAAAAAACAAGATAAAAATATAATAAAATTATGAAAATGTATACTAAGTATAACTCCTATATCCCTTTTGGAGAGCAGTTAGATGTTCAAGATCATAGAGACTACCTGCAACACCAACTAGCTCCTCAAGAGGCTCATCTCCAGGTCAGATAATACTGGGCTAGTCTATCTCTCCTAGCAAGACTATTAAGAGTTGAGTAATAAAGTCTTATAATTGACAACTCAATATGAGCCTGTATTAGTCCAGACTCCAAAACAACTCAATAATGTAAGCTAAATGAGATCTTACTACTAGAAAAACCTCACTCTTTCTTAACTCAATATAATTTGAATTTATTAGCATATATAATATAATAACTCCATAAGAGTGACATCATACTGGGCACTAATATGATTAGATATAGCCGATAAATAACTTGCTATACTAATTAGTGGTCTAGGGATAGTTATATATACAAAAGAAAGGATAATGAATCCATATGCAACATATAAAGTCAAACTCTTACGAGGCTCGTTAATAAATAAGTCATGATAAAAAAAAAATTATATTTCATACTCATTAAAATCCTACCAATCTCTAATAAAAAAAATACTCATAACCTCTTTGGGTACTAGAGTATCTAATAAAAATATATCTCAAGACCCTAAATATCAGTTTGTTTTATATTGAAAAATAATCGAGGACAAATTAATACATCTAAAAACTTAGGGGTGTCAAATAAGACGTGCCAGGCTGGCCCGATCCATTTTTAGCCGGCCCGATCGTGCTTTCGTGCCAGGCCAGGCACAACATGGTTACTGTACCGTGACGTGCTTGGCCCGGCATGGTTCTGTGGAGGTTGGCCCGGCACGGTTCTGTGAAGGTTGGCCCGGCACGATTCTGTGGAGATCAGCCCGGCACGAGCACGCAGCATGAATCTGCCGGGTTCGGCTCGGTCGGGCCGAACCCCTAATTTTAAAAAAATTAGGGTTACGGCACGCGGCATAACTCCAATGTGCTGCAAAATCGTGCATCGTTGCGCCACCGCACAACCGAACCCCTAATTTTAAAAAAAATTAGGGTTTCGGCACGTGCCGTTGCACCACTACACCGCCAAAACCCTAATTTTTTAAAAATAATATTTCTTGGCTCGTGCCGAGGTACCATGCCAGGCCAAGCACGACACGAGGCCCGTTTGGCCTTGACACTGCACGACACGGTTGGTGCTGTAAACAGGCACGACACGAGCACAGGCACGGAAAATTCCCGTGCAGTGCTAGCCCAGACACGGTCGAATCATGTCGTGCCTCATGCCGGCCAGGCCGACCCAGCCCGATTGACACCTCTATAAAAATTCTGAGAGACAAACTAAATAATTTTTTTCTAGGATATAGAATTTAAAATATTATATACTAAAAATAATAAAAAAAATATATCTGATTAATGAAATAAATTACAATTAAAATTATCACCCAAAAAATATTTCAATATAATTTTTTTAAGTAGGAATATTCTAGTCATTTCATTTAGAATGTTATTCTTTCTTTAGCCATTACATTCAAAAAAAGTGTGGCTACATATAGATTCTGGAATATAATCCTATAATCCATACAATATATACAAAATCAATCTAACATATATTTTAAAACATTGTCACTACTTAATTTTTTAATATTTTGATGAGATACCTAAATTATTTTGCAAAATATTTGAAAATTATTAAAAAAGAAAGAAAGATTTTATGTCTGTCACGAAAGAGATATATCTATATATATCTCGAGTAGTCCATAACAAAAGTGATGAGATACCAAAATTTCTCTCGGTCCCCATACATTTGAGTATATCAAATTGAATAGGCCCCTATTCAAACTAGGCTAGAGTATAGGATAGAAAGCTCTGATAACTTTTTCAAGTTGATATGTCTTTCAAAAAAATATAATCAATAGTATGACTCTCATTGAATCTTTTTATCAAGGCTTAATTGTATTTAATGTATATCAAATCATTCAAATATTGATAATCCAACTTATTACTCATCTTGTTATGAATTAAAAAAAAAATCATGATTAATAAATTATATATTATATTAAATAATATAATAGAGATACTTAATTCATTTAATTATTTTAATAACTTATATTCTCATATATACTCTAACTCCTTTTATAATTGAATACACTACATGTTAGATTGATAACTCACAATATTAACTTTTGTATACTTCTAATACTAGATCCAAACATATTTTATCATTCAACTACAATTAATACATATAAATTATTAATTAAACTAAATAATAAACGTAGCGATTTAGTCTATCTTATTCTAATGATAAAACTCATTGCCAAAAAAATCTCTAACATACAAGTATAAAACTAATTGTGATATAATTATATGTTATTCACATCTCTCTTTCACCAATCTTGATTTGCATTTACATATATATTAAAAGATCTTTGAATTTAAGTCCATCGATAATCCTTTTGTATCATAATAGAATTCTGGATTTAAAAAATATTCATCTAAATACAAAGAGCGATAAAACTGAATCTCCCACTTTCTATAAATAAATTTTAGGATTTCTTTATACTTCTCTTAACTCTCATTAATACTTTTAACAATCATTTACTTTGCATTTTCGATGACAACACAAATGTAGCCCATAGAAAGTCTCTTTTCACTATTCACCAAGCAAAGAACATATACAAGAATATCCAACACCTTCAAATAAAATACTATAATATTCTAAAATAAGACTTAAAAATTATAACAGCTATATTTTTTTTTATTTTCCTCTTTTACTCATTTATTGTATGTCTAATAGAAATTAATAAACATCTTCCTCAAATTATTTTTTGTTCATTAATAAAAAATAAGGTAATAAAGACTATTGTAAACCAAGTCTTTGTAGGCTCCAATAACTCATTTTGCTCAGTAAATTATTTCACCATGTTGAGAAATCTCACACTATTATAAATATAGCCACTTATAAATATGAGTTACTCTATTATCTTCTTGATATATGATAGTTTTTCAATATCTTCTAACAATAAGTCAATACAATATGTAACACATGATACCCAATATAAATGTGTCCTTTTTAATTCTAATAATTTCTCTATATAAGTTAAAGTTAAATATGAATATAGAAATAATATGTAATGTGTAATGACATAAATAAATAATAAAAAAATTCAAATTAAATTATAAATATATATCATCACATAATTTTAACTAATACATGTAATAACTTGAACAATATTATTTTCACCAACTTCTATACCTAACAATCAAGTAATTCAAATAATTTATTTTTCATCTTAATCATAAAAAAATATTAATATATTTATTGAACATGATTTTTCTTGAAGAATTCACCATGAAATTTACTAACATTATTCTCTAACTATTAGTCCATCTATTAGACATAATTGAGTATCTATATTATTTCTATTATATGAAATAATCTTTCATCAAATTATTTATAAGAATTAATTTTTTTTTAGATTAGTAAGAGTAACTATCACATCATGAAAACCATATTTTTTATATCTCAAATCATATTGTCTAATTATCTAGTGTATTAGTTAAAAACAAATATAAGTTACAGTATTAAATGGAATAAAGAAATAAAATATCAACTATTTCCTTTGCCTATTTTTTTATAAGCATTATTGAGAGTGAATTAAGTATTATTGATATTTTAAATAATTATTTTTGGATTAAGATTAAAGAAATAATCCATAAGACCTATTTGTCTTGATATCTTTAAACCACTACTACCACTACTACCACCACCATCCCCTACGATCAACAAGAACTTGATTTGTAAGATTTTCATAAACAGTCAGCTCATTTGGTTACATGTGTTAGTAACTCTTATTTATTCAATCAGAGAAAAGATGATGGTGGAATAATTCTATTGACTATTAGAATTTAAAGTGCAAGCCTCCTATTAAGAGCACATTTTCGTAATGCTTGCCTTTTTGTATCTTCTGCAAATGGGCATGCCTCCCCCTTAAGCAAGGGACAATGGCAAAGGTGTCGTGGCACCTTTAATAACTATAAACGAGGCTATCAAAACCCCAAAAGATTATGCAACCAATCTCTCTAGATCTTGACCTTCTGATTGCTTTTCGAAAATGAAAAAATAGTGGTGCCCTATGTTGCACGGATACGCCTAGGAATTGGCGTGTCCACGTGTCGTACACGTGAACACGACGACACGGGTCAGACATGCGTCGGATACGTGTCCGATACGCCACGTGGCATATCAGATACGCGTCGGATACGTGTCCGATACACCACGTGGCGTATCGGATACACGTCGGAGACGTATCCGACGCGTTGTTCGGAAACAGTTGTCGTTAACAACAGATATGTCATTTACCTACAGACGCGTCGTTTACCAACCGACACGTTTTTATGATTCTAACGCATCAGAAATACACTATATATTAATGATTACTCCTACATCTCCAACAAATTGAAGAGCACACCACCAATAGTGAGTTGCCGACAAACCGATTGCGGGAAATAGTTGTCAATTGTCATTGCGTCAAACGGAAAGGGGAGGAGCACACCGCCGAGGCACCGACAGTACCTAAGGTAACCTAATTCTATAAAGGGAAAGGAGGGGGGGGGTTTGGAATCTGTATCGGGAGGGGAGAGAGTTCGAAAATCAAAACTATAAAGGGAGGGTGGGGGGGTTCGGGAGGGGGGAGGGTGTTAGAGGGTTTAAATTTTTTTTATATTATTTTAAAATATAGTATTTTAAATTATTTTAAAATACCTAATATATATAATTAATAATTTTTATTTTGAATTTTATTTTTTTTATCATGATATATCCTAGTCGTATCCGTATCCTAGTTTTTTTGGAATTTGCCTTGTCCCCGTATCCTGCCGTGTCGTATCCCCGTGTCCGTGCAACATAGGTGGTGCCCAATACCCTATTTTGTTTTATTAATTTTTTTAATGATACTAAGATATTCAAGTCTCCTCCTGATGTATTATCTCATCAAAGATAATACCATACCATCATAAAAATTATGTATAACTTCCACTCTTATGGAACATGAGAATTAGTATTATAACCATCAAAAATATCTGTTATTGATTGCAAGTGAGTATTTATTTTGAAAATATATCTAAATAAGAAGGTTAATCACAATATGACAATACTTATAACAAATGAATACAGTCAGACATTCCATATGGACTAAAAGGCATCTACTCTCTAATGGCAAAAATGACCTTATTGCATATCCTTATTTTTCTTGCAATATTTCATAGCTAGAGAATAAACTAACAATAGTTGAATAATATATTTTTTTATGATGACATTTAAGATGAGGTGTATGTGAAGCAACTACCTATATTTCAAGCAATACAATCAAATATAATTTTTATAATGTGAAAAACATTGTTCGGCTTAAAACAGTCAATAAGAACTTGACTTGTGAGATTTTTATAGATAGCCAGCCCATTTGATTATACATGTGTTATTAACTCTTATTTATTCTTTTAGAGAAATCATGATGACAGAATAATCATATTGATTGCTAGGGTTTAAAGTGCATGCCTCTCATCAAGAGCATTTATCATAAGTGATGCTTTGTGTCTTCCACAATTGGGCGTGTCTCCCCCCATGCAAGGCACAGCGACAAGGCCATCATGAGCCTATCAAAAATCAAAATGATTATGCAACCAATCTTTCTAGATCTTGACATTCTGATTGCTATTTGAAAATGAATAAAATAGTTATGCTCAACACCCAATTTTGTTTTACTAATTTTTTTGATGATGCTAAGATATTTAAGTCTCCATCTAAGGTATTATCTCATCAAAAACAATATCAGATCATCATAAAAATTATGCATACCATCTACCCTAATAGAACATGAGAAATAGTATTATAACCTTCATAAAGGTCTATTATTGATTGAAAGTAGATATTCACTTAGAAGACACATCTAAATAAGAAGGTAAATCATAATAGGTCAATACTTATAGCAAATAACTACACTCATACATTTCATGTGAACTAAAAGACATTTGCTCTCTAATAACAAAAATAGTTTCATTGCATATTATTATTCTACTTGTAATATTTCACAGTTAGAAAATATACCAACTATAGGTGAATAATATATTTTTTCATGAATACCTTAAAGATGAGATTTATAGATATAGCAACCACATAGTTTTTAAACAATACAATCAAGTGTAGTCTGTAGAATATATAAGATATTGTTCGGCCTAAAATAATTAATAAGAACTTGTTATAAGATTTTTACAAGTAACCAGCTCGTTTGGGTTACACATGTAAGTTATTAATTCTTATCTATTCATCCAACAAAATTATGATAGTAAAATAATTCTATTAATTATATATATGAATCATACTTTGATTATTAAAAACCAATAGATAACAATTACTCAGCTCAATGAGTACTTTAAATGATAATTTTAAATAAAAGATCTTAGAAAACATATATACTTTTTTGGTACAAAGATTACTTATTTTGCAAGAAGCATCATCTTTTCACGAAAAAAATATATACTTTATACTCTTGTATAAGTTGATCTTTTGGATTGTGACTTGATAAATATTCCTATTGATCAAATATTAACTTCACATCTAATACGATCTCTCCAGTTGACTATATTACTTAAAGAAAAATTATAGAAAAAATTAGTTATCTAATTATAACAACCAAATATAGTATATATAGTTGGTATAATTAAGCATTGTCTAGATTATCCTTGATAGATTCACATTTACATAGTTGTTTGCATGCTGAAGAATGTAAATTAATATCCTTGGCCTAATATCTTTATTAAGAATCATAGACATTTGCAATTAGTATGTTATTCAAATTTAAGTTACACATTAACATGCTTTAAGAGGAGATCTATAATATATTTTTATATATATTTTTGGTGATAATCTTGTCTCCTAAAAAAATAAGAGAAACATGTAATTAATTTGAGATTCAATGACATAGCATAGATCAAATTGATAATGATAGTCACTTTTGACATACTTTAAATATGATATTTACTCGAGAAGATTAGGCATACACTCTCTTCTCTCACTACCATTTACTATGATAATCAGACAATGAAACATATAGCCTCAAATCCAATATATCACAAGTGGTTGAATCATATAGATATAAAATAATTTTTCTTCCTGAAAAAATTCAATATAAGATAATTATTACAGCATACATTTAGACAACAAAACATATATCAGATAACTTCATGAAGACCTTAAAGAGACTTCAAATTCTTTTTGTTTCCTCAAAGCTTGAAGTAATAGACTTGTATACACTAACTTGATGAAAGTGTTGGGATTTTTGTTTAATCTTTCTCTATTTGTATCTTTAAATGAGTACCAGACATGTTAAATGTGGGATGCTCCAATTTTTTTTACCTATTATATAATAGAATTTGATATATGCTTTTATCATAGAGTGTTATTGTATTATTTATTTTGTACATGAATTTTAACAATATTTAATTTTACATTTTTCCTGCATGTCTTGAAGTTCATACCACTGGCCACTCCCAAATCCATTTTTACTTGAACTTGGTGTGCACCAGTACCATGGTTAAAGAGGTCTCAGTATTTTTTTTCTTGACTGCGACATGGTCATTAATTATGAATAATTGATTATAAATGATATTTTTACTTGGTATTTTATAATAAATAGAGTAATTGACTCAGATTGTATTCTGTTATATTAACTACTAGCATTAATTGCAACACTCTTGTGTTTAACACTCAAATTTAATAATTTTGAAATGAACGAACTGCAAGTCACCACCTACTATAAACCAAAAGTAGCCTCCACATAACTGTAATCTAATAAATCTGCACAAGACTTTGATGCAACACTGAAAGTAAAAGATATCCACAGAGGAATGCTCAGATACAAAAAACATACCTACCGGTAACTAACATATAATATGTCAATAATGTCCAGCATACCTTAAAATATGCACGTTCACATGCCTCTTTAGTCTCAAACTCTGTCATATCCAAGACAAGTTAGCCAAAAAAAAGTGCAAAACTGAGAAATAGATATACATGACAACATAGTTGCATTTTATTTCCTCTAGACACGACACCACACTGGAAGTCATGATTCATGAGAAAAAACCCTTATGGATGAATCAATTTAAAAGTAACCTTATCAGCTATTTATGTAAGATTGGACACCACCGTTGTTCCAGTAACACTAACACTGAAAAAACAAATGTTTTTATCTAAACATTTTCAGATTATTTTTTTCAAAAAAGAAAAAAAAGGTTTTATTTTTAAATTATCAAGAAACCACTTAAATAGCTTTAAAAAATGATATTAATGCATTTTTAAGTCTACACCATAGAAATAATATTGACATCTATACTCATTCATCTCATAGTCCAATTGTAAAGCAACCTAAGTTTCAACTAATGAAACAGCAAGATAAAGTAATTTAAGTGTACAAAACAATATATACATATTAAAGTGTACAAAAGTAATTTAAAGTCTCCACCATAGAAATATATACATTTTAAATATGTATACTAATCTTATTATTATCTTGTCATATGATTGAATAATAATTAGTATTTAAATATCGAAACAATTCACTCATATTCGACAAATTGTTATAACAATTATATCTAGTGTCGTAATATGTATAAATATTAGTTAATATTTCATAAATAAAGCATTTTGGTTTATATATTTGGTTCATACAAGTTGATATATATATTAATATATTTTCTATCTTTTTCACGATAACTCTAAAATCCATACAAATAACCAAGCAACACAGAGTTTGGATAAAAACTCAATATTTCAAGTATTTTATTTTTATCTCAACAGTCATGATATTATATCAAGATATCCTCTATATTTACAAAATATGCTAATAATATTTTATATGTACTAGAGTATAATATAAATAGTGAAAGTTATACAGATAAACACATATTCATCATATTATAAAAAATCTTCAAAAATTTTAAAAAATAAATTATTATATTACAATTCGAATTATCAATAAAAAATTTATCACTCTTACTATTGACATAATCAGATATCACGTATTGGAAGTTAACATCTGATTCTAATATCATATAGGTATAATTCAAATGATGACTTATATCCATTTGAGCTTTTCTTTTTTAGATCCACTAACAAACATAGGCTGCTAAATTCTTGTTGTCTATTAAGAAATTTATGATATTTTAGTTAATTTTTTATTATTTCTAATATATGAAAAATAACTTTTATTCCTGCTTATACTATTAGATTAATTACATGACATATACACCTAATTTATAAAATTTTACTTAACAGACAATCTCTAATAATTCTGACAAATATATTAATAATAACTCTGTTATTCAAAGTATTATCGAATGTAATATTATAAATTTTATTCATAATATTATTTTTCCTAAAATAGCCATTATATACTTATATATGACATGTCATCATTAGAATAAAGGATTTCAAGAAATCTTAATTTTTTTTATTAAGTTTATACTTAAAATCTATATAATGAACAATATGGCACATGAATGATGCATCATCGATACTAATTCATATGTCAAACATCAATGACACAACTTCACTATATTTCCTAAATTTATTAATTATTAATTATTTATTTAACTTAAAATATTTTATTATGATATTCCTACTATTAATCTAGGAATTCTATGATAAATAGGTTAAAAGTAGTTTTGCATAATATTGTCTATCCTTTGATTCTCAGAAATTATAATCAGATGATTCATAAGAATAATAATCAATTTGATCCTCAGAAATTATAATCGGATGATTCATAATAATAATAATTAATTTGATCATGTCTCCCGTCTCAAAGTCATTATAATAAATAAAACGAGTCAATAAAACTAAAGTTAATCTAACTTCAAAACCTCTACCATTCAATTAGATTTTTCTGAGATGTTATACATTATTTTTTTGATATATTGATTGATATGTCTCTTAAGGTAGTATATATCATTTATACTCTTTTATATATATATATATATATATATTATAATATATATTATGTCAATTCTTTTTTGATATCCCTAGAATTTTTATTTTTTATTATATTAAATGAATTCATACTACTAAATTTTACTTAATTTTTAATTTTTTAGATAAATAAATCAAGATTATTAGAGAAAATTTAGTTTCGATATTAGACATTTCGGTTATGTGGTCATTATTATCTATATCTATATCAAAATCATTATCATTAAAATTATTATTTGATATTATTTATTTTATTTATATTTCTTAATTTAAAAAAGTAATAATTTTAAATTTTTAAAAATTATTAATTATAACATAAATTAATAAAAAAAATAAATATGTATTGTAATAGTGTAACTTTACTTGAGCAGCAGTCATAGTACACCTCTTTTTCTAAACTAGCTAGCCTAGAGTTCAAAATAAACAATAAAGCAGAGTATAAAAGAAGAAAAAAAGAAGAAAAAAAGAAGATGAGGTGAGAGGAAATGAAATAAATTTAATAAATATAAAAAAATAGATATTTTATATCTATAAAAAAATTATATATTAAAATAATTATTTTTTATTATTTTTTATTTTTGTATGCTTAAAATTAGAAAAAATCTAATAGTCGTCATATTTCTACCGTGTAACCGTTGGAATGGAAACCAACGACTATAAAAGATAATAAAAAAATAATCTTTTTAACCAACATCGAAAGCGACAAGCACGATCTCTCGCTTTTGTTGTTGGGACCCGTTACATAAATGTAACGAGGAAGTGGCAACCATCATGTTGGGATTGAAATTTTTTTTAAAACCCAATTGTGAACTATGGCATATGCCAAATCAATATGCTTGTGGACCATGCCATCAAACCAAGCACGTAGGTCAGGCCTAGCCCGGAATGAAGCATGGTTGGCCCCAATAAAATCAACCCTAAAGTATTATTCCAACATAGTGCATATGAATGTATGTATTACACTGCATGCACACACAATTTAAAGGAGGCAAGCATAATTGTACACCAATCATTGTTGTCGGACACTTACCATGTCTGATGCCATATAGAGGAAGGCCATCAGAATAATGATGAGGGTAGAAGACTAGTACGAACAAAAGCCCTTTTGGGAACTCAAACAGTGGGTTTCAATTGTCTTAAGAATCTAAATATTGGTGATTATCTTGGTGTCAATGCCATAAAAAAGGAGGTGCAACCAGAATTCTGATGATGGTGAAAGATTAGTGCAGGCATAAGTCAATTTAGGCGACCAATAATGGGTTTCGAAATCCTAATTGCACTTTCTACAAGAAAAGGCACTTGTTGCAATTGGTCTCAATTGACAGTGTGCTTCAGTTTTCCCAATATGCTAATTTTTATGTTCACTTGGAAAAGGGTTTTGGTTGCCCCCAAACACACTTTTAGTAGAAATATTGTTTTAGTTTTTGTTTTCGCGACGACATGCTTATGGTGAAGATATAAAATTTTAGTTTTTTTTTTAGTAAAAGATGAAAATTTTAGTTATTAAGCCTAAAATTATAGTTATTCATAGTGATATATCAGTCACAATAGAAACAAGACAACCTCAATTCAATTTATAAATTCTAGGTATGACTAGTTTAGTTACTTGTACTTATTATACGAACACCTAGATTATTGATAAAGAATCAATACTTACTTAACTAGTAATTATTTTATAATTATTATTTGTTTCTTGTTCTATAAATATTATTATAGTCAATGATAAATTTTCTAAAACTATTAGATATAATAATATTTAATTTTTTATTTTGTTTCAAAAAATTATTTTTTCTAGACAATTTAAGTATAACTTTATTTTTTGAATTAGTAATATCTGTTGGTAAGTTTAAAAAAATATGAGGAAAACTCAATATGGAATAAAACATGATAAAATATATGTATTCTTTCCTAATATAAAATTTCTTTCTATAAGTTTGTGTGAGCTATAATTTTTATTTGTACATTCTCAACTTAGTCACTCATCAATGACAAGCTTTAAAATACTTTATTATAATCTAAAATGCATTTCTACTATAACGTATTAGGCATGTCAATTAAGAAAATACATCAAAGTTTTATATCTTGTTGGATATTTTGGTATGAGTATGTATCTATTTGATCTAATATACTTAGATGTATAGAGACTTAATTGACATACAACCAAAAAAGAACTTTAGATATTTAATTAGTTTATTGATGACTGCTCATGATATTTGATAATTTATATTTATTATTGCTAATGATATAAATAGATACTTTTGTTTTGTGTCACATGTATTATATATTTTTCAAATATTCCAAAAATAATAAAAAAAATAATTAGACAAAAAATATTGCAATTTTACCTCTTTATA
Source organism: Sapria himalayana (assembly GCA_029783825.1). Classification (NCBI taxonomy): domain Eukaryota; kingdom Viridiplantae; phylum Streptophyta; class Magnoliopsida; order Malpighiales; family Rafflesiaceae; genus Sapria; species Sapria himalayana. The sequence continues at coordinate 2,257,215 of JAREIK010001381.1, read as the reverse complement.
TTTATTTTTTTAATTTATTGATTTTAATTTATGTTTTACGATAGGAGTACCTAACTTGTAGGATGTCCTAATCATTCTTGTTATTTATATAAAAAAGACATTTACATTGAGTTTATTCATTGAGTGTGATTCTATTATATTATTATGACCAAAATTTATCATATTATCAAAACTAATACCCTATGGTTTGCAAACCCTATGGCTTGTTAAGATAACTACATGGCAAGATGAGACAATTGGAATGTGCTAGCATAGTGTACATTTTTTTGTGCATCTATAATACATGCATGGTAGAGGAAGAGGTTCACTATGCCACATGTAATTATGCCACACACCCACACATGCACTGTACATGCATGCTAGAAGAAATTAGAGAGTCACCAAAAATAAGGTTTTGATGAAACCTAATAAATTTAATTTGGGAATCACCAAAATTAGAGTTACGACGAAACTAAGCCAATTAAATTCGATAGTTGCGAAAATACTAGGTTCCAACGACGATGACAGCATGACAAGGCAAAAACCCTAATTTCTACTGGATAGAAATCAAATTTGGAGAAACTCTAATTTGAGACATAACAATTTGAAGAAAAATTAAGGTTTGCAAACCCTAACATGAAAAAAGTATATTAATTTTTTAGAAATTAGAATATTCACAAAAATTTTAATTTGCTACATTTATTTTTTATCATAAATTAGAGGATTCTTTGATAATTTGATATTGAAGTATGAATAAATATTATTCTGATAGAGACATGAAAGCCTCAGTTTAATGTAGCAATTACAAGAGGATGAGTCATACTAAATTAATGATTTGATATTATTTCGAGAGAACAACCCAAAAACTTTACACAACATACAAAGAGATGGATTGAGTGTAAAAATCATCCAGGGGTTCTTACAGAATTTATCCATAATGACACATATTTACTAAATTGAGTATACAAAATTTTTCTCTAAGGCATTACAAATTATTTTAGTCATATTCTCACCTCAAATTCCTAAATAAATAAAATATGAGCTAAAATTTATATTATTGATAATCATAAGTTATTCCTTATCTTTTATACTTATTCAGAAAATATTAAAGTAATCAATAATAAAAATTTAAAAGTCATTGAATATTATAATATTCATTAGTTACTTTTTCATGACATGCTTATTCTCAAATATCCTATCAATTATCTTACATATTCATAAGTTACATATCCTATCATAATAGATGCATGAAAACTCTAAATTTAAGTAAATTTAATTGATGAGAATATGACGTTTACGAAACCGAAAGATAAATTAATTTATGACAATTTTATTGAACATATTCTAGAAGAACTAACATTCCGTGCCCGACTTTAAAAAACCGTGCCGTGCCCGGCACGGCACGGTAGCACGGCGGGGCACGTGAAAAACGGGCCGTGCCGTGCTGGGCCGGCCCATTTGACACCTCTAGTTCCACTTCAGGGTTCTGTGTTTTTATTGGAGGTAATCTAATATCTTGGAAGAGTAAGAAATAAGATATAGTAGAAAAATCTAGCGCTGAAGCCGAGTATCGAGCTATGGCTTTGGCAACATGTGAACTCATATGGTTGAAACATCTTCTTCGAGAGTTGAGATTTGGAAAGGATGAAGAGATGAAACTCATCTGTGATAACCAGACCGCATTACATATTGCATCCAATCCAGTCTTTCATGAAAGGACCAATCATATTGAAGTTGATTGTCACTTCATTAGAGAGAAGATCACATCAGGATGTATTGCTACAAGTTTTGTTAATTCAGATGATCAACTAGCAGATATCTTCACTAAATCTCTCAGTCGTCATAGGATTAAATACGTTTGTAACAAGCTTGGTGCATATGACGTATATACTCCAGCTTGAGGGGGAGTGTGGAATATATAAATCAGTGAAAGGGCTACAAGTGCATAAACGAAAAAATGAAAGTCTCAAAGGTTCTCTCTCTCTCTCTCTCTCTCTCTCCTTCTTCGTCTACATATTTTATTTCATTTCTATCTCAATACAGCTACCAAGACATATAGACTTACATCATACATAATAATAAATTATTCTTTTCATTTTGGTACTATCAAAATTAGATTTTTGGCCAATTAATTTTTTCAATTCTTCAAAAGTATCGATACATTTTTGATCATGATGAATACCACATTTTTATCCAATAATTTATATAATAGTTTGGCCATTTTGAAAAAGTTAAGGATGAATCACCGGTAAAATCCTACATGTCTAAGGAAACTTCTCACCTCTTTGACTATAGTCAAGTGTGGTATGATTTTGATGATGGATACTTTTGTGTCATCATCCTCAAAAAATTTATTTGAGATTGAATATCCCAAAACTATCCCCTCATTAACCATGAAGTGACATATTTACTAGTTTAAGATGAAATTCCTCTCTTTGTATCTTTTCAATACGACATTTAAAGTTATGTAAGCATTCCTCAAAAGAATATTTTTAAAATAAAAAAATTATGTATAAATATTTTCATGATCTCCACATTAAGATGAAAAAAAAATAGCATTCATTCATCGCTATAACATAGCTGGTATATTGCAATGTCTAAGTGGTATTCATCTAAATAAAAATGCTCCATATGGTTATAGAAACATCAACTTTTATTGATCTATCGAATCAACCAAAATATGATTGTAGCATGAATATCAATCTAAACAATAATAGAAAAAATGTGATGAGATTCTATCTAATGTTTCATCCACGAAAGAGAGTGGATAGTGATATATACTTATTCCCCTATTCAATTATTTATAATCGATGCATAGTCACTATCTAGTTGTTGTGCACATTGAAATTTCTTCATCATTTCCTATCTTCACCATTGTAAACCATCTATTCTTTGACACAAGATGTATCAAGCTCACCAATGGGCTATCAGATATCATAAAAATAATACTTGTATTGAGTTATTTAATAATCTCATTTTTTACAATATCTTTCATGATTGGATTCTACTATTATTAGTGTTCTATTGTCTACTTTATATCTTTATCCATAAGGATTTTGAGCATACGTGTTAATGGGCTAATCCCTATGATATCACCTAGTGACTATGCAATAGTATCTTCATAATTTTTTATTAAATTTTCTAATGTGATCCCCATATCATCTACTAGCAACACTGAGATGATAAATTGCTTTGCCTTGCTCTCCCTAAGAAAAACAAAATAAAGATGATTGGGTAATGCATTAGAATGAGGCTAGCTAAGTTTTCCAATTCTACTAGTGATTGTCCTTCTAAAGCCATAGGTTTGTTGAAAGTTGATACACTATCAAGTTTTGTGTAGAGGTGTCAAACGGGCCGGCCCATTTTTTTAAGCAAGAGGGTGCCCTCGTGCCGGGTCAGGCACGGTTTAAAAAAGCCAGCCCCGGCACGACAAGCCGTGTCGGGCCCGCTCGGGCCTAGTCGTACGGTTCGGGCCTCGTGGGACCGTGGGTCGGGTCCAATCAGACCCGACCCGCAGTCTTTTTTGCGGGAGGGGTGCTCACGGGGTCGGGCTCGGAGGACACTCGACACGAGATGAACCCGTGCCGGTGTGCAGTGCCACGGGCCGAACCGTGTCGGGTCAGGCACGGCACGGGCCAGGCACGGCTCGTGCCTAACCCGGGCACAACACGGGCCCGGGCAAGAGATTTTCTCGTGCCGGGCTGGCCCGGCCTAGTTGACACCTCTAGTTTTGTGTCACTCATAAATTCCATGGCCTTGAAGTTTGTAATGGATTTCATTTCATCAGTTGCATCTTTGTAATTTAGTTCATCAAAATCTCCTTCTTTACATCCCCATATCTATACTTTTATCATTATCAAGATTTTTCATGGAGATTCTCTATAATTCTTCTCACTCATTCCCTTATCAGTTCTTCTCAGATGATAGTTATTTGCATCATTCTTATTTTTTAACTCCTTAATAATTATATTTATGCTTTCTTGAATGATTGGTTGTACATTTTTTTGATTTATTATTATCTAAGTCCCAAGGTATTAACTCAATCCCATAATTTTGTTATATTGATTGGTGGGCTGAAAAAGAGAAGAAAAAGCACAAGCAAAATACAAAACTTATAATATATCACAAAAAAAAATTCATATATATCTCGAATAATTATCAACAATAATAATTAAATATTTAAATTTCTCTTTAATCGTATCTCTATTAAATTCTCATACATCTAAGTATATCAATATTAAGTCATAATACTATACACGAATAATCATTATATAATGAAAAAAATTAATTGAGACAACTCATATGTTATGTAATCTCATCACTTTGATACTATGTATGAGAACTCTCAATCTATGTGATACCCCATTTACAAATAGCCCATCATATTAGGACTAATCAGCTTTCCATTTTGTTTTATGAGTTTTTTCGTTTTAGCAGTGAATCGTGCTGAAATTGAACCTAAATTGTGTTTTGCATGAGGTTTTGGATGGGCGTATTGTACGGTGGTTTCTGAAAGGTTTTCACCCAGAGTGCAGTTGGAATCGCACTGAAATGGCACAAAAATCATGATTTTGGCTGGACATATTGGTTGCTTGACAGATTTGCATCAAAATCATGCCAAAATTGCACAGCAGTTGTGGACAGATTGTAACTTTATTGAGTTCTAGATATTTTTGCAAGCAATTATCGGGCAGAAACTTTGTTGAGCATTTAATAGAATATCAGGGTGAAAAGATTTTGTTGTGAACTCTAATTTAGAGAAAAGTTTGGTGTTAGACAGAATTTTTTAAAAATTATGGATAAAGTTAGAATTTCAATTATTATGACATACATTTTTGCAAGCATGTAGTTCTTTGGTTGGGGCCTCAAGGGATACAAGATCACTTGCCAAATAAACCACTAATGGAGATGAGAGGAATAAGTGGCTACAAGCAGATTCTTGACTTTTACTTACAAAGTGAGTCCAATGAGATGGAATTAGCATCACCATTTTGAACTTGCACTTCTTACAAAGAGTTGAATAAGTTTGCAATATTATTATATTATCCCAAATGATATTGATATATGATATGATAATTCAACTTATTATCACGCATTAGATTTTGAGTGATAAAAAATTTTCCACAAAACCAAAATTACATTACCAAACATATCAGTTTATATGAGAAAAGATATGTCATTCTTGGTATTAGTCACAACAAAAGTTAAGACAGGAGAATGACAATTCAATATACTCACTATAAGAATATTAGTCAATCATAGATAATTATTGAGAATTATTTTAAGAAATAATTATTAAGAATTATTTTCAGAGATAAAACTGACAACACAATATAGAATTAAGAGAGTATATCAACTATTAGATCATTTAGAAAATTCTCACATAATACTCTAACATGACTCCCACTAAAGAAGGTTTTTAATACTTTTTTGTCTACACATTCTCCTTCCATCCCCTCGAAACTCAACTCATATTATTTCTTAGCCTATATATGAGAGCATTGGAGAATAAGTAAAGCCCACATACCAACAATATCATATGTGATCAAGCATGCATCTTGAGGAAGTGTATCCAGCAACTTTGGAGATCGAACTTGTGTCCCTAGAATTAGATCAATAATTCGCTTTTGCCGATAAACTACCATGCGATTGATACCCCTACTAAAAAGAATTATTCAGGATTTCATCCTAATAAGGGAATAATAAATCTTTCAGGTCCATTAGGCAATATAACTCTAGTGTATTATTCTCCAACTTGAAACTTCTGGATTGTTGATTCAAGAGCAAATAATCATTATTGTAGTTTTCTTATTACTTTTTTGTGTTTTTGAGCCTTAGATAAGAACATCCGAGCTATAGGTTGCACAGATAATTTTTTTAATTATATAAGAATAATTGACATAAATTTTGGCAGAGTAGTATTTATATTTATTTTTCAATGTAATTTCCTAACGTGGTATCAGAGAACACCTAGAAAAAATTTAAACCTAGATTTGTGGACAGAGCTGTGTTTGTAGAGTGGCAATGTGCATTAGCATGAGTGGTATTGATAGGCAAGAATGTGTGATGGGAGAATTAGGCATGCATGGTGGTAGCAGCAGTAGGGCATAGTGGTGGTAGAAGAGACATGCAAAGTTAGCAGAAGTACGTGCACGGGTGACGGGACAATAAAAGCATGGTTGTAGAGTGTAGTTATGCGCAATGGTGTGCAGCAGCTTTTTAGGCATGAATCCTATTTGAATAAGATGATGGTTGTGCGAGGTGATGCATGGTTGTGCTTTGTCCAAAAATACTAACTAGTGTTTCAACAAATTTATAAAATGATCCTATTTTAATAAGAAAGTTGTGTGAGTGTGGTTATACCATAAAATTGTGTTTTGGCCAAAATTACTAATAAGTGTGGTTATACTATTTAAAACAAGATGGTATTACTAAAAAAAATAATTGAGTATGGTTTTTATTTAGAGGAAGCACAAATCCATGACATAGAATGAAAAAAAATCACAATAAAGATAGACGAAGGAGAATCTCAAATTAATATATCCGCTACATGAGAATGTGTCACACAAAAGATAACTATTAAATATTATATCTAAAGAAGAAACCATGAATTTTATATAATATTAAGAAAGACAAAATAACTACTAGAGCAATTCAAGTAATTTTCAAAGAGTTCATTAATCATAATACTTATAATTACTAAAGATGACTAAAAAAAATTTATCTTTAAAACATCAACAAATCAATTTCTTCTTTTAATTATCATGGATTATTTCATTCGTACACTTATTTCAAGCTTCTGGATTATTGACATAGATATATTACCAATAATTAAATCATATTCAATTTATTATTCTTCTGTTTTGAAAATATTACAGTAAACAATGACAAATATTTAAAAATTATTAGATATAATAGTATTCAACTTATATCTTTATTACATATTCGTGTCTTGTTTATTACCAATTATCTTATTAGTTTATTACCAAGCATCTTAATTTACTTTTATTGTAATTTTTTTTTGCAATATATGAATACTCTCTAGAAAACTTCATTTAATATTGAACAAGATGAATTATCTATTCACTTTTTAATAATAAAATCTTTTTCTATATATTTGAGTGTGTGTGTGTGTGTGTTACATCATTTACTTATACATTCTTAGCTTAGTCATTCATCACTGACCAATTTGAAAATATTCTATCTTAATTTTATAGATATTTCAATCATATAATGTGAAGCATATTAACTAGTCCCTCTGATTTCGACATTCAAATTACTCTCAAAAAGAGACATAGGATTTATACACAAAACCTAATTTTACAAGTTTTGTCACTCTCACATTGTTCATTCTTTTATTTTTTTTATTAGTTCATTTTATGATTCAAAGATATCTAAATTTCTTTTTGAGATATTATCTCATTCAGAATGATATCAGGTCATGTTAGAAGAGATCTATGTCTTCCACTCAAATAAGACTTTGGAATTAGCACCACAACGTGCGAGAAGATCTGTTGATCATTGTAAGTGAATATTCACTATAAAGATATGTCTGAATTAAATGATAAATCATCTTAAAACAAGACTTATAATGAAAAAAATACACTTGGACTCAGACATATAGTATGGACTACTAGGACATTTACTCTCTATTAGTTAAGATGATCTTAGTGCGTATTCTTATTTCTTTTATAACATCTCATAGTTGGAGGATATACTAATTAGACATGAATAATAAATTTCTTCACATTGACCTCGAAGATGAGGTTTATATAAAGCAGATACTTGAGTTTCAAGCAATACAATCATGTGTAATTTATAAATTACAAAAAGTATTGTACAACCTAAAACAATCATGGAGAGCTTAGCTTGTGAGATTTTGACAGATAATTACCTCGTTAAAATTACACGTGTACTATAGGTTTTTTTTTCTTTCAAATGAGTTCAGATTGCAAGATGATATTATTGATTATCTATGTGATTAATATTCTTATTATAAGAGATAATAATTTGAGAATTACTCAATTCAGTAAGCACATTCAGGCATAATTTTAGATGAACCTTAGAAAGCTCAAATACTTTCTTGTCATAGCGGTGACTTATTTTATGATAGATAATACTTTTCATAGAGAATATATAATATTGATACTTTTACAAAAGTTAGTATTTTATGTTGTGTGACAGCAAATACTCCTATTGATTCAGATATTGACTTCACTTCTAATACAAGCCCTCTAGTTGACTCTACTACTTACAAGAGAATCATTAAAAAAATAAATTATCTAAATATGACTAAACTAAATATAACAATCACAGTTATTATAGTTAGTAATTTTCAATATTCTCTCCGGCATTTTTACTTTGAAACAGCTCGTTACATACAGAGATATATAAAAAAATCTACATAGCTTATGATCTCTTTCAATGATGATACACTTGCAGTTAATTGGGTAATCAAATTCAATTTTGACATCAATATGCACCAAGAGGAGATCTCTGATAGTATTATATAATTTTCTTGAGCACAATCTTATCTCCTTAAAAAATAAAAAATAATGTTCAAAGTGATGATAATTACTATTTATGAGATGCTTTAAGTGTGCCACACTCCAGAAGAAATCAAATATACATTTTTTTTCTCACTTTTCTTTATTGTAATAATCAAACAATAAGATATATAATATCAGATTTGATATTTCACATGCAAATGAACCACATATAGGTATAACTTTTTCCAAAATAAAAAGATTCGACATGAAACTATTACTATAATATACATTCATATTATAAAGAAGCCAACATATATCTTTTCAAAGAAGTTGAAAAGACCTCAACGTATTGTTTTTCTTGAAACCATGTGTTATAGAGTTGTACGAACCAACTTGATGTAATTATTATAGTTTTGTTTTTTTTTGTTTTTTTATATTTTTAATGGAAGGAACCAACTTATGGATTGTCCCAATTACTATTTCCAAATATATATGTGCATTTGATGTATGGATTTTAGTAGGTTTTCTTTGCATTTATTTTTCAATATTATTTCTTAACACTCATATTAAAAATGAATATTTTCTTTTTATCATATTTTTTACTTTTTCACTAAATATTATTATAATCAATGATAATCCTCAAAAAGTTATAAGATATGATAGTAGTTAGCTTGTTTCTTTATTTCTTCTGTATATTTACTTATTCTCAACTATCCAATCAGTTTTGTTTCTATGAGATATCATTCCAAATAACTCAATTATAATTTTAAATGTTCTTTTTTTAATATTATTTGCATGATAAAAAAACTCTGAGTAAATGATATGTATTCTCACATATGATAAGAATCTGTGATAGGTGTTAGACTCTTTGCTTATATATCCTCAATTTTATCAACCATCACTAGCCAAGTTTAGACTATTTTACCTTACCCCTAGGGGTATCTCTGTCCTAAAGTAGAGTGTAACGCATAACACTTAGAAAAGTTTCATATTCAAGATATCAAGCCAATGTGAGTAAGGATCAATCCATTCTGATACATTCAGATATTTAGGAATATTAATATTGTAGATATAAGATATAAGATATCTTTAAATTTTGATTATTTTTATTAATGATTACTTATAATTTACATGAGTATTTCTATATTATAATAGATCACAAGTATTTTTTATTTCTTAGACATTCAAAAAAATAAAAATAAAAAATTAAATTAATAAAAAAATTAAAAAAATAGTAATAATATATTAGAAAATATGTCTAACATTTTCAGCATTTACTATATAAATTATGAGATTATTTATCAATCTTTCTAAGTTGACACACTACCACAGAATAGAATGATTAAAATAAATTAAAAAATAAATATCTAAAAGAGTGCTCTGAAATATGTTTGGGATGGTGTGGTATAAACCACAAACTACTACATCAACCAGATACCCTCCTATATTTTTTTCTTAGTATGCGCCCTTTCAAATCCTGTATCATAGAAAAAATTATTATTTAATGTCTCCCAGAAATTCTTGAAATACTTATTTTAATTATAATCATTTTCCTACATTAAATAAACAAATACACATGACCTTGAGATATATCTTCCTTTATTACTCTAGTACCCAATGATAGTATAAATATTTTTTACTACAAACTAATATAATTTTAATAAGTATAAATATTATCTTTTTTGAGCAATAATTATTTTTTATTAAGCCCTAAAAAAAATAAGAGCCCAAATGATACCTAAGGACTCATATGTTATAATTTTTCCTTACCCCATACTAGTTCCAATTAGACCACCTATTAGGAGAGAGAATTACTTGCCTACTTAATCAAAAATTGTTGGTTCACATTATAATAATATTCCTATTGAGTCATCTTATATACCACCAAATATATATCTTGTTGACTCCAAAAAGAGTGAGATTGCCCCTGACCAAGCTCATAGTGATATAGAAATAGAAGATTTAATTATCCAAGACTTAAAGTTTATCCCGAGAGAAGATGACTTGCATAACATACTGAGACTAAAAACAAACTTAATTTATAAGATTTTAACATACAATCACTTTTTTTGGGTTAATTGATATATAATGAATTTTTTTAAAAAGTTCTAGTGACAATATAATTTTATTTTTTCATATATTGATATATTTTGATTATGAAAAATAATGACTTGGATATTACCTAGCTCAAAGAGTATTTTCAATTATAATTTCAAACGAAAAATTTTAAAAAACTCGTATATTTTCTTGGCATTGAGGTGATATATTCCAAGAAAAGTATTGCTTTCTCACATATGAGGTATGCACTTTATACTCTTATGAAAGTTGAACTGTTGAGTTTTACACCAATAGATACTCTTATTGATCAAGGTATTAATATTACTTATGACACGACTCATTCAGTTGACTCTACTACTTACTTAATAATTATAAAAAAAAAGTAACTATTTGACTATTACCGGACCATATTTAGCTTATGTAATCAGTATAATTAATTATTTTTTATATTTCTCGACATATTTACTTGAATAAAATTCTTTACATATATGTGATGAAGTCCTCAGGGCTTAAGATTTCTTTCAAAATTCATGAGTACTTAAAGTTGGCTGACTAATTAGATTCTTGTTGAACATCAATGTGTAAAAAGAGAAAAAATTATGACAAATTTTTATATTTTTATTAGAAATAATTTAGTCTCTTAAAAAACAAAAAATAAATAATTATTTAAAAATTCAAAACAAAGATAAAATTCAAAACAATGAAAGTCATTACTTGAAATATACTTTGATTTTAATACCTATTTATAAAGATTGAGTATCTATTTTCCACTTTTATTATTTTTTACTATGACAAACAACAGTAAGACATATAATATCTAATCTAATATTTTACACGTTAAAGAAATATATTAAAATAAATTATTTTTTTCTCATAGAAAAGATACATGATAGCATTATTATTACAATATATATATATATATATATATATATTCAGATAGCAGATTAGCCAACAAACATCTTCACTAAGATTTTAAAATATTTTCAACTTATATTTTTTTTATCCAAGTTTGATATTACGAACATCCACACACTAGCTTGAAGGTAGAGGTGCCCGGCACGACACGCTACAGTGTCGTGCTCGGTCAGACACAACACGTGTGCACAACAGGTGACCACACACCGAACGTGATTAATACGAGCCGATGCCTGACAGTCGAGACTCACCGAGCCCCAAAAAGGCGAAGAGCACGGCGGAGAGGCGGCACCCCACTGAAACCCTAATTTTTTTTTAAAAATTGGGTTTTGTCCAACCAAAACTGGGCCGAACCCGGCAGTTTTCGGGCCGTGGGTCCGTACCAGGCCGGTACTGAACAGTAACCGTGCCGGGCCATGCACGGCACGGTTATTGTACCATGCCGTGCCTGGCCCTGCATGGTAGCCCGGTTGGGCAGCCTAAAACCAAGTCGGGCCGGCCCATTTGACACCTCTACTTAAAGGAAGATTTTGCAGTTTATTATTTTAGTGTATTTACATTATATATGTTTTTTATATTTTTTATTATGTAAGAGAGCATTCAACCTGTTGGAAGCCCCAATTATGACTAGCCTATTATGTAAGGGCTTGCCAGCTTTCCTTTTGTTTTATGACTTTTTTCCACTAATTTTTTACAGATATCAAATATAGAATTCCATAAACAAGCATTCATGATAAGCAAATGTCTCAACTCTAGCATGAAAGAGAGCCACAGATACTTCGCACCTATAAATGCATAGCACAAACTGTCTCCAGTCTTGTAATCACGGATTGTTTCAGCCCTAGAATCATTCAGATTGAGTTATAATGCATATACAAGCATAAGAACAAAAATGAATAATGGATAATTCTCCGACATAAATAATCTTTTCCAAGTAAGTGCACGTGAATCACACCCACCCAGTTTAACGTAAAGTTAATTCAACATGGCCCTCCAACAGGCTTGGTGGATACATCCAATGGTCTGGTTACAACCTTATAATGATTCTGACCAAATCCAAGATATATATACTTAAAAGGTTCTGACTCACAATAAAACAGTTCCAAATCGTGAGAAAATTGTATGTAAGTCCTCATCCTGCAATAACATCTCCAAAAATCAAGCAATGTTTAACTAGCAAATTGAAGATATGCATTGAAAATTCATAAATGTAAAATTTAATATTGCAGTGATGCTCATATTTATTTTTTTCATACGACAATGCAATACAACCTATAAAACTGATCCTGTTCAAGTAAGGCCATGAGTAATACTCATAATTGTTAGCAATGATAAAAATTTTCGATATATCCACCGATATATTCATAAAATTTAAGTATTGATATATACATTAATGTCGATATATATTTTCTTTATTGGTGCTCATATATAAATACACACCGACATATCTTCGATATATTCGATATATTCGTAAAAACTAAGTACCGATATATTCGTAGAAACTGATATTTTAATCCTTGGTTGTTAGTCAAGGTGTTCAAGTAACCTAATCAAAATAAAATGCAACACTCTTATTTCTCTTAATTGAACAATATAAACTATATTTCCAGACTTTATTTTTCACATGATATCAAAGAAAAATCCATCTCTACCTATTTGAATAATAAATAAATGTGGATCCTCCACCAATTTCAACAAGTCAACAAAATTGTTGATTTTTCTCCAACAAGGGAGGGGGATAAAAGGCAAGTGTCACAAGCAAGGTTTCCATCACTGATTTGACACCAAGGGAAAACCTATTTGCCAAAAGAATAAAAGTTTATACAAGTTTTACAACAATAAACCATAATTTTCATTTTTTTTCTATCAAAGATTATTATATTTCATTGGTTAAAAAAATCCTTATCGGATTTATCATTTACACTAATAACCACGAAGAAAATAAAATCAAGTGCTTGTCAGGGGCAAGAGGCTCACTTTCAAAACATCCAATGTTTAGTAAGCCTGAGTGGGGATGGGGTAACAAATAGTTCAAATTGTTCTCATTAACCCCAAGATGAAGAGACTCACTCCAAATTTTTTAAAATTTTTCATAATTTATCATAAATATATATTATATAATCAAATTTGTAAAATATAAAGAACACAATTTCATATCCATATCATATGATACAATGACACTCACAAATATACAAGAGATATCAAAGCTTTTAATTAATAAAAGAAAACTGCTAGGGGCAGCACACATATTAGATACCCTTATCAAAAACATAAAAAATAAATAAGACAAATAAATAATCAAAATATCTCTCATCAAATTGGTCAATAGATATCAAATATAACAAGCTTATGATAAAAAAAGAGTTGAGATTTCTTTGACATTTTTATTAACATATTTGTTAGTTCAGTAGACCTAGGTGTATAGACCCTAGCAAAAGTCTTATCTTGAATTATTTTAAAAAACAAAGAAATAATCAATCTCTATATATTTCATCCACTCAAAAAAGAATCAAATTGAAAACTATATATCTTATATCCTAACTAACATTAAAAAAAATACTATTAGTATAGTAGTTTGATTGATAAAGAAGCAAGACTTTACAACTCTAAGAACATGAGTTTGATCTTTAGATGTGCCAAATACATGATATATAATGTATTTGCCTAATGCTCTATTCATACTATTGGAATGAGAGTCTTACCTACTCCGACCCCTATGCCCTAAGCCACATATATAGGAGGCTAAGAAATAACATGGGATGGATTAGAAAGGAGAAAAAGAGAGGGTGGCACAAAAAAAAACTAACACAAAAAAGAATAATAGAAGTGAATATATGATCTCCACAATGTGTCTGATACAAGTGTAATAAAAATGCTAGTCATTGTTTTGAATTTTATCTATATGCTTCATTAAGAATTAATGTAAAAAAAACACAATAATGCTCAATAATAATGTATAATTACTGAATATTAATAATCAAATCTTATAAGAATTCCAAAATTAAATATATTTCTGCAAAAATAGTATTATGATGACTGAATACCTAAGAAATATTTGTGTTACATATATCTATTGGAGGTCATAGTTTAATATGTTGGAAAATGAATTTGTCAAATGTGATAGATCTCGGTTCGAAACTCATAAAATATAAATTCTTAAAATTTCATAAGGATATTAAAATATTAATCTCTCAAACCTCGTACTAAAATGAGATCCTCACACACAAGGTATGATCTTCATCTATAATGCTCAACGCCATACAAGCACACCCTAATAAAATGGGTCAAATAAAAGCAACCTATAGATAGAGTGCTCCCATCAATAATTTAAAAAAACATAAAATAAAATTAAAAATCAAACTGTAATGTCATCTATCAAGCTAATGCGTCCAAATCCAGAATACTAAACTTGGAAGAAAATATGGTTAACTAAAATATTTTAAAGATTTCTATGAATATATCCCATGACTACTGTACTATATAAATATATATTCTAGTAATAGTCTCATCATTAATCTTCTATCTAAGGAAGAAATATTTCATCTCTATGTACTTTATCTGGATGTGAATTACTAGATTCATCTATATGTTATATTTTCTGTCAATATAAAGAATAATAAAAAAAATAAATAAATATACGATCCCCTAGAATATATAATACATCCAAGATATCTCTCACGTAACTAATACCATCACTTTAACTTTGTCTCTGTCCTATATGTCAAAATAATTTAATCTCAAAAAAAAATATCCATATTACTTTTTAATAAAATAAATTTATCTCAAAAAAATATATAAAATCAAGTCGTACATCTCCTTATAGTGCATGATAAAACACAACAAGAATATAAATACTTTGTTAACAACATATGCCCATTATCCTTCAAAGATATTCCAAGTCTAGAGACTTGTGCATATCTCTCAATAGGAAAAGAGTTGTGTTAAGGAGAACATACCTAGTAGAATCTAGGGAATGAATATATATTTGAGCTCTCTGGCATTTAAAGATATCAAGTGGGTTAAATTCTTGAGCATGGCATGAAGCACAACCCAATTCCATCATGTCTGACTCTACATGACACAGTCCAGAGTTATGCCTGAACCATAGTCATGGTGGATCAGGACTGCATGGCCCATGTGCCTAGCACATTGGCATAGCCATTGTCAAAGCAAAATAAAAAAAAAACAGCCTTATTTTTTAGCTCATTTGCATTTAGCTATCTAGGCACCCTGAAAGGCCAGCCAAAGGCGCTAGCCCATCACTATCTTATTGAGTTAATAAAAAAAATTCAAAAAATATTTGAGCCATATCTTTATATTTAATAATCATTTATTAAACAAACAACGTAATAACAAGTACATGTCTAGGAAGCTTGGGCAAGTCTCACACATGGCACATGTGTGGTGCTAGGCATTCCTAGTACTTTTTTAAACTACATGAAAGTATTTACAAAAAATATGTCATCAAAATTTGGTAATGCATCTCCAAACATGCACTGTGATCTACACCAAAACCATTTATTTTGAGAAAGGTTTAGATAAAAAATATACAATAACAAATTAATTATACCACCAATTTACCTATTGAAAAAGATGTTGTGTACTGATAGCTTTAACACAAACATAAATAAATCAAATACTCTTATCAAGATTCATAGATCAAATGTCTTTAGATATTATATAATAGATAATAGTGATAAGGGCAACCTACAAATTAGGTAATTCAATCAAAAATACAAAAAATAATCCAAACATAAAATAAAAATATAGTACCCTGTCAAACTAGTACATACATGTTCATAAAAACAAGGTCTTCATAAAATGTCTACTAGTTATTATGTTGTCAATATATATATTGTAGTAATAGTTTTTACCTAAATTTTATCACTTAGGAATAAATAATTCACTTTAATATGCTTCATCTAGTAATTATCATTAAAATATCTCAGCAATAATTATCATCATTACACTAAATTTTATATTTGTATTACACCTCAAAATAATATCTTTTTTTTTTCAAGAGACAAAATTGCCTCCAAAAAACACAACCCGATAATTGACCATTTCTTGGTACACGATGATGTCTAACTTAAAATTGAATAACCAGCTAATCACAAGTTTCCATGATCTATAAATGAGATCCCAAATCCTAGAAATATTTTCACAAATCTCAAAATGCAAAGAAATACATCAATGAGTATTTGCTTTTGAGAATATAAAAAACAATTAACTGTATTATTATATATATTATATCTGATATAATCATAATTAAATAGTTAATTTTTATTAGAATTCTTCTACAAGTAGTTGAGTTAACTAAATGGGTCGCATTAAAAGTGAAAAAAAATATCTAGATCAATAATAGTATTAACTGGAGTATAACCCAGAAGACCAACATCTACAAAAATATTAAGTACATCTCTTCTATGACAAGATAATATCCCTTAGCCCTCATAAAATAAATCACCTCTATACTAAAAAAATATTTAACTTTCACAAAGTCCTTTGTCTGAAAATATGTTAGAAGATGTTTTTTGAGTTGGTTGATCCTCAGCTCATAATCTCTTATAATCCGAATATTATCTATGTAAATTATCAATGAAATTATTCTATCAACATGACTATTTTATAAGAATAATGAAAAGTCAGTAGCATGCTTGTGTAACATAAACAAGATGATAATCAATCAAAACCCCATAAATCAAGTTCATGGTGATTACTTCAAGTAATATACTGTATTCCTCAATCTATAAATTATAACTGACTATAATGCTCAAAAATCAGATGATTGCTCCATATATATTTTTTTGATGTCACTATTTAAAAATATATTCTCCAAGTCTAGCTAATATCATTTAATTGTGAGATACTATAAAAAATAAAAATATATACTAAAATATTGGTCAGAAGAGAGTAAGTATCCTGGTGGTCCATACTAAATATCTTAGTGAATCTATTCATCATAAGTCTCACTTTAAAGAGATTTATATTCTCATCCAGACATATCCTCACAATGAACACTATATGAAACAAACATGTCATGTTAGGCTGGCATGACCTATTTTTTGAGACCTAGACAAGATATGTCTGATAGGGCACAACATGAATTTTAGCATTGATTGTGTCGTGTCAGCTCACTAGCAGACAAAGGCTTCCCAGCACACT
Source organism: Sapria himalayana (assembly GCA_029783825.1). Lineage (NCBI taxonomy): Eukaryota > Viridiplantae > Streptophyta > Magnoliopsida > Malpighiales > Rafflesiaceae > Sapria > Sapria himalayana. The sequence goes on along the minus strand of JAREIK010001381.1, from coordinate 2,239,609 downwards.
CACTAGTTCAACACAAAATAGATCATGTCAAGTTGAATTCAACCCAAATTAAAATTGAGCACGGTCCAGGCCAAACATATTCAATGTCTGGCCTTACATACTAGCCTAGGTTAGTCATTGACAGGTCATAAAGGGCAAAGGCTAACATGCCCTAACTTATGGGCTAGGGATAGCATTGACATGATTGTATAAGTCCAATCCAAGCCATGCCTAGCCTAGTTCACCTATGTCTTGGGTTGGTTCAAGTTGGGACATATGGCCCTCTCACTTACTGCTTATATATATATATATGCATTTTAACTAAAACATAAATAGCATTAATAAAAAAATCATAACTTTAAAATTTAAATTGCAATGTATATAAAAAAACTTAAGTCTAAAAATATAAATATATATATTTATAAAAAAAATATAATAAACAAAATTATAAAATAAAATACATTTCTGGACAAAATCAATATTATAAAGTCATTTTGTCGAATTCGAATCATCATAGCTGAAAGTTTTATTTTATCATTTTTCACAGAAATTATTATCTACTGACTGCTCTTGGACTTTATTGTGAACACACATTCATAAATCAACCAAAACTTTTAATTAAGGCAAAACTTTAATAATATTATGTTGTATGGTCTTCCTATCTTAAATCATAATTACAATCAAATAAAAAATAAACTATGATATTATATTACACACTGGAGAGGTGAATAGATCACCTATCATTTTAGATAACACAAGAAAGGTTTAATAAATTCAATACATCATCATGAGCCAAAATTAAGTAGTAATTAATATACAAGTATAGCGACAGATCACTCTTATTTGACGAACTTCCTCACCATTTATTCCTAGCTAAATAAATAAAATAATATCTCCGAATTAGTTTCTATTTTTATACTTAGAGACTCGCTAAAACTATCATAATTATTATTGTAATATGTAAAAAAGTTATCTCATTATATATAAATCTTACTTTCTAATTCTTATGGTCGATTCATGTAAGTGAATATGAATTTGATAGTAATTTTCATTCAACATTAATCATAGAATTTATGCAGGTAGTTAAGCAATAAGAAAATAGAATGAAGAATTATTATTTTAAACATTATTTTATCTAAATAGTCATGTCTTTAATAGAAGTGTCAAGTGAATCACATAGCTCGGGCACGACTGAAGGCATGGTCCAAAACCATGCCTAGACCATGGTCATGCCAACTCGTGGCATAACCCATGTCATGCTAGGCCATGTCCAACCATACATTGAGTCGAGTCAAGCACAGCACACATGCATGACACATTGACAAGATCCACGTAAGCACAGAGCATGAGGCTTGGTACATGAGTTTTTTAAAAAAACTATCCCACCCCTTACCCATTATGCTAAACCTAATGGATAGGAATCTCATGCCTCGACAATGACAACAGGAAATGTCTTGTTGCTATATATATATATATATATATGTATATATAATTCAAAAAATATAATATTTTAGTAAAAAAAAATTCTATAAATTTAAATATTTTGTTATTCACTTATTTTCATTTTCTCTCTTCTTTCATCTCGTTTTCTTCTCCTCCTCTATTACCAGTTTTGACATTGGCTCTATTTTGCTTACGACTTACTAATTAATCCTAAGTTATAAGCTGAGTGATAACTCAAACATTCAACCTAACTATAATTTATAGCTACATGTTTGTATGGTAACAAATCACAAATTCAGAAAAAGAGAAGATTATTGCACACATAAAGTTAAGGTATTTATTAAAATTTGATTTGTCAGCTTATACTATAATTTATATAAAATTTAAAATTATATTTTTTTAAGTTAAAATAATAAATAAAATAATAAATAATAAATTAGATTTTAACAATAATAATTTTGACCTATATATAAATAATAACGACAACCTGACCAAAAAAATCCAAGACAAAAACTAAACTATTTCTAACGATATTGACTCATTTGTCTAAAAAATCTAAAACTAGACAAACTTTAATAATCTTAACATACTTTAACATAATTAAAAAAACATATAATAATATCAAAAAAGATTTGACATAGTGTTTATCTTATAAAAAAATATATGTGCAAAAGGATTAGTGATATTGGCCACCTTAAGAGACATCAATCAATGTACCAAAAAATATATTATATTAGATTTAATACAAACCTAACTGAGTGGTAGTACCTTTGAAATTAGATCAACTCAAGCTTCATTGGCACCTTTTATTTTTTTCATTAGCTTTGAAAGGAAGAATATAATCAAATTATTTATTATCAAGAGTCTTTTAATTAGATTTACAAAGGATATAATAATAGTCAATATTATGCAGACTAAATATCAATCTACTTATTATAAAATAATTATGACCACTAGTAAAAATGATAATAAAATATTATAATTTTAAAAATAATTAATAATTAATAAATTTAAGAAATATTGTGAAATAATATTCGTGACATCTAACATTTAGACTATTCATGATAATGTATTATTCACATATCTCACTGCCTAATAAATTATTTTTTTCTATGATATCTTGAGCTAAATATAAAATATTTTTTTTAATTATTAATTCATTTAAATAAATCATTCATGACATCTGACATTTAAATAATATCTTAATGTAATTCATTTAAATTTATAGTTCAATATAATCTTTATAATTTTGATATTTACTTTTATTAAATTTATAGTTTAAATTTAGTTAGATATATCAAATTTTTTTTATTGGGTCTTTCGGCTGCTCATAACCAGCATGACCTGGCATGACCCAAAACCAATCATCGATGCCCTGAAATGAAGGTGCCAAATTGGGGGCCAATTAAGTCATGTCGACGGACCATTAATGAAGTTGTATCAGCACAACAGAATATGACATGAGAACTCATCTTGTGTTGTGTTAGGCATAACATAGTGGCTTGACCAAACTATACAAAACTAGGTCATGCTGGTATGACATGACACATAGAGGTGTCAACATGGTCGGGCCGGCCCAGTCTGGCATGAAGCAGAGCACGACATGATTCGGTTGTGTCTGGGCTAGCCAGGCACTGGAATTTCCCGTGCCCGGGCATATGTCGTGCCCGACCACGGCACCAATCGTGTCGTGCCGTGCCGAGGCCAACTGGGCATCGTGCCATGCCTGACATGGCAGGGTACCGTGACCAGTTGGCACGGTACCTCGACACGAGCCGAGAAACTAATATTTTTTTAAAATTAGGGTTTCGAGTAAGCCAAAACCCTATTTTTTAAAAATTAGGGTTTTGGCATGCGGCATCACGACGGCACTTGCCGAAATCCTAATTTTTTAAAATTGGGAGTTAGGTGAGCAGCAATGCGCAGCCGAACCCCTAATTTCTTTTACATTAGGGGTTCGGCCCGACTAGGCCGAACCTGACGAATTTGTGCCGCAGGCCCGTGCCAGGCAGACCTCCACAGAACCGTGTCGGACAAAGCACAACACAGTACAAAAACCGTGCCTGGCCAGGCACGAAAACACAGTCGGGCCGGCTAAAAACGAGCCGGGCCGACCCAGCACATCTCGTTTGATATTTCTAATGACACATTTGACACCTATAAGCCATAATGTTAGAAGTATACAAATAAATACATGTTACATATGCATTCAAGTATAATATATAAAGTGAGAGTGTATACAAATTAATATATATTCATTATAATATTAATTTTTTTATAAATTTTTAAAAATTAAATCATATATTTTATTCTAATTTATTAATTATTATTTCACTAATTATACTATTAATATGGTCAGATATTATCAATTTATAACCATCATATGAATTTAACATCAGATATATAAAAATTCAAAAATATATAATATCTAGTTGGAATTTATTCTTTTTTTAGACTTATTAATTTACATAGACAGGTAGACCATAAATGTCTTGTAGTTTCCTAAATGTTTTTATTTGTTTCAATACATTTCATATTTATTCAAAAGAATAAAAACTATTTTTTAAGCTGATTTATACTATTAAGTTTATTATGTGATTCATATATCTAACTTAAATTTTTCAATTAAGGAACTATCTCTAATAGTTATGAAAATATTTATTACGATATTATTATTTAAAATATTATCAAATATTATTTTATATATTTTATTTTTTATTATGTATCACTTACAGACCCTAGAGGGACAATTATATATAAAAAAATCAACATGAAGATGGAGTATTAAAATCTTAATACTTTTTATTTTATTTTAAGTTAGAATCAAAAAAAAATGAATGATATGAAATACAAATATATTATCATCATGATTAGTCTAAATATTGGATGTCACTAAAAACACTTAGCTTTATTTTCGAAATTTAGTAATTATTAATTATTTTTGTTATTTTATAATTTTTTATTATGTTAGTCTTATAACTCATCATAGGGATCTAGTAATTAACGAGCAGAAAGTATTTCTATATATGATAAATTTGCTTATGATTTTTTACAAATTTAAATAGAAACCTCATGTTAGCAATGGATCTGACCATATCTTCACTTACAATAAATAAAATAGCAATAAATAAAATACTTTATATTTCAAGAACTACATTAGTTAATAATTTTTGCCTAAAATTCAATACTTTATATTTCTTGGTGTATTATTTAGCATGTCTCCTAAGATATCTAGTCCTAGTACTAGACTTACAAGTTTATTTTTTTTATAATATATATATTATATTAATTTCTTTGACTCCTCTAAATTTTTTAACTTTATTAATCTTTAAGTTAATACATATTAAAGATGTTTATTTATCAATCCTAGATTTTATAGGTATCTAGGTCGAGATCACCATATGAGTAGGAGATAACCCAGTCTCGAATCATTTGGTTGAATTATTATTATAAACATTAATGATTAGCTTATTTTCATAATAATCATTATTTTTCATTTTTTATTCTTTTATAATTTTGAGTAAAAGAGAATTTTTTTAATTATTAAACTATCTAGTAAAAAAATAGTTGTTGAATAAAAAAATTATGTACCTTATAAAAATTTAGAAAAAAAAATCCAAAGCAAATCAACCACAAGTCCACAACTACAATTTATTTTCCGATCATAGACACATGGCTCACCTTTAATTATTTATGCAATTTTTCACTACAACAAAAAAAAAAATACACAATATTATAATTTTGAGATTTTTGAGAATAGAGAGATAGAATTAGATATAATTTAAGTATGAAAAATAATAGATATTAATTACCTATTTTAAAAAACTTTTTAAATTTTAAATATTATTTTTTCTGGACAGAAACCTAATAGTAATTATATTTATGTCCATAACCATTAGACAAAAATCCAACATTTAATTAATAGATTTTTTATATTGTTTTATAAATTTGTATGACTCATTCATGGAATCTATGATCATGCCAGATTCATGCTGCTCGTGCCAAAATTATGGGTTGTGCAATGTCATGACTGGTTAGCTTCACACACTTATATCCTTGCCCTGGCCACGTCGTGCATGACACTTTTGTGAGTCATGTCGCAGGTCAGGCTCGCACAATGCCATAGTTCAGATGGCTCTAGCTATCATGCCCATTTTTCACTTGTATTGAACACTCACATGCAACCAAAAATGCACCTTCACAAAGGTCATGTAGCTAGCTTCTAACTCTCTAAAAATAAAAAGAAAATATCTTCTATCATGACCTGACACTATCATGGATAACATAATATCTTAGAAAGAGACTTAAGTATCCTAATACAAATAAGAGAATTAATAAAAGAAATAAAAAATAAACAAAATAAAAATATGATAAAACATGTGAAATTAGATACTGAATATAGCTCATATAATTTTTCCGAATAACAACAAGAAGACTTTAAATCTTGGGTGATTAAGTTTCCTAGTTATTAACTCAATATGAATCTATACTGGTGAATACTCATGAACTAATGTATCATCTAGGTCTGAAGAAAATATCCCTATTCAAGAAACATCACTCTCGTTAAACTCAAAGTGATCTAAATTTATTAATATATATGACAACACTATGAATATAAAATCATATTGAGTATCAACATGCTCATGTGTAGCTGACAGATAAAATTATCTACTAGTTGATAGTCCAATCAAGGCTATAAGTAAAAGAAAAAGAGTGATGAATTCATGTACAACATCTGAATTCACAAACTCACTAAGAAACTAAAAAATAAGTTCTGATTAAAAAAAATAATATTTATATTAATGAGATTGTACTAGTCTCTAATAAAAAATATGTGTACGATCCGTAAATATTAGAGTCCACTAAAAAAGTATATCTCTAAGCCTTAGATGCTAATTTATCCCATTTAGATGAGAGATCATGAACAAAACTCGTAAACCAAAAAACTCAGAAAGACAAACTAAATAGTTTATTTCCATGATATATGATTTGAAATAGTATATACTGAGAAATAGCAGATGTCTTATTATAATTAAAATTATAACTCATTAAAGATATTTCAAAACATTTTTTCTGAATAGGAGTATTCGAGTCATTTTAATCACATATCTATTCTTTCTTTCAATAAATTTATTTTATTATACCATGTCGTGAAAATAATGTAGTGTATAATCTCGTAACTTATACAATATGTACTAAATCAAGATGATATATATTTTAATACATTATCACGTCTTAATTTTTTAATATTTTTATCAAATTAAATTTTTATCATTTTATGAAAAATCAAAAAATAGAAAAAAAAACATATTGTCTCTCATGAAGAAAATATATTTATGTATATCTCATGTAATCATTAAAAATGATCATATATCAATATTATATTTAGTTGTATCTCTAGTAGTTCCAGATACATCTAAGGATACCACATCAAATGAGTTGTTACTCAAGTCATACTAACATGAAACCCAAAATATTATGATAAGTTTGTCTAATTTATATATTATTTACTCTAGAGTCATAAATTCCTTAAAATTATGATACAGCCATAAAATATTATCAATTTGGTTAGTAATAGGTGACCAAGTTAAGAATACACAAATAATGAGTCTAAAATACTCAAACATTTAGAAAAAAATTATATTATTAAAGAAAAAGCATATAATCTACTCTACTCGATTCTAAATAGTTTTTCTCTGAATCTCTCAATCTAGTAAATAAATATCAATATAAGTAAAAATAATTAAAATTAAATTATTTGATAAGATAGATTATAGAGAATAAACTAACAGAACAATCAAAAATAAATATCATTCAGAAAAATAACATAAATATAAGTTTGAAAAAAATTTAATTTTTAATAGCTTTCGAATATGTTCCATTGACTATAATAATATTTCTATAATAAAAAATAAATAAATATATAGTATAATTAATAATAAATTATCATGTTTTTGAAAAATTAAAACACAATTAAGCATGTTGTCACAGATTTATTATAGGCCCATGACAACGTGGCTATTTCTTGCAGACATACCAATTGTGTGTCTATGCACCATCCCCTTATAGAATATGCATTTGCACATGATTTTCTTCTAGGATTTGAATAACATCATACCTACATAAATAACCTATCCCTGATATCATAATAAATCTAACACATTAACTAAAATAATATAATAACACATTGATCAAAATTTTATTTTCAAAATATTTTATATAATGAAAAAAAAATAATTGAAACAACTTTTTGATCATGTGCTTCAATCAAAAATACAAAAAATAAACTAAATAGTAAAAAAACAACATGTACCATTATGTGTGCAATATTATGATAATGTATGTTAAGCAATAGATTATTGTGGTGCATATCAAAGATATTATGAGGTAATCACATAACATTATATATGCAGAAATCTAGAAGTAAAAAAATAAACCTGATACACTCAATACAATAAACTCATACAGATAATGTTATATATAACAAAATACTATTGGGGTCAATCGAAGGTGGGTGCTCTAAATATATGATCTCTTTAAAACCTTTGTAAAAATATACAATCTCTTTAAAACCTTTGTAAAAATATCTAAATAATAAATCTAAATAACACCAAACTTAGATGAAAAAAAAGTTATGATCTTTTTAAGACCTTTGTAAAAATATATGATGGTTACTATGTTATCTAAATATATGGTACAGTAATGATTTTATCATTAATCTTCTCTCTTAGGAAGAAGAAGTCTACCTCATGTACTTTGTCTGCTCACGGGGGCATTGGGTTTGAAGTAATATATTTCGTTGTCTAACTGTCACAATAAACGATAGTATATGTAATTAACACAATTGCTTCTTTTATAATTCCAAGAGACATGGTTGCCTCAAGAAAAGTGTTAAAATATATCAGACCTCCTATCATGCATGTTAGTGTCCAATTCGAATTTGAATACCCAATTAATTACAAGTGACCATGATTCATAAAAAACATCTCAAATCCTAAAAATTTCTTCATATACCTCAATATGCAAAGCACCACGTCAAGATTAACCTCCAAAAAGAATCTAGAAAATAACTAATTATTATTTGATTACGTATGCAATATATAATATGATTATTATTTAAATAATTAATATTTCTTATAATTCCCTTATAAGTAGTATAGGTTATATGACTGGAAGCTATATGCAAAACTACATGATTGTAATAATAAAAGATAGTGGGCGAAAAGAGCGCATACTCGATCTCCTAGAGCAAATGCCGCTTTCAAAATATATCCCATGTAATTGTTGTTACCCTTAGAATTCTATTTTATTATTGAATTTTAAAATAATTATTTATCTATTACTTTTTAAGATATGAGATTGACTCCAAGAAAAAAATAAAATCCTACTATAAATCTCTTTTCAATACATATTGGCACCCAACTCGAATATGAATACCTTACAAACTTCAAGTATCCATAATCACAATAAGAAATTCAAAGTCCTAGAAAATTCTTTACATAGCTCAATATGTAAAAAATTATATCAAGATGAGTCTGCAATGAAGATTTTTAAAAATAACTAATTATATTGATCATATATACTATATCAGTCTAAATATAATCAAATAATTAATATCATCTATGATTCTCTTATATGTAATAAAATTAATTAAAGGGATTGTATTAAAAATAAAATTAATATCTAAATTAATAAGAATAACTGTTAAAACACAACTCAAAATATAAACATTTATAAAAAATATTTGAACCTTTCAAGGTCCTTCGTCTAAAATTGGGCATGAAAGTACTCATTAAATTGAATAATTTCTAACTCATTATATCTCATAATCAGATTATCTTCCATGGAAACAATTAACGAAATTATCATATTATAGAGACTTATCTGAAAAAATAAAGAAAAGTAACACATAAATATAACCTAAATGAGCTAATTATATGTGAAAATCTCATAAATTAGGCTTTTGGTAATTATTTCATGTCGTACAATATCTTTTATATTTTGCAAATTATATATAATTATACTACTCAAAAGTCATGTATTTACCTCCTATTAGAGATGTCAAACAGGTCGGGCCGGCCTGGCCTATTTTTTTTGGGCACGAGCATGCCTTCGTGCCAGGCCAGACACGATTTAAAAAAGTCGGGCCCGGCACGGCCCACAGGGACGGCATGTCGTGCCGTGCCGGGCCCGCTCGGGCCTGGCCTGGCCGTACTGGCTAGTCCAGGCCGTACTGGCCAGACCAGGCCGTACGGGCCAGTAAAATTTTTTTTTTTTAACTTTTTTTTATTTATATAAAATATTAAATTATATATAAAATTTTAGATAATGTATAATATTATATATTTATAATATGAAAAATGTTACAATTTATTAAAATAACAAAGTTAAAATTTTTTTTTTATAATATAATATAAAATTAGTTTAAAATTTATTAGAATTATATAATATAGTTATAAATTTTTAAATGGAAAATTAAAACAAAAAAATATTTAAATCAATACATTTTGTTAAAAAAAATAAAATTTAAAAAAAACATAAGCAACTCAAATGAAAAATGACCAATCAGCCATTTGATACCGAAGGTCCGAACCAAACAAATTACAATTTTAACATAACGTATAAATAAAACGTACAATCAATAAAAAACAAAACATCGAAATCAAAAAATAGTAGATCATCATCAATCGGCATATCATGAGCATCATCAGCTGCAACATAAATATCAGTATCATATGGATCATCATCATCAGCAATCAACTCTTCCGCTATCGCAGTGAATGTGGCTGTAGTCCATGTCCCAGTCCCAGCTCCAACACGATCATGGATGCTAAACCTCGAATCCTCCCAATCTTTCAAACAAGCCAATGTCTCAACAATATTTAGACGTAATCTCGATCTCCTATCCGAAATCACGTTCACTGCAGCAGAAAAAGCAGACTCTGATGCTATGCTTGACACCGGAGGAGTCAGTAGATCTCGTGTCATCCTCGATAACACGAGAAAGGTGGACTTATATGATTTCCACCACTGTAATATATCAAGATTCTTAGTATCAGAATGTGATAGGATTGAGTAATAATCAGTATCTAAGTACCGAGAAAGCTCGCTCCTATATGATGGACCACTCCTACGTTTCCCCCTCACTAGCTGAATGGGAAAATAGTCATCTCCGAACAAGGTATCAATGTCCGTAATCACAGTCTCACTACTACCACCACTATACCTAGTATCGTAGTATGTGAACAAGTCAGTCAACTTCTCGTGAATGAATCCTTCAGGTGGCTCTTCCAAGTTCATGCACGAGGAAATGTAGGTCAGGATGTTTTCTACCCCTTCCACCTTAACCCTAGGGTCCATGCATGCAACAAGGCAAAATAAAGATGGAATGATGGACCAGTACTTCAAGTACTTGGTTTCCATTTCTGCAACTATATGGCTAAGTATCGAGTTAGCTCGATACTTCCTAAATATGCTACTAATGTTGCAAATACACCGGAGTGCAATGCAAGTAGTGGGCGTATAAACCGATGAACACATGTTCGTCGTGGCATAAAAAATTTTCAGAAATTTCATAAATGAAATTCCTGAAGCCCAGTCAGTGTCATCAATAATAAGTTTATCACTCTTACTATTGACGTAGTCGGATATCACGTGTTCGTATCCAACACATGATTCTAACATCAGGTACGTGTAATTCCAATGATGTCTCACATCCGATTGAAATTTCTTCTTATTAAGATTCGCAGACAAACAGAGACTACCAAACTCTTGTTGTCTGCGAGGAGTGCGAATATATTTTAGTGTATTAAGTATATTATCCAACACGGGGGAACATGCCATACCCGCTTGAATAATCAGGTTAATCACGTGACACATGCATCTGACATGAAAAATTTCTCCTAATGATGCGTCTCTAATATTCCTAACAAACATATTGATCGCTACTTCATTATTAGATGCATTATCGAATATGACATTAAAAATTTTAATTTGAATTTTATATCCCCTGAAGATTTTCATCATACACTCAAAAATGGCCGGGCCATCATGAGGATGAAGAATCTCAGAGAATCCTAAAATTTTTTTATTCATAGTCAAGTTAGAATCTACATAGTAGCTGGTGAGACATGCATAAGATGATTCATCGTGACTTGTCCAGATATCGGACATCACGAACACCAATCCACTATATGTCATAAATTCATTAATTATTTTTTATTTTTCTAGCTTATATATCTCTAGTATGTCATTCCTAGATGTGGACCTAGAAATCATACGATAAGCAAGCTGAAAATATGTCTGCATGATGCACACTACCCTTGGATCTTCCGAAAATCTGATCGGAAGATCCATTAATATGATAAGTCTGGTCATGGCGTCCCTACCCAACTCGTTGGAGTATATGAAGGGAGTAAACTTTGAGACTGAACTCGATCCAGTCTCAAAAAATGTAGTGCCAAGTTGGGTTTGCCTAGGATCTAATGGACCATTTTTTTGGTGCATAATTCGACATGCCTCTTAAGGTGCACAGTTCCAAATGAACTCTTACATGTTAAAATCTCATACAATATTTACACTGTGTCATTTCTTGTTCCTCACCCCTAATATTTTTTTGTTTTATTATATTAAAATGAGTTCAAACTACAAAAGTCCTCCTAATTTTTTGTTTTTTAGAAGTTTGGGTTGAGACAACTGGAGAAACCAAAGTTTCAACAGCCTCAGACCTCTATGTAATATTTTTATTTACTAAATTTAAATATGTTTCATTAGTATTTATCATTTTTTAAGATTTTTATTAATCAGAATAGTTATTTAGAAACTAGATGACTGATTTTAAAATTTTCTATTTTTGGTCTAGAGAGAGAAAAAGTAAAAAAAAAACATAAGATAAATTACCCGGTAAAAGCAATGAGGTCAGTCACGTGCACGGTGTACCACAGTCAAGCTCAAAATTCAAAACTCAAGTTGAGATTCCCGAAAATCCAAGCCGAATACTGAAATCCCGAGTCTCGAGAGAGAGAAGTAAGATTTTTGAGAGAGAAATTGAATGATTTGAGAGAATTTATGTTTATGAAAAACATAAATGCTAAAGAGATGGGGGTAGAATTTATAGATTAAAGATAATTTTTTTTTAAAGTAATTTTTTTTAAAGGGGACAGAATCATGAGGGCCGTTGGATTCTGCCCCCTAGCTGTTGGAGGCGAGATCCAACGGCTGAAATTTAACTTTTTTATAATTTTTTTTCCCATTGGGGGGGGGGGGGGCGAAGCAGGGGTTCGGGCTCGGGGGACACTCGACACGGGACGAATCCGTGCTGGTGTGCCGTGCCACGGGCACCAAACCGTGTCGGGTCAGGCACGGCACGACACGGCTCGTGCCTTACCCGGGCATGGGATTTTCCCATGCCGGGCGGACCCAGGCACGGCCGAACCGTGTCATGCCTCGTGCAAGGCCAGCCCGGCCCGGCCCGGTTGACACCTCTATAGCAAACGCAAAGATTGCAAGAAGGATGTGGCAGACATTGAAGGATGAATACTTATCCTCTGATAATCTGTCAAGTTTGTATGATGTGATGAAAGAAATCTTCAGCTTCTAACAGTCAAGAAGGAGCCTCCATGAGTATCACATATGCCCTTCAAAATCTGGAGCAATGAATTTAACCACCTTATATCATGAGCTAACTTTGTGTGATGGTTCCAAGATCAGAAGATGTAAATCATGGTAATCTTCTACCTGGTTAGCCTTGAAGGAGATTAAGAGGTTGCTCATTCATGTATTTTCGATGGGACAGAGGTCCCTTTGTAATTGGAGGCATTCTGATATCGCAATTGATCTATGCATCATGATGAGATGCGAGGCAAAAACTGGAGAGTAGTCGGTCATGTTTTCTGACCGTAGATAAGGATGAGTCAACACTCATTGAAGAAGTGGTTGTTAAGGTCGTGTTCATTACGTACAGAGGTGCCACAATTGTGATAGGTTAAGATACCTGAGGCGACAGTGCAGAAACTTGCATCAGGAATGGAAGTATTCCATCAAAGGAAACATAAAAACTGAAACTAAGAAGTACATGACGTAGAGAGAACCACAATCAAAGCTAAGGATGACTAACAGTTAAAATATCTGATGCAGATTGCAGAATAGCAGAGATTTACTGAGAAGCAAGTTGCAGAGTCATCTCAGAAATCTGCATTTGCAAATAACCAAAATGATTGCTTTGCTCATCTAAGTAAATGGGTGATAAGCACAAAGGCATCCTTTCATGTGATTGGATCCTCACCTATATTACATTGTTTTATTAGAGGATATGGTTTTGCTTGATTGTATCATCACTGATTTTAGATCACATTTTCTATACTCCTAGTAATTTGTTCAATTTATTATGTGAGTAAGTTGATCAATGATTTGCATTGCATATTGAGATTATCTTCTGATGATTATATACTTCAAGATTCCTTGATGAAGAGGAATATTAGTAGAAGAAGGCCCGTTGGTGCATTGTATGTGCTCGAGGAAAACCTGGTGTCCCATGTGGTTTCATCACCATTGTTGGTGACTCGCTGTCATCTAGGACTTCAGTTAGTAGCTTGTTAAAGTTGTCAGATTAAATTTTTTTCTCATTTTCATTGTTCATCATGAAAGTTAGCTAAAAGAAATCGTGTTTCCTATATTACAATAAATAATAATAAGAAAAGAACTTTTATTTCATTTTCATTGGTCATTCCTGAAGTGTGATGTTCTTGTTTTATGTCATATGTTTCTCGTTATGAATATTATATTACAATTATTGATGATTACTCACGAGTGTTCCCATTTTATCATATGCATACTCGCTCTGAGTTACACATCATTATATTCAAAGAATTTAGGATGTATGATTGCATTCTATATGAAGAAATTTAGGAAGACTAAGAAAATCATTCATTAAACATCATTATGAAGGTACCCTGAGCTCTCATCTTTCACAAGAAAGCACCCAGGCACTTCCAGGTGTTATATACATCATCATTGTGAAAATTTAGATATTATTTTTGCATTTTTCACTTGTATTACTTTTTTTTATATCATGGGTATCTAAAGTCGGGGCCTACTGGCACGCACCTCAACTAGTGCCATGGAGAAATGAGCCTTCAACCTGGTTTTGCCTCCAAGTAAACTATGTTTGGTTGGAGGTGGGATTCAAACCAAGAACCCCTCCGGTTCTGAAATTAGTTCCTTGTCACTTCAATCAAGCAAGTGGGGAGCTTCACTTGCATTATTTTTATTTTAATTTATTTTTTATATGTTTGATAGAAACATCTAACAGATTGATAATCTCAATCATATTTGATCATTATTTAAAAACTTTGATTGCCCATTAATTTTATGTGTATAAATTATTTTTATTTCTATATGAAAATTTGAATTGTAACATGTTATCAAGAATAAACCTCTAGAGAAAATTAACCCTAGGTTGTGTGGGGAGTCGAGCACTACATCGATACCATTGGAAAGTAATATTGCCAAAATTTGAAAGATGATCGACACCAGAGAAAATAATATTTTCGAATTTCAAATTACATGGATGATGCAAAATCCTAATTTCAAAATTTTTTGAGTTTTTTAGCAATAAATTTTTCTTGTGAGTAATTTCAAACCTTAATTTCATAAACACTAATTTTAAATTTCAAGAAGAATTATATTTTTAATATTTCAAAATGATGAAATCTTAAAATTAAACTTGCAACTTGATTTTAAGAATTATGATAAAGCAACAATATAAATACAAAGAAAAATTTTCTTTACGGCGGAAATATTATTAGAAAAAAAAATTATATCATAAATAATTCTTTGGTGTTGTTTTTTAGAGAAAAAACTAAAAATTTTATGTAAAACAGATAAATACAAGTTGACTATCAAACATTTAAGAATCTTCATAGAGTTTACCTACAATAATACACTAACCAGATAGAGGTATACAAAACTCCTCTCTATGGTAGCAAGAAGTCCTTCCTCTCCTTTAAGTATCATTGATTTTTTTACTTGTACCCTCACTTTGGACTCTTAGATTATCAAAATGAAAACCTATTTTCATATTTTAGATAATCATATTACATTTTCAATTTCTTTTCTTATTCTCAAAATATTATTTTAATCAATTATAAATGTTCTCTAATTATTGGATATAACTCATCTTAGATCTTTATCACTTAATTATCTTATATTTATTTTTTATTGTCCTATTAATTTTTTTTTTGTGCGTTATCTTTCTATATAATTTAATTTGAATTTTATTTTTACTTCTATTAATATTAATTTTAAAGATTTTGAGACTCGGTGTATGACTCCATTTGAATTTAAGCAGGGTGAATTGCAAGTCTTCTCATTCATAGTAAAATTTTATTTCAAAAATTTGAGTGTATTTTATTTTATTCTTAAGGATCTTTCAACCCTATAATATAAGGCATGTTAATTAGTAAAACTTATCAAAACGTACAATCCTAAAGTTAGGAGAGCTTGCTTAAACATATGGGGCCCTAGTAGAAAAGCAACTAGAGAGGGTTTTAAGTATTGGATCACTTTTGTTGAAAATTACTTGAAATATTCATAAATCTATCTATTTCGTAATAAATCACATATGTTTTTATTTTTCAAATATTTCATAAAAAAATTAATTTAAAAAAAAATTCAAAAGTGGCAATTCAATAAAATATGTGTCAGATAAATTCAATATTTACAGTATACATCGTTATATTATGCAATAGACTTCTTGCACCAATACATCCCAACAAAATAAAATTATTAAAAGAAAGAATAAATATTTGATTGATACAATTCAGATAATCCTACTTGAAAAGAGTATTGCTAAATATTTTTGAACAAATATAGTTTTAACATATCTTGCCTCATCAGTGAGATGTCCTCTTATGCCCTTTTTCATCATCTACCATTTCCAATCCTACATCATGTAGAAAGATTATTTATCTTGACTCTATGAGTGTTTATGTGTACTTATTTTACTCTTAATCACTTTTCAAGATAGGATAAGTTAACATCTAAGATCTTGAGATGTGTTATCTTTGAAATTAAATAATCCAATATCCAAATAAGTTACAAATATTTTTTATTAGAGACTGATAATATTTTAGTAGAAATGAGTATTATTTATTTGAGTATGCCTCATTTTTCATTAACAAGTCTAAGAAGAATTTGAGTCCAAAGCTATAAATGAATTCATTATTTTTTCTTATCACTTGCAGTCATACCTGGACCACCAAATCGTATAGATAGTAACTCAACAACAATATTTAAACCAAGGGTTTCAGACCTGGCCTGGGGTATTGACCTGGGGACGGAAGAGGGTCAAAGGGTCAGAGCTTCGACCGGGTCGAACCGGGGTTCGACCGGAGGGATAGACCCGGTCTATATATAAAATAAAAAATATATTTTTTCTTATATATAAAACTTAATTTTTATTGAGTAATAAAATTTAAGAGATACATCTAATACACATTAATAAAATATATCCAATACATAATCTAGTTCATACTTCATATAATAATAAAATTAGACAGTTAGCAAGTTACATTAGATTAGACATTGTCAACTCCATCTCAAAGTAGTAAAGATGAATTACTTGAACATCTACTACAAATATTACTAGCTCTGAATATATCCACTCATAAATCATTGTCATTACAATTTTAAAAAAATAACTCATTTAACTTAAAATAAATAAATACATATAACAAAATAATATAACAAAAATTTAAAAAAATTACATTGGGCGCCAACAATATTGAAAGTCTCAGTAAACATAGGAACTAAATTATTTTGATTAATAATATTAAAAAAAATCAATAAAATAAAAAGTTAAAAAATTGTGTAGTTTTTTCAGAAACGGTGCCGCATGATCAAAAAAAATAAAAAAAATTGGACAGGTCAACCCGGTTGATTCGGTGCCAGGTCAACCGGGTTACCGGTTCAACCAGTGGGTAGCCAATTTTATCCCTATTTTTTGCACTCCCTGGTTTTTTTGGTTCAACCAGACCGGTTCCCAGCTCGGTTCCCAGCTCGGTCCCCAATTTTTCCGGTTGGACCGGTCGGGTTGGTCCGGGTTTCACAACCATGATTTAAACATGTTGATGTTTAAATGTGTAATAGATTAGGAAATAAAAAAAATAAGGGGGTTCCATAGAGTCGTGGATGGACTTTTCGGACGACTTTTACGCCTCCCATTCGAGCTTCCTTTTCTCGCGATTCGACTCCGACGACGATTTAAGGCTCCGCTAATTGTTGCTGTTATGAGGGATCTGGTCCTATCTCGCGAGCCATGCCCTTCTTCTCCTACTATATATGTGCCATCTCCAAGTGACGGCAGGGTGTAGATATCCAAATGCACATGAGTTCAGGTAAGTAATACTATTCTTGTTCATGGTATCGGAGGGATCTGGACATGTCTTCCTCGTCTCCACTTATGCACTCGCTGGTGTTGGCAGCACCAGCGACAAGTGGCAATTGAACACCAGCAACTCATCCTCATCAGTTCACATAGACAGACTTTAAAACAAGGATGGCATGCAAAAGATAGACTTACAGCTTCGTAGGAGACTGATACCAACCCCCAGGTTCGTCTGATATATACTGTGTGACTTGCTTAACGTTCAAGTAATTATCAATTCTTCTTGTAGTACCATAATGAGTGATTCATTGGATAAAAAACCAATACCAAAGCTCGAGGTGGTTACAATGATGTCCAAAATCATGGAATACAAACTGACTGGTCCCAACTATTTGGAATGGAGCAAAATAATTCAAATATATGTCAGGAGCATACGTATGGGTAGTCACCTCACTCAAAATCCACCAGCCGATGATTCGAAAGAGCAATGGATGAAGGAGGATGCTCGTCTGTTCATCCAAATCTATAATTCTATCGACAGCAAGGTACTGGGTCTTGTTAATCATTGTGAATTTGTTAAGGAGCTAATGAATTATTTGGATTTTGTATTTTCTGGAAAGGGGAACGTTTATCGTATATTTAATGTGTGTAAAGCATTTTATCGATCAGAGAAACATGATCAGTCATTCACAAAATTTTTTATGGCCTACAAAAAAATACATGAAGAGCTTAATATGCTTATGCCCTTTAGCCCAGATATCAAAGTTTAGCAAAGTCAACGAGAACAGATGATAGTTATTAGATTTTTTGCTGCTCTTTCATCTGAATATGATTCAGCCAAGACCTAGATTTTGTCCAGTCCAGAAATATCATCTCTCCGGGAGGCCTTTAGTAGGATTATTCGCACTGAGGTAGCATCCTCTTCTTCACCTACCCTTGTATCTACCCAGACAAACAGTGCTCTTATTGGACAAACCATTGAATTAGAAAGGCAAGAAAAGCAACAAAATAGAAATAGTGGTCCAGGCGATAACACTAGAGAACCTAGTCCCAGAGGTATTTTTTGTCATTACTGTCATAAGTCTAGCCATGTGATACCTGATTGTAAGAAACGGCAGAATCAAAATCAAAAATTTCAGTCTGCTCATATAGCTTCTACCTCTGAGGCATCCGATCAGTTCGTTCAGTTCTTAGCCACGAAATTAGCCAGGTTCCAATTTTATCAGAACTCAATGAGATCTTCATCCACTCCGATTACTACTAAGTCAGGTAACCCAAATAATTGTCTTGTGTCTTCTTCATCTTCTAAGTGGGTCATTGACTCTGGAGTCACGGATCACATGACAGGTAATTCTAGTCTTTTCTCTACTTTTTAGTCACAACCTTCACCTTCCACTGTCACTTTGGCAGATGGATCACATTCATGTGTCCTTGGATCAGGCATAATTGTGCCCACTCCATCTATTCCTTTGACATCTGTCCTAAGTTTACCAAATTTATCTTTTAATTTGATGTCTGTTAGCAAGTTAACTCGAACACTTAATTGTTATATCTCATTCTTTCCTAATTTTTGTCTCTTTCAGGATCTTATGCCGAAACAGATTATTGGTAGAGGTCGTGGGTCTGGGAGTTTATACATCTTTGATCCTACAGTCCCAAGACCTATTGCTTGTTCTGGAATCACTACACCATTTGAGATACATTACCGGTTGGGTCATCTATCGCTATCATTATTAAAGAAATTGTATCCTCAGTTTTCAAGTTTGTTATCCTTAGATTGTGAGTCTTGTCAATTTGCGAAACATCATCGTCTTAGTTATAGTCCTAGAATCAATAAACGAGCTAGTGCTCCTTTTGAGTTAGTCCATTCAGATGTGTGGGGTCATTGCCCAATTGTGTCCCCAACCGGGTTTCGATATTTTGTCACTTTTGTTGATGATTATTCACGAACCACTTGGTTATATTTAATGAAAAATCACTCCGAGTTATTTTCTCATTTTCGTGCCTTTTGTGCTGAGATTCATACTCAATTTCATGTTTATGCTCAAAATCTGAGAAGTGATAATGCAAAATAATATGTTTTCGAACAATTTTAGTCCTTCATGCTTCAACATGGTATCCTTCATCAGACTTCTTGTGTTAATACTCCTGCTCAAAATGGAGTTGCTGAGAGAAAAAATAGATATCTCCTTAAAAATGTCAGAGCTCTATTATTTCAGATGCATGTGCCCAAACATTTCTGAGCTGATACTATTTCCACAACTTATTTTTTGATTAACCGGATGTCTTCATCAGTCTTGAATTGAGATACACTGTATCACATCATTTTCCCCAATAAACCCCTATTCCCTATTGAGCCTCAGATATTTAGATGTACTTGTTTTGTTCGAAATATTCATCCTCATGTATCTAAACTTGATCATAAATCTTTAAAATGTATCTTTCTTGATTATTCTCGAGTTCAGAAGGGGTATCGATGTTATTGCCCTAGTCTTCGTAAGTATTTGGTTTCTGCGGATGTCAAGTTTTTTGAGAATGTCCCCTTCTCTTCAACCCCGACCCACACTAGTTAAGGAGAGGCAGATGACCTGCTAGAATATACTATAGCCTCCTCTGTGGCCCCTCCTGTTCCTGCTTCAGTAAAGCTAGACCCTCCTGTTCCGACTCCAGTAAAGCCTCCTATCACTCAGGTCTACACTCGACGCCAGAACCCACCAGTCTCTGATCCTCCACCGACTGCTTCAACATCAGATCCAGTTACTGATGATCTCCCTATTGCTCTTCGTAAAGGTAGACGACAGTGTGTTCCTCTAATTTCCTCACTCTGCATCTATAACCAGTTGTCTTCTCAGTCTTATTCTTTTATTGCTTCTTTGGACTCTTTTTCATTGCCTAACACAGTTCAAGAAGCTTTGTCTCACCCTAGTTGGCATAGTGCTATGATAGAGGAGATGAATGCTCTGAATGAGAATGATACTTGGAACTTGGTCCATTTACAAACTGAAAAGAAAACCATTGGATGTCGCTGGATCTTTGCAGTCAAAGTTAATCCAAATGGTTCAATTGTTCGATTAAAAGCACAACTTGTGGCCAAAGGGTATGCTCAGACCTATGGTGTGGACTATTCTGATATATTTTTCTCTGTTGCTAAGATGACATCTGTTCAACTATTTATTTCCCTAGGTGCCACATATAATTGGGATCTACATCAGCTTGATATTGAAAACATCTTTCTTCATGGTGATCTTCAGGAGGAGATATATATGGAGCAACCTCCAAAGTTTGTTGCTCAGGGAGAGATTGGAAAGGTTTGTCGCCTTCGGAAGTCGTTATATGGCTTGAAACAAAGTCCTCGTTCTTGATTCGGTAAATTCAGCCAAGCAGTAGAGAAATTTGGCATGCAGAAGAGTAGATCTGATCATTATGTCTTCTACCGGAACTCCAGTTCAGGTATCATGTTGGTGGTGCATGTGAATGATATTGTCATCACTGGGAGTGACTCTACAGGAATCTTATCCTTTAAGTCCTTTCTTCACGATCAGTTTCATACAAATGACTTAGGGATGCTTAAATATTTATTGGGTGTCGAAGTTATGCAAAGTAAACATAGAATTTTCATATCTCAAAGAAAATATGTGTTTGATTTATTGTCTGAGACTAAAAAATTGAAAGCAAAGCCATGTAGTTCCCCTATGGCTCCAGGTGTACAACTTACTAGATAAGGCGAATTGTTTAAGGATCCTGAGAGATATAAAAGACTAGTTGGGAAACTGAACTACCTTACAGTAACTCGTCCTGATATTGCATACTCAATCAGTGTTGTATGTCAATAAATGTCTTCCCTGACTATTGATAATTGGTCAGTTATAGAACATATTCTATGTTACTTGAAAGGAGCTCTAGGACGAGGTATTCTACATAGTAATCATGAGCACAATAGGGTTGAATGCTTCACAGATGCTGATTGGGCAGGGTCAAAAAAAAATAAATGATCAACATTTAGTTACTGTGTTTTTGTTGGTGGAAATCTAGTTTTATGGAAGAGAAAGAAACGATGAGTTGTTTCTCGTTCAAGTGCAGAGTCAGAATATAGAGCAATGGCACAGTCTGTGTGTAAAATTATGTGGCTCCTTCAACTCTTGATGAAAGTCGGCATTAAGACTGTGATTCCAGCAAAATTTTTTTGTGATAACCAATCTGCTTTTCATATTGTCTCGAATCCTGTATTCCAAGAGCGAACTAAACATATTGAGCTTGATTATCACTTTGTTCGTGAGAAAATATAACTTGGTTTGATTTCTACAAAATATATGAAGACGAGAGAACAGTTGGGTAATATTTTCACAAAGACTTTAAGTGAGGACCGGGTTAGCTATTTATGTAACAAGTTGGGTATGATTGATATTTATGCACCAACTTGAGGGAGAGTGTAATAGATTAGGAAATAAAAAAATAAGAAAGAGGGTTCCATAAAGTCGTAGTTGGACTTTGCGGACGACTTTTATGCCTCCCACTCGAGCTTTCTTTTCTCGCGAATCAACTCCGACAATGATTTAAGGTTCCGCTAATTGTTGCTGTTATGAGGGATCTGGTCCTATCTCGCAAGTTGTGCCCTTCTTCTCCTACTATATTTGTGCCATCTCCAAGTGACGACAGGGTGTGGGTATCAAAATGCACATGAGTTCAGGTAAGAAATACTATTTTTGTTCAGTATGATATCACTCTCATTGAATTATTATAACTATCAACAAATTCATATCATGTTAATTCTAGAAAAAGTAAAATTTTCCAAACAGATAAATCTCCTTCAACTCCATATGATATATTAGTCCACAAGTCTTACCTAATACAAGTTATTGTTGAGTCACAAACCAAGAAACTTGACCACCCTTGACTTTAAATCTATACTAAGAGAATGGGATGTATCCAGCCAGCTAAAACTACAGAAGAATCTATCAAGAAGCCAAATAATCCTAGAGCAAACCATTTTGACCTTGACTAGATGTGTCAACTAGGCAGAATGGATCAAGCCCAACCCAAGGCACAACAAGAAACTGTCATGCCTAGCATAGCACTGCACGATCCAAAGTCGTGCCTGAATCTGACTTGTGTCATGTTGGGCTTGCACAACATAGACCTCGTGTTGTTTCAAGCACAACCCACTTATTTTTGACACAACTAGCACGAAAAGGCACAATGCATGCCTGACACATGATTGTCATGATAGCATGCCAATTAAAAAAGTGTATGTGCTTGCCCATCTTTTTATAATGATGTTTATTAATGGAGCATATAAAAATAAGTGCCTCATTTAAAATTTACCATCATGGTTGAATTAAAGTTGTGTTTTGGACAAGTTATATGCAATCACAATCATGCTCAAAATATTCAGCTAAAATCTTACCTGGCATTACTCAGCATGGTGAAATATTTCAACCGGGTCATCAAGTCATATCAGGCCTACCTTCCATGAAGTCATGTCAGTACAGCATGACCTGGACATGGAAACCATATCATGTCCGACACAACATGATGGCCTAGTTGGGCCTATAAAATTCAGGTTGTGGAGGCTGACAAGACTCAATATAGCCAAATGCTTCAGTCCAGCCATTGGGTCATGTTGGGCCTACCTTCCCCAAAGTCATGCCAACACAACACGGCCCAATGTAAGAACTATCGCAAGTCTGATATGGCATAATGGCCAGGCTAGGGCTATAAAATTTAAGTCATGCCTACCTGGCACAACCCAAATGACATTTAATATTGACCTTTTGATCACTCTATGAACAGAACATATGAGGTTTACTCAGCATCTGATTTCATAAATGTTATCAAATTCTTGTTTTATTTTATTTTTTTATTTCTTTTATTACTTTTCTTTATAACCCTAAAATACTCAAGTCTCTTTCTACTTTAATTGGACTTAATAATTAATACTATGACCTTTAAGAAGATATGTTATTAAATGTAGGTGACTATTCACTATGCATATAGGTCTAGTTGACAAGGTATATCATTTTAGTATGAGACTCCTAATGAGTATTTTTACTCAGATATTTGGTGTGGACTACAAGAACACTTTCTCTCAAGTAGCCTAAATAATTTTAGTAGTGATTTTATTTATCTTGGAATAACTCATAGTTGAAGAATATAAGTTGGACGTGAAAAAATATATTTCTTTATTGTTATCTTGAGAATGAAATGTATGTGGACCAAGCACCTATGTTTCAAACAGTACAATTAGATATAATTTTCATATTACAGAAAGTGTTGCATGCCCTGAAACAATCACCAAAAGACTTATTTGTAAGGTTTTTAAAAGCGATTACTTTTGAATTACATATGTGAAACAAACTTTATATTTTTACAAAGAAGTCCTGATAACAACATGATTTTGCTTATTATATATATAGATGACATTCTAATTAAGAGAGATGACAAGTTATAGCTGTAAATAATATTTTGCTTATCATTCAAATCAAAGAATACCATTATGCATAATTTCAGACGAAGGATGTTAGGAGATTCAATTATTTTTTCAATATATAAGTAGTTTATTCTACTAGAGAATATCTTGTTACAGAGTAAATATATGTCTGATAATCTTATAAAAGTTAGTTTTTAGGTTATGCTCCAACTGATATTCTTATTAATTCATGTAGTGACGTCACAAGTGATATGACCCCCCTAATTGACTCTACTACTTTTATGAGAATTAAAAACAATATTAATAATCTGATGAATCAATAAAAATATATGAAGATATATATGAGGTATAAGAAAAAATATCTGAGACTTGAAATCACTTTGAGAGATAATGGATACTTGTAGTTGTTTGGGAATTCAAATTCACATTCAGCAACAGCATACACCTAGAGAAGGCTTACAACAGAATTTTCTATTTTTATTTTTAGCAATCTTTCTATTAAAAAAATAAGAGACAAACAACTATATTGAAATTTAATATAAAAGTAGAATTCAGAGTGACGATAATAATTACTTGTGAGATTTTTTAAATGTGATATCTACTCGAGAAGATTATCTATGAACTCTCTTCTCTCATTATCATTTATTATGATAATTTAAATATTAATGCATATATTATTTAATATTGTATTTCACGAAAAAATAAAACATAAAAAAAATTATTTAAAAAAAAAAAAAGATTAACGATGAATCTACTATTATAATATATATTTAGATAATAGAGTAGTTAACAGACATCTTCATGAAATCCTTAAAAAGGTCTCAATTTTCTTTTTATCCTCATGCTTGCTATTCTAAATTTTTATGCATCAACTTAAGTGGAGGTGTTATAGTTTTCATTATTAATTATTTCTACTGGTAATTAAGTTGACCTAGCAAATTTAGAAAAAGTGGACTACAACAGTAGGTTGCTACTCATAAATTTTAACGGTTGCGATTATGACAATTTTTTTTATTAGTTTAGTATATTTTGTTATTAAATATTTTAAAATTCAAAATATCAATAAAAAAATTAATAGTGTATAATGATATCGAATTTAACATAAATATAAATAATAATAACTCTACCAAAAGGTATGAGACCGAAACTAATTTCTCTTCAATGATCTTGACTCAAACTCATTTACTTAAAACCCCTAAAATTAGGAAAGTTTCGGTAACATGGTCTCATTTTAAAATAATAAAAAATAAAAATTTTAGGAATATCAAAAAAAAATCAACATAATAAATATATTATAATATAAATATAAATAAATATATAGGTGGCACTGATCATCTTAAGTGGACGCCAAAAAATATATTACATTAGATCACACACAAACTCAACTGAGTGATTGAGTATTTGAAGTTGGATCAAGTTCAAATTCATTGATCTCATTCATATATCAAAATGATTTTGTGAGGTAAAGCATGACGAAACTAATTAGCATTGTGTCTTCTGATTAAATTTTTAGATATTATGGTAGTCAGTATTATGCATACATACTTCTAGCCTACATATCATAGGATTCATAAATACACAAATAAGTATAACATAATAAAATACTATAAGTGAGAAAAATAATTAATAATTAATAAATTTAAGAAATATCGTATAATAGTATATTTAATGTCAAATATCTAGATTAATCATGACGATACATTATTTGCATATCTTACCGTCCACTAAGTAAATTAAAATGAAAATTTAACAAAAAAAATTTAGGATAGTACTTACTCGAGATTCCATATCCTCGTGATGACGCTACAATATATAATTATATGATAATGATATTTAAAAAATATGATATTAAAAATAAAATTCTTAGTAGTATATTTAATCTAAGAAGCTCAGATACAGATACGAACACGAGAATACAACACGACAGGATATAAGGACAAGATAAATTTTAAAAAATTAGGATATGAATACAGCTAGGACACGGCATGATTGAATAAAATAAAAATTCTTAAAAAATAATTTAGATAAATAAAAAATAAGTTGTTAAACATTATTTTTATAAATACTTTTTCAGGTTTAATTTATAAAATTTTTAAATATTTTTATAACATTAATAACATGTGTTCATCTGTGTATACTCTTACCATTTATATTGCACTTAGGTGCATATGCAACATTAATTATGTATTTAACAATTATAAAGAATACCTCATATTTAGTGGTATGACTATTGAGATGGAAATCAAATATTTAAAAAATATATATTTTATTCCAACTCTATATTATTTGGATACCTATATGAATCATGGGATTAAGATGGATAGAATAAAAAATATATTAAGATATACATCCACTTGCAAGAACTAAACAAGCAAACTTGAAGATTTTATTCATAAAAAATTAATTAACATATTTACATATTACGATACTAGATATGATAGTTATATGGAGGCTCTAACTATTTAATTAACTAGGGACAAATAACAGGATGATCTTTCAAATAGAAATAAGCTATCTTAGTACATATATACAAATCATTACTTCATCATATCACAAAATAAAAAAAAAATTAAATATGTTGAGTTAATTAAATTTGGAAATCATACGAATTTATATATCTCATATTATCTAAAATAGCACATGATCTATAAATCCCTCTAATATCTAGCACAACATCGAAGTCTAATTTTTTTGTGATAACCAATATTATTGAAGATATGAAGTCAAGATTGCGATCAAATATTATAAAAGCTCTAACATATGTTAAGAACGAGAAAGATTCTAAATTGGACATTCATGATAAATCAAAAGGGTGGCTAGTAGAGAATGACTCATGTGACATCAAAATCAGATATATTAAATATTAAGGTCACCACTCGCAATACCTTCAAACACATACATGATTATTTATATTTGTCTACCATATTACAAACACAGATTAATGTCTCGTATAATTTTAAATTTTTTTTCCCATATGATATGATATTTTGTTTATTTTTAAATTTCTATTGGTTATGTTTAATCTTATGTTATGTATCACATTATACTTATTGATTATTTTTTTCATTAAATATTTTTATTTTGGAGTTGATATAAATATCAAACAATTTTTTAAGTTATTGATGTAATTTTAATCCATTTAATTTATAATACAATGTAAAGATGTAATGCACATTGCACATATATTTGTCTTTTTAAATAAATTATTTTAATATATAAATATAATATTTGATCTTTGAATAAATAAAAAATTAAAATTTTAAAATATTTTAATTATGCACATTCAATTTAAGATTTCAGCAATGCTGCCCATAGCCCGACATGACCCAAAATCCGACATGACACAGCATGATCCGACATCGATCTACCTGGCTACGAGCCATATTGGGCCTAGTCATATGGATGTCACGTCATGCCGACATGACACGAAATTCATCTCATTTTGTGCTTGGCTCGACACGAGATGACCCATTTGATACCTCTACATTACACTAATAAATAATGTCCTTATCATTATTTGTAATTCTTAACATTTGTGTCATGATCAACCTCAATTTACCCCCTTTCATTAAGGACTACTCTTGAAAATATTGTGGAGTCATTAATGGAGTTAAGATTTAAAAAATAATGGTTGAAGCTAGAGGTGTCAACCGGGCCTGGCCGGCACAACTTGATTCAGTCATGCCTGGGCTGGCCTGGAATGAATATTTCTCGTGCTTGTGCCTGTGTCATGCCGAGACCAACCAGGCCTCATGCCGTGTCTGGCCCAGTATGGTTCTGTGGCCTATTAGCATGGTAACTCGGCATGACCCGAGACCTATGTTGCACGGACACGGATACGGAGATACGACACGGCAGGATACGGAGATAGAGGTGTCAAACGGGCCGGCCCAGCACGGCACGGCCCGTTTTTCACGTGCCCAGCCGTGCTACCGTGCCGTGCCGAACACGGCACGGCCCGTGGGCACGGCTTGGCTTGGCCAGGCGGCACGGGCGCACGGCAAGGCAGGGCAGGCGGGGCGGGGCGGGGCGGGTCGGGTTTGTTTGGACCCGACCCGTGGTCTTTTTACCGGGGGCGGGGCCCGGTTGGGTCACGAGTCACGACTCAGTGAGTCGTGACCGTGAGTCGCGACTCACGACTCAGTGAGTCGTGACCGTGAGTCGCGACTCACGACTCAGTGAGTCGTGACCGTGAGTCGCGACTCACGACTCACGACGCAGGCACGCGTGGCACGCCGCCAGTGCCACGCGTGCCTGCGTGAACCGGCACGAGATGGACCCGTGCCGGCGTGCCGTGCCAAGGCACGGCACGGCACGTGCTTTGTTCGCCCGGGCAAGGCACGGGCCCGGGCACATTTTTTGATCGTGCCGGGCCGGCCCAGGCACAGCCGAACCGTGTCGTGCCTCGTGCTGGGCCGGGCCGGCCCGGCACGTTTGACACCTCTATACGGAGACACGGCAAATTCTAAAAAACTAGGATACGGATACGACTAGGATACGTCATGATAAAAAAATAAAATTAAAAATAAAAATTATAAATAATAAATATTAGGTATTTTAAAATAATTTAAAATACTGTATTTTAAAATAATTTAAAATTCTGTATTTTAAAATAATTTAAAATTCTGTATTTTAAAATAATGTAAAAAAAATTTAAACCCTCTAACACCTCCTCCACCACCCTCCCTTTACAGTTTCGATTTTCGAACTCTTCCCCCTCCCGATACAGATTCCAAAACCCCTCATTCCCTTTATAGAATTAGATTACCTTAGGTATTGTCGGCGCCTCGGCGGTGTGCTCCTCCCCTCCCCGTTTGACGTAATGACAATTGACAACTATTTATCGCAATCGGCTTGTCGGCAACTCACTGTCGACGGTGTGCTCCTCAATTTGTTGGAGATGTAGGAGTAATAGTTAATATATAGTATATTTCTGACGTGTTAGAATCGTAAAAACACGTCAGTTGATAAATGATGCATCTGTAGATAAACAATGCGTTTGTTGTTAACGACGAGTGTTTCCGAACAACGCGTCGGATATGCCTCTAACGCATATCCGACCCGTGTCTGACTCGTGTCGCTGTGTCCATGTGTCGGACACGTGGACACGGCGACACGGGTCGGACACGGCGACACGGCAGTTCCTAGGCGTATCCGTGCAACATAGCCCGAGACACCACCCCACCCGACAGCAGCACCACGACAGCAGCTTTCCGGAAATTGTATGGGCCCGAGTCCAATTCCACTCCACCTCCCCACCCGACTCACGAGCCCGCCCCCAATCCCCTCCTCCCCCAACAATTCGATATTAAAAAAAATAAAATAATTTGAATTTTAATCATTTGATTTCACATCCAACGGTTATGAAATAGAATTTGAATGCCCTCATGATTCTACCCCCTAATTATCAATAAAAAATTAAAAAAAATACATAAAAATTATTTTTTAAAAAAAAATCATTCCTATAATCTTTAAAACCCCCCCCCCCATAATTTTTATGTTTTTCAAAAACATAAATTCTCACTCTTTCAAATATCTTCTCTCGGGATTTCGGCATTCAGCTCAGCTTTTCGGGACTCGTAACTCAGGCTTGGCTTTGAAAGTTTGAATCTTAGTGTGAACTGTGGTGCACGTCCTCTACCTTACTACTTTACGAGTATTTTTTAATTTTTGTTTATTATTTAACTAAAACTTTTAACTTAATAATTAATATTTTTTTTTACTTTTTTTCTCTCTCGTCTTTACTCTTTAATATATTTCTATCATCTAGGCTCTACCTCTTGTCTAAAAAAACCAAAAAAATGACTAATAATAATGAAACTTATTTTAATTTAAAAAATAAAAATCTTACACGATAATCTGAGACTGCTAAAACTTTAATTTCTCAAATCATCTCAGCCCAAATATCTAAAAAATAAAAAAAACTAGGATGACTTCTGTAGTTTGGACTCATTTTAATATAATAAAATAAAAAAATATTATGGGTGAGAAAAAAGAAATGACAGTGCAAATATTGTATGAGAATTTTAACTTGTTGAAATATTTTTGTGACTGGACACCTTAAGAGGCATACCAAAATATACACAAAAAAACATGATATATTAGATCCTAAACAAACTCAACTTAGCAGTGTATTTTTTGAGGCTAAATTGAATTCAATCTCAAAGTCTATTCCCTTCATATACCGCAGTAAGTTGAGTAGGGAATGCATGGTCAAACTTATCATATTGATGAATTTTCCAATCAGATTTTCGAAAGATCCAGGGGTAGTGAGGATCATGCAACATATTTTCAGTCTACTTATCATAGGATTCCTAGGTTCATATCTAGGAACGACATACTAAAATTTTATAAATTATAAAAATAAATAATAATTAATGAATTTATGGCATATAGTGGAGTGGTGTCAGTGATATCTGATATCTGGATAAGTCATAATGATTCATCTTATACATGTCATACTGCCCACTATATAGATTCTAAATGAAAATGAATAAAAAAATTTTAGGATTCTCTAAGATTCTCCATCCTCATGATGGTCCGGCGATTTTTGAGAGTATGATGAAGATCTTTAGAGAATATAAAATTTAATATAAAATTTTAGTATCACATTCAATAACACATCTAATAATTGAGTAGTAATTAATATGTTTGTTAGAAATATTTGAGTCGTACCATTAGAAGAGATTTTCCATATCAGATATGTGTCACGTGATTAACCTGATTATACAAGTGGGTATGAAGGTGTATTCACCCACTTTGGATAATATACGTAATATACTAAAATATATTCGCATGCCTCGTAAACAACAAAAGTTTTGTAATCTCTGTTTATCTGCGAACCTTAAGAAGAAATTCCAATCAGATGTGATAGTTGAAATTACACGTACATGATGTTGAAGTTATGTGTTGAATACGAACACATGATATCAGACTATGTCAATAGTAAAAGTGACGAACTTTTTATTGACAACGGTGACTGGGCAACAGAAATTTTATTTATGAAATTCCTAAAAATTTTTTATGACACGGTAAACATGTGTTCATCGGTTTATACTCTCACGACTTACATTGCACTCAAGTGCATATACAATATTAGTAGCATTTTTAGGAAGTATCAAGCTGACCCGACACTTAACCATATGATTACATAGATAAAAACTAAGTACTTAAAATATTGGTCTAACACTCTATCTCTTTATTGTCTCGCTGCATACATGAACATTAGTATTAAGGTTGAAGGAGTAGATAATATCCTGACCTACGTTTCCTCGTGCATGAACCTGGAAGGTCAACTTGAAGAGTTCATTCACGAGAAATTGACTAACCTTTTCACATACTATGATACTAGGTATGGTGGTAGTAATAGTGAGACTGTGAGTACGAACATAGATATCATCTTCGGAGATAACAACTTTTCCATTCAATTAGAGAGAGAAAAATAATAGGGCGGACAGTCACATAGGAGTGAGCTTTCTCAGCACTTAGATATTAATTACTGCTCAATTTTATTACATTCTGATACTAAGAATCTTGATATATTATAGTAGTGAAAATCATATGAGTCCACATTTTCCGTGTTATCTAGGATGACACGTGATCTATTGATTCCTCCGGTGTCAAGCGTAGCATCGGATCTGCTTTTTCTATTATAATGAATATGATTTTGGATAGGAGATCGAGATTACGTTTAGATATTGTTGAGACCTTAGCATGCATGAAGGACTAAAAAGATTCGAGGTTTAAGATCCAGGATCATGTTGAGACAGGAACTATAGCCACAGCAAAAGCAGAGAAGTTAATTGCTGATGATGATGATCCATATGATAATACTTTTGATGTTGCGGTTGAGGATGATCATGATATATCGATGGACGATTGATGAGGTTGCCCGTTGCCATGCCACATGTCATTGCCACTTGATGCCTCACGATTGATGATTACAGAATTACGACATACCAACACACGACACTCGACCACGACACTTATGTTATATTTATGCTTATGCTTATGAGTTTTGTGTTATTCTTGATTCTGATTTTTGATTTCGATATTTTATTTTGTATGCTTTTTTATTTACATTACATTTGCTTTGGTTTGAGATTGGCCAATCAGACGTTTGGTTTGTGTTTGGTTTTGTGACTTTGTAATTTTTGTAAAAGAAATTTTGTATTTAAAAATTTCATTAAAAATTCTATAATTTAATTCTAATAAATTATAATCTAAATCTATTAATGAATATAATTAAAACATAATTAAAACAAACAAAATTAAATTTTATAACTATTCAACAATTTTCAAGTTACAATTTAAATATTTTTAAACATTATCTAATCTAATATATATTTTATAAATAAATAAATATTAAAAAAATTAATTTTTTTAAACTGGTCCATACGGGCCTGATTAGAGGTGTCAAACGGGATGTGGCAGGCCGTCCCGGCCCTTTTTTTCAGGCCCGATCGTGCTTTCGTGCCGGGCCAGGCACGGCACGGTTACTGTACCATGTAGTGCCTGGCCCAACACGATTTTGTGGAGTTCTGCCCGGCACGAGCCCGCAAACGATTTGCCAGATTCGGCCCAGTCAGGTTGAACCCTAAATTAAAAAAAATTAGGATTTCGACACGCCCGAAACCCTAATTTTAAAAAAAATTAGGATTTCGGCACCCTCGTAACCCTAATTTAAAAAAAAATTGATTTCGGCACAGTACCGTGTCAGGCCAGGCACGACATGGCACGATTGTACTGTGGTCGGGCACGGCACAAGCCCGGGCACGAAAATTTTTGTGCCGGGCAAGCCCAGGCACGGCCAAATCGTGTCGTGCCTCGTGCCAGGCAGAGCCGGCCCAGCCCAGTTGACACCTCTAGGCCTGATTTAGCCCATACGGGCCTGACCTGGCATGGTAAACAATATCGGGCCAAGCACATCATGGAACAATAACCATGACTTGTCTGACCGGGCACGGAAGCATGGTCGGACTGACTAAAAACTGGTCGAGCTGGACCGGCACGACCCATTTGCCACCTCTAGTTGAAGCTTTACAACACTAGGAATGACATAGCACCATATAGAAAAAATGAAAGCTCTCAAGGCTAATGAGGCATAAGTCTAGAATAGTTGTCTAAAGGAAAGAAGTTTTTGGTTATTATTAATGATAATAGTTTTTACAATTATTAAAATTTCATTTTATTTTTAGTTTACTTTATGTTTCAATAGAAGTAACCAATTTATAGGGTGTCTCGATCAATTTATCCTCTACACAAGAGTACTTCATATATGTTGTAATAAGATTTTTTTAAAAAATAAATTAACTTGTGTTTTATTCTAAGTTTTAGTGTTTAAATTCTATTGTCTCAAATTTGTACATGGTATCAGAGCATACCCTATAGAAATAAACCTTAAAAAATATATGTGTAGGTAAGTGCTACAAACTCTAGAGGGAGTAGATGCATCCAATGTAAACAAATTCTTCTCCCAATTAAAGACTCACTATGTGCGACAAAAATACATTAATTAAATAAAATTGTCGGTAAACATCAATGTCACATTACCTTCATCAACTATGACAACAATAAAAGGTCACCAAGGTTCTAGCAAAAGTAATTAAAGCTGAAGTAAACCCCCAGTATGGCCAGGAAGAGCATTTTTTTTCTTTTATTGCTTATTGGTCGGCACATAAATTTGGTCAACATGGATAGAAGATAGTGATCATCAAAAGGATTGTCAAACAAGACAATGAACCATGGGATTATAAATGAAAAAGATGTCATCTAGGTAATGAGAAAGCAACTGCATCAGTTTTTGGCTCGTGTATTTGCTTCTCAAACATGGTGATCCGGTTCATGCCATTGTTCAAAATTTTAGCAATGAAAAGGTGACAAAGCATCTTAAAGTCCTAGAAGAATCAATGACACTTCTCCACCTCTATGAGATCAATCTACTTGATTATGATTCCATTGTCTCGGTAATTATTGGTTATTCTAGTATCTTCCACCTCACCTCTTCATGTACTATCGATCAAGTTCAATATCATGAGAAGAAGCTCAGAGTCAAAAATAAATAGAACTACTGATATGCTTATAGCATACAAGGAGAATAGAGTTAGACATGTGGTGATCACGTCATCGATATTTGAGATAACAATAAATCCTAATTGGTTGCCAGACACCATTATGATTGAGGATTATTGGACGTACATTGAATATTACAAGCAAAATGAATTGTGGTATCCACTATCAAACATTAACGAAGTAAGATACATGGAAGTTCTACAAGGAGGACTGGACGTGGTGGTGGTGATTCCTAGTATGGCAATTGATCCCATCATCTTGCCAACATTGAATACAAGTATGTTGTTGCTTGTTCAGCTCATTGTTATGAAAGGCGCGCCTGAGACGCGCTTGAAGCTCAGGCGTCACCACTCCAGGGAAAAACGTCTCGCTTCAGGTGAGGTGCAGGCGGGTGAGGCGCAGCAGGCATCGACTTCCAGTTTCGGCGGCGGCAGGCGTCAAGCCAGGTACGCCCTTCTTCGCATTATTCCTCTTCTTCTCATCTCCTTTTTTTTTTGTTGGATTCGCCGTCGGAAATGGAGAAATTTCGTCAGAGAAGAAGGGCAAAGCAAAGACGGTAGAAGCGGCGAGAGGCTGAATCAGGAGAAACGCAGGAGGAGCACGTCGGGGAAGACGACGTATTCGACTGATCCAACCCAAAATGACACCATTTTGGGTTGGGTTATATTTTTTAAAAATCAAAACAACCAAAAAAGACGTCGTTTTGGGTTGGTTTTGATTTTTTTTAAAAAAACAAAACCCTCAAAACAACGTCGTTATGAGGTTCTGATTTAAAATAAAAAAAAATCACCTCCAAAACGACGTCGTTTTGGTCTTCCAGGAATCAAAACGACGCCGTTTTAGAGTTTTATGATTTTAAGCCCTATAAAACCTCCTCTTTATCGGGTTACACCCTAAAACCCTCAAAACAACCCTCCCAAAATACTCTTAAGGCTGGATTGAAGAGGAGAGAAGAAGAAGAAAAGGCTAAAAATGTATTTTTTTTATTTTACCTATTTTTGTTGTGAAAAAATTCTTCAAATGGTAAAAAAATATTTTCAAAAAATACTTAAAAACTAGGGGAAAATTTTTTGAATAATACTTTGAAAAAAATATATAATTTTCAAAAAACTAATGCAGAAAAAAGAAAAAAAATTCTAAAAATTAACGAAAAATAGAAAAAAATCATGAAAAAATTATAAAAATTATGAAATAATTAGAACAAAAATTATAAATAATTTTAGTTGTTTGGAAAAGATTGAGTATGTTTATAATGTATAGATTTATAATACATAATATATTATGTATATATTTTCATTTTTTTCTTAATATATTTGTCATTTTATTATAGATTTGTTGTAAAGATACATAAAAATGGACAAAGATATTGAAATTGAAGTAGATGCCTCAAGTGGAAGAAAAGATACGGGATGAAAATGTGCTCGTTTATTAAATGAGAAAGATACATGTATACTCATTTGTATTTTTTGTGATAAAGTAACTAAATGAAACATTTACAGACAAAAACAACACCTTGTTGGAGGGTTTAGAAATTCGAAAAAGTGTACAAGATATCTCGAACATATTAGAAAAGAAATAGAAGGTTATATGCTAGCCAAAAAAACTCAAAAAAATCAAATAAGTTTAGAAGTCATAATGTGAATAAGGATATGTTTGGGTTCCAAGATGAAGATGATGAAGACCCGGAGGTTACTAGCAAACTGGAAAGAAAGGATGTTTCTAGTGGTGGTAGCAATGGAGGGAGAGTAGTGGTAGTGTTAGTGGTAGTTACATAAAGAGAATGAGGCAGAAAGGTCATATGGATCATTTCTTTACTCCTAATCCAGAAATAATTATTCAAAATAGAAAAAATACTCAAACTACTATCAACAATACATACAAAAAAGAGACCAAAGAGAAAGCTGATATACTATTTTGTAGATAGATGTATGATGCTGCAATTCCATTTAATGCAGTGAACTATGCTAGTTTCCAACCAATGCTTGAGGCAATTGGGCAATATGGTATGGGTTACAAGGGACCAAATTTTAATGATGTAAGGGTAACCTCAAGAAAGAATTGACTCTCACAAAGGCTTCAATGGAGGTTCATTTTACAGAATGAAAGCAAAATGATTGTTCAATTATGTCAGATGGATGGACTGATAGGAAGGAAAGGTCATTGGTGAATTTCTTAGTGAATTCTTCAAGAGGGACCGTGTTTATAAAATTTATTAATGCTTCTTCTATGGTCATGACGGGAGAGAAATTGTTTGAATTACTTGACAGTTAAATCGAAGAAGTTGGTGAAGCCAATATTATTCAAGTGATAACAGATAATGCTTCAAATTATGTGGTGGCGGGTATTTATAATTTACTTTCAAATTTTTATTTACTTATTTATGTAAGTGATTATATCTATTATCTATTTATTATGTGTTTAAATTATGTAGGGAGATTATTGGAAATGAAAAGACCACTTTTGTATTGGACACCATGTGTTACACATTGTCTTTACTTGATACTATAAGATATTAAAAAACTACCACATATCAAGAAGACAATATAGAGGGTCATATCCATAAGCACCTACATTTATAATAGAACGGGTTTGCACAACATGATAAGACGATTTACTGAGCAAAGGGAGTTGTTAAGGCTTGCTAAGTCTCGGTTTGCAATGGACTTTATCACCTTATCCCGTATCAATGAACATAAAAACAACTTAAGGAAGATGTTTACTAGTTCAGATTGAACGGAAAGTAAATGGGCAAATGAACAAAATAAAAAAAATGTAGCCAGTATAATTTTCATGTTTTTTTTTGGAATACTATAGTATTTTGTTTGAAGGTATCAGGCCCTCTTGTACGTGTGCTTCATTTGGTGGATGGTGAAAAGAGACCTCCTATGGGTTACATTTATGCAGCCATGAAAAAAGTGAAGAAAATCATCATCAAAAACTTTAATGGGAATAAAGAGAAGTATAGGGAAATCATGAAAATCATTGATATGAGATGGGAGGTTCAACTTCATCGGCCTTTGCATTCAGCTGGGTATTTTTTGAACCCACAATTCTATTATGATACAGAAAGATTAGAAATTGACCTAGATTCAAAAATCTTTGAAGACGTATGTAGTTGCATTTCGAGATTAGTGAAAAACAGAGATGAACAAGATGCAATTATATCACAACTCGACTTGTACATGCATGCTAGAAACCTTTTTAGTAATGAGTTTGCCATTAGAATAAAGAAGACTAAACCTCCAGGTTAGTCCTTTAGTTTTGTTAATTAGTGCATTGAAATTATTATATATGTTTGGTTAAAAAAGGTGAAATGTTCAACTAATAATTTATTTATATTAATTGTAGCTGAATGGTGGAGCATGTTTGGATCAAGTGCTAGAAATTTGCAAAAATTTGCATTGAGGGTTCTCAACCTAATATGTAGTGCATCAGGTTGTGAAAGGAATTGGAGTATCTTTGAGAATGTAAGTTACTAAAGTAATTACATGCAATTGAATTTGTATCTTTAAGTTACAATATTATTTAATTTAACTTATATTATTCAAAACTAAAATATTGAGATATAATCATGAAAACTATTTGTTTTTTTCAGATTCATAGCAAGATGAGAAATAGGTTGGACCATCAACGCTTGAATGATTTGGTGTACATTAAGTACAACCAAACCTTAATGAAAAGATACACTGAATATCATACCATTGATCCCATTATCTTGAAAGAAATAGATAATAGCAACGAATGGTTGATAGGAAGAATGAAAGATGAATGTGTTGCTAAAGATGATTTGGTGTTTGAAGGTGATGATTTAACATGGGGTAATGTTGCAAGAGCTAGTGGAGCTTAGGATTTATACAAGAGCTAAACCAAGCAAAATACAAATACCAACACCAAAATCAAAGTCAAGACCATCTAGCTCTAAATATACTCCTACTCTTGCTTTGATTGATGAAGATGAAAAGATGATCTATTCATCGGGAGAGGAAGATGAAAAAAAAGGAGAGTGAAAGATTGATGATGGGGATGATATTGATGAAGATTTTCTTGATTTAGATTTAGATGTAGATACATGAGTATTTATTTTGTTTTAGAACTTTGAATGTTTATTATTTTGTTTTGAAATTTTGAATGTTTGGATGATGGGAGCATTATTAATATTTAATTTTTATCTTTGATGTTCTTTAGTTTATTATTAGATGAAAATTAAAGACTTTATTTAGTAAAATATGTAATTTTTATGTATATTAGGCTGCGTGCGCCCCAAATAAAAAAGTCTGCGCCTCAAATACGCCTTGCGCCTTAAGGCCCCAAAAGACTTTAGTGCCTCAGTGCGCCTCGCGCCTTAAATAACTATGGTAGCTTCAAGGTTGAACTGAGATATAGAAGACTTTTTTATTGGATGTGTCCATTTCAAAGTTGTTGCAATGACAATTATGATAGTCCATAGATATTATAGGCATAATGCATACAACAGAGCATAAGTCTTTTGGGACCTTGAAGCACAAGACACAATTAAGACAGATTTTTTTATGAAATACATTCTATCATATATATATATAAATTATAAATTATTACTAAATATTATCTATAATTTTTATTTTTTAATAAAATATAATTAAGTAAACATCAAATTTAAAATTTAAATATATTTAATATTTTTCATCATCATAAATAATCAGAATTTTATAACAAAATAATTAAATTTCAATAATCTAATAAATAAAATTCTAAAATATCAAATATATTATTTATAATTTTTAAAATCAAAAAAAAAAGACTTTAATGAATAATATGATTTGTGGTGATAAGATTATGAGAATACTTGATTTGCGGGGAGGGTTTCGGAAATAATATGTTTTGTGAGAGGCCTAAGATGAGATTAGGAACTTTTACATGGGCCTAATGATACCTAGGCTTTAAACATCTTTGAGGCACACATTTAATAACTACTTGATGGTCAATGAGAACTTGGACCTTTTATTTTGACTTCCTAGCATAATCCTAGTGGTCCTGATGAGGATTTCAGAATTAATTATAACATGGAAAATAGAGGTCTCCCAGATTCAAATCCTACCTATGCAAAAAGAGCTGGTTGCTCAAATGGGTTTGAAAGATTCAAACTTAACTGATAAACCACCAGAATTTGGTGTTGTTGCTGATGGTGATACTAGTCGGAATATGATACGTGGAAAACTGTTGGGTTCTTCTTTACTCCATCAGATTCTGTTGCAATCATTGCAGCAAATGTTGTTGATGCTATACTTCATTTCTCTGTTGGGTTGAAGTAGAGGTGTCAAACGGGTCGGGCCGGCCCGGCCCGGCACGAGGCACGGCACGGTTCGGCCGTGCCTGGCCCGGCCCGGCACGTTAAAAAACCGTGCCCGGGCCCGTGCCGTGCCCGGTCGAAGCAAGGCACGAAACGTGCCGGGCATGGCACGAGCCGTGCCGTGCCTGGCCCGGCACGGCTCGTGCCTAGGCACGGCACGCCGGCACGGGTCCATCCCGTGCCGGTCCCGCAGGCACGCGTGGCACGCCGCCAGTGCCACGCGTGCCGTGGCGTGACCGCGTGACCACTGAGCACTGACTCGTGAGTCGCGACTCACGGTCACGAGTCACGACTCACTGAGTCGTGACTCGTGCTCGAACCACCAGCACCATGGCCCCCCCGGAAAAAAGACCGCGGGTCGGGTCCAAACAGACCCGACCCGCGGTCTTTTCCGCCGAAAACCGAGAAAAATGAAAAAAATAACGGGAAAAAAAAAAAAAATTTCAAACGTAGATCGATTTTCAGCCGTTGGATTCGACGCCAACGGCTAGGGGGCAGAATCCGACGGTCCTCGTGATTCTGCCCATTAAATTTAATAAAAAAATTCAAAAAAATAATAAAAAAATAATTTTTTTTTAAACAAAAACTTTTTTTAGGCTATATAATCTACCCCCCTCCCTATAGAATTTATGTTTTTCAAAAACATTAATCCTCTCAATTTTTTCTCTCTCTCACATAAACCGTGCTTTTCTCGCTCGGCCCTCGTTTTATTGATTTCGGCTTGAATTTTCGTGAAACTCAATTTGAGTTTTGAACTTCAAAGCTTCCTGCGGGCTTCGGTGCATCTTTCACGTGAGAGACCTCTTTGCTTTTACCGGGTAATATAATTTACTTTTTGTTTTATTTTCTCTCTCTAAATCTTCTCTCTCTAGAAAAACGTACGAAAAAAAAAATGACGAATTCACCTAACACATATTTAAATTTGGAAAATGAAAATGTTAGTGTTACACAAACGTCCGTGGCTCCTGAAACTTTGGTTTCTCCTGTCATGTCAGCCCAAAGTTCTAAAAAACAAAAAACTAGGAGGACTTCTGTAGTTTGGACACATTTTAAAATCATAACACAATTAGATGTTAGGGATGAGGAACATGAAATGGCACAGTGCAAATATTGTATGCGACTTTTAACATGCAAGAGTACATGTGGGACTGGGCACCTAAAGAGGCATTCTGAAATATGCTCCAAAAAACATGGACCGTTAGATCCTAGGCAAACCCAACTTGGCACTACATTTTTTGAGACTGGATCGAGTTCAGTCTCAAAGTTTAGTCCCTTCGTATACTCCAACGAGTTGGGTAGGGACGGCATGGCCAGGCTCATCACATTGATGGGTCTTCCGATCAGATTTTCGGAAGATCCGAGGGTAGTCCGCATCATGCAGACTTATTTTCAGCCATCCTATCGTAGGATTCCTAGGTCCACATCTAGGAGTGACATACTAAAGATATATAAGTTAGAAAAACAAAAAATAATTAATGAATTATTGGCATTTAGTGGAGTGGTGTCCGTGACGTCCGATATATGGACATGTCACGATGATTCTTCTTATGCATGTATCACGAGTCATTATGTCGATTCAAACTGGACAATAAATAAAAAAATATTAGGATTCACTGAGATTCTTCATCCTCATGATGGCCCGGCCATTTTTGAGTGTATGATGAAAATATTTAGGGAATATAAAATTCAAAATAAAATTTTTAGTGTCACTTTCGATAATGCTGCGAATAATGGAGTAGCGATCAATATGTTTGTTAGGAATATTAGAGACGCACCTTTAGGAGAGATATTTCATGTCAGATGCATGTGTCATGTTATTAACCTTATAGTTCAAGCGGGTATGAAGGTGTGTTCCACCGCGTTGGAACATATACGCAATGTACTCAAGTATATTCGCACTCCTCGCAGACTACAAGAGTTTGGTAATCTCTGTTTGTCTGCGAATCTTAAGAAGAAGAAATTCCAATCTGATGTGAGACATCGTTGGAATTACACGTACCTGATGTTGGAATCATGTGTTGGATACGAACACGTGATATCCGACTACGTCAATAGTAAGAGTGGCGAACTTATTATTGACGACACTGACTGGGCTTCAGAAATTTCATTTATGAAATTCCTGAAGATATTTTATGACACGACGAACATGTGTTCGTCGGTTTATACACCCACCACTTGCATTGCACTCCGTTGCATATGCAACATTAGTAGCATGTTTAGGATGTATCGAGCGGACCCGACGCTCAGCCTTATGGTTGCAGAGATGGAGACCAAGTACCTGAAGTACTGGTCCACCATTCCATCTCTTTATTGCCTCGCAGCATGCATGGACCCTAGGGCTAAGGTGGAAGGGGTTGAAAACACCCTGACTTTCATTTCCTCGTGCATGAACCTGGAAGAGCCACCTCAAGGGTTCATTTACGAGAAGTTGACAGACCTGTTCACATACTACGATACTAGGTATGGTGGTGGTGGTGTTGAGACTGTGAGTACGGACTCTGATACCTTGTTCGGAGATGACCCATATTCCATTAACCTAGCGAGGGGGAAACGTAGGGGTGGACCTTCACATAGGAGCGAGCTGTCTCGGTACTTAGATACCGATTACTGCTCAATCCTATCACCATCTGACAATAAGAATCTTGATTTATTACAGTGGTGGAAATCATATGAGTCCGCCTATCCCGTGCTATCTAGGATGGCACGGGATCTACTGACTCCTCCGGTGTCGAGCGTAGCATCGGAGTCTGCTTTTTCTGTTGCAGTGAACGTGATTTCGGATAGGAGATCGAGATTACGTCCAGATATGATTGAGGCCTTGGCATGTTTGAAGGATTGGGAGGATTCGAGATTTAGCATCAGTGATCGTGCTGAAGCTGGGACTGTGACAGACACTGCAGTCGCATCCACATCCACTACGATGGCGGAGGAGCTGATTGCCGATGATGATGACCCATATGATACTGATCTTGATGTTGCGGCTGATGATTCTCATTATATGCCGCTTGACGATTGATGCTCATCTGCTCTTTTTTTTCGATATATTTATTTTTTATACGCTTTGTTTGTACTTTGTATTATACGTTGTGTTGAAGTTGAAACTTATACTTTTTTTTTTCGGAGTTTTGGTTTCAAAAGCATGAATGGTAATTTTTATTTGCGTAGTTTAAATTTTTTTTCATTAAAATTTTTACTAACTTAATGTATTTAATTATTAATTTAAGATTTAAATATTATTTTAAAATTTATTAACTTTAAATCTTAATATTTAATTAATACATTATAATATTAAAAAATGCTAAACTTAATTGAAAAAAAAAATAAATTTTCTAATTTTTTTTTTACATACTTACATTTAATTTTAAATGTAATATTTTTAAACAAAAAATTTTATTTTTTTTTTATTACATAAACTTAAATAAAGATAAACAGAAAAATAATAAAAAAATTTAAAAAAAAAATTTATTTCAAAGTGCCAAGCCAACTGCCAAGTGCCAAGCACGGGCCGTGCGCCCGTGCCCGTGCTTGGCTGTTGCAACACGCAACCGGCAACAGTGTTGCCGGTTGCGTCGTGTTGCTGTTGCGGTGTTGCCTCTTGGCTCCCGGGACCCGGACCCCGGTTGAGCAAACGTGCCCGAGCGGGCCGGGTACGGCACGGCACGTCCGAACCGTGCCCACGGGCCGTGCCGTGCCCGTGGGATAAAATACCGTGCCGTGCCGGGCACGGCACGGCACGGTAGCACGGCGGGGCACGGGAAAAACGGGCCGTGCCGTGCTGGGCCGGCCCGTTTGACACCTCTAGGTTGAAGAGCATTGCCAATAGCATGCCTACTAGTGCCCTAAATATTTAGCAGAGCATCTGAATTTGAGCGTTGTTGAGGTTACTGCCAGCTTGGAATTTTTTGGCAATTTGATGGATGTTGGATTATGTTCTTGTTTTTTCTCTTCCTTAATTT
Organism: Sapria himalayana; assembly: GCA_029783825.1. Taxonomy (NCBI): domain Eukaryota; kingdom Viridiplantae; phylum Streptophyta; class Magnoliopsida; order Malpighiales; family Rafflesiaceae; genus Sapria; species Sapria himalayana. The sequence goes on along the minus strand of JAREIK010001381.1, from coordinate 2,196,023 downwards.
TCTGTCAGGGAAAAGGATCCCTTAATTGGGCTGATAGAGATATTTTATATTTTGTTTGTTATTATTCTCCTCAATTTAGTTATGAAAAAATATTTTATTTTAATTTTTTAACATTATTTTTGATGTGTTTTGTTCTATCTAATTTGACTAAAAAAAAGTATTTTGTTCTGCCCATTACTTTTGATGACAGTAACCTCCCTCTTAAGTACATACCCGTTTAAGTATGCATCCCGATTAAGTACACATTTTATACCAAAAATTTTAAGATTCAATATTTGTCAGTGTAACATGTCATGGATCATCATCTGGCGCAAGTTTTAATTGTTTTTGCGTCTGGCTTATGCCTAAACGTCAAAACAGAGCAGTTAATCTTCGATATCGAGAATCCGCTTATACAAAGTTTTGAATCCCTTAAATTAAACTATATCCAACCAACATCCAGCCCTTGCTGAGTAACATTGTCATCTTTATCAAATATTTCTTCTGCAATCTTCATCGATCTCATCACCTTTTCGATGTCTTCCAACACTGTCGAGACATATTCTGCATTGTTCTCGTCATCAATATGAACAAATTCTTCAAATACTAATTGATTGATCGAAATATTTGAGGATCTGATGATTCTGGCTACTGAGTAGCTACACAATTATCTTCCTTTTCAGCTTCTAGTTATATTTCCAGGTTAGTTAGCTCCGCCTTACTGAAAGCATTTTTGATAGAGCTGGACGAGGCAGGACTTCAAGCTTCTTTGACATGGCATGCGGCATCGAGCAGGTATGCTGGATTTCTATAGGAAACTCCTGTTGCACCTCGTCGTAATCATTTGTCAAGATACCTTTTTCGCTGCTTTGACTCCTCGTCAAGCTCATAAATGTCAAGGACATCTTTTAGATATAGATACTTGTAGCATTTTCTCCTTGGTTTCTTCAAAGAGCAAAGCTGATCGTTGTAGAATCGACTCTCATTTTTCCTAAATTTTTCAGATAGAGCCTTCGCTAACATCGTACTCACACGCTAGTAAGAGTTTACTTGGAGGGTTCATCTTACTATGTTTTGAAATGATATCGCAGCATTGAGACTCATTCAGACGCTTGCCGTTAGGTTTCTTCGACATTGCAATGAAAAGCAAGCGATTTGAGAGTGGAAAGTCTAAAATACGCACCTATTGGTAAAGTACGCACTAACATCTAAGGTTCAAGTTGCATACTTAAGCGAAAGACTATTGTATTTTATTATTCTCTCCAATTTTAGTTAGGATATTACTAGCTGGTTAGATTATAATTCAAACTAGCTAATGATTATGATGTTGTTTTAGTTCAAACTGATTCAAATTTAAACTGATTTATGGTTTAAATCCAATTCAAAGTAATTCATGATTATTATTTAGTTCAGAATCAAACTAGCTCATAGTTTGTGAAATATATTCTAATTTTTTCACACCAACTTGAGGAGTGTTAAAAATAACAATTTTTATATTTATTAAAATTTTCTTACTTTTATTTTACTTTGTTTTAATGGGAAACTTTAATTTGTAGATTATCACAATCAATTTATCTTTCACATATGTTATTATAATATAAAAATGGTGAATTAAGCTTTACTTTATTCAAAGTTTTATTTTATGTTTTGTTTATTATGTTTATTATGTTTATTATGGTTTATTATGTTTTATTCAAAGTTTACTTGTTTGGATATAAGTAATTGTTGTGGTTTATTATGTTTATTATATTTATTTTCTTTTATTTCTATATTATTGATATGAACACACAACTTGTGAGATGTCCCAATTTAATTAGCTCCATATATGAGGACAATCTTGTATACATTTATTTCTGAGTTATTTTCCATTATTGTTGTAATTAATGTTTGGCTTATTTCTTTACAGTAACAATGGTTGTAAAGGGTTATGCTTAAACTTATGGAGTAAATTATTGATATGTTCTATCTAGAAACTAAGATAACTTCTTTTTGCTTGTTTCTTTCTTTGTCACCTTAGAGATGTCAATTGGGCCGGGCCGGGCCAGCCATTTCTGTCGTGCCTAGCCCGACACGGCATGGGAATGATCAGTGCCCATGCACGTGCCTGGTCACATGTCGGGCTAGGAACAGCCCGGTACCATGGCCCGTAGGCATGGTATCTCAGCACGAGCCGAGATATGCCCCGACCCACCCAGTCTGACACCCCCAACCCAAACCCAACTACCAGTGGCCTGACAGATCCAAAATTTCCATCAGGCCCGAACCCGAACCACAGACTTTTTCGACCCAAGTCCGAGGCCCGACTTTCTACCTTCACTCCATTTCAAAAGCCGAAGTTTCTGGAATGGACCTATTCGAGTCGATTCAAGGTCAAACCGACCCAATGATAATAAAAAAAGAAAGATCAACCTGAGCAGTTAGATTTCACCTCCAATGGCTATGAGACAAAATCCGACGGTCCTAAAAATTCTACCAAATTTTTAATTATTAAAAATTTTTAAAAATAAAAAAAAAACTTTTTTTAAAAAATTATTTTCTTAATTAATAAAATCCATCATTCTTCATTCTAAGATTTTAATAATAAAAACATAAATATCTTGCTTCTCTCTCTCTCTCTCTCTCTCTCTCTCTTTCTCTCTCAGAATTTTGGCATTTCAGAACTCTGATTTGGTTTTGGTGTAGATTATGATGCAAGTGCGGTGAGGATATAAAAAAAACTAAAGTTTACGTATTACGGTTTACGGATACTTTTTTTAATTTTAAATTTTAAAGTTTTAAAGTTTTAAAATTTAAATCTAAAAATTAAAAATTTTACTTCTCTCTAGTCTAGTCTCTCTCTCTAGTCTAAAAAATGATAAATAATAATTTAAATAATAAAAATGAAATTAATAATAATTCATATGTACAGTAACCTCTACAAACCCGTGTCGAGCCAGACATGGCACGGTACAGTAACCGTGTCGTGCATGGCCCGGCACGAAACCACAGTCGGGCCAGCTACAAATGAGCCGGGCCAGCCCGGCACATCCCGTTTGATACCTCTAAGGCATGCCGAACTATGCACTAAAAAATATGATATATTAGATTCTAGGCAAACTCAACTTAGTGGTAGATTTTTTGATGCTGAATCCAGTTCAATCTCAGAATTTACCTCATTCATATACTACAAAAAGTTGGGGAGAGAAAACATAGTCAATTAATCACTACGATTGGTCTTCCGATTAGATTTTCAAAGAATCTAATGGTAATCAGTATCATAAAGAAATATTTTCAGCATGCATATCGAATGATTCATAGGTTCACATCTAGGAACGACATATTAAAATATTATATGTTAAAAAAATAAATATTAATTAATTAATTTAGAAAATATAGTGAAGTAGTGCCAATGAATCTAATATTTGGACTAGTCATGACAATCCTCATGATTGCTTGACCTTTTTTAAGTACATGATAAAAACTTTTAAATAATATAAAATTCAAAAGAAAATTTTGAGTATCACATTTAATAATACATCTAATAATGGAGTAGCGATAAATATGTTTGTTAGAAATATTAAAGATAAATCATTAAAAGAAATTATTCATGTTAGATGCATGTATCACGTCATTAACCTGATAATACAAGCAGGAATAAAAATGTGTGTACCCGCTTTAAAAAAAATACGTAACTCATTAAAATATATTCACACAACTCAGAGACAATAAGAGTTTGGTAGACTGTATTTGTCTACAAATCTTAAAAAGAAAAAATTTCAATCGAATGTGAGATATTTTTAGAATTACACATACCTGATGTTGGAGTCATGTGTTGGATAGGAACACGTAATATCTAACTACGTCAATAGTAAGAGTGATAAATTTATTATTGATAATACTGACTGGGCTACAAAAATTTTATTTATAAAATTTCTGAAGATTTTTTATGACATGACAAATATATGTTCGTCAGTTCATACTCCAATGACTTGCATTGCACTCAGGTGCATATGCAATATTAAAAGCATATTTAGGAAGTATTGCGATGATCCGACGTTTAGCGATATGATTGTAAAGATAGAAACCAAATACTTAAAGTACTAGTATATTATTCTATATATTAATTGTCTGATTGTCTGCATGAACACTAGGATTAAGGTGAAATGAAAAAAATATTGACTTATATTTTCTTGTGTATGAACTTAGAAGACCCACCTAAAATGTTCATTAATGAGAAGTTACTAAGCTCTTTACATATTACGATACTAAATATTATGGTAGTACTAGTAAGGCACCAAATACAAACATGAATATCATATTTAGAGATGATGACTTTTTCATTTAATTAGCAAGGAAAAAATGATGAGATTGACCATCGAAAATGAGCGAGCTGCCTTGGTACATAGATACTGATTACTGCTTAATCCTATCACATTCTGATACTAAAAATCTACCGACTCCTCCGATATATTACAGTGATGAAAATCATATGAATCCACTTTTCCCGTGCTATTTAAGATGACATAAAATCTACCGACTCCTCCGATGTCGAGCGCAGTATTAGAGTTTATTTTTTCTATTACAGTAAATATGATTTCAGATAGGAAATCAAGATTACGTCTAAATATTATCGAGACTTTAATATGGATGAAGGATTGAAAGGATTCTAGAATATATATCCAGGATTGTGCTGGGACTACAACAAAAACAGAAGAATTAATTACTGATGATGATTCGTATGATATTAATATTGAGGATGATATGATGATTAATGACAATGACGATTGACGATTGAGACACTGATGTCTGATATTTTATTTTATTTTACTCATTTACATTATATTTGTGTTTATTAATTTTTATCTGTGATATTACTTTAAGTGTGTCCGTGCCTTTGTGAATTGATGCTTGAAACTTAAATATTAATTTTTTGTAAATTTTCATTTTGCATTGATTTTTAATTTTTATTCATATTTAAGTTTTAATATTTTATTAATTCATACACTTATATTAATACACATTTAATTTTAAAATTAAAGTTGTTTATTATTGCAAATATACTTAATGTTTTATTAAATATTATAAAATTAAAATTTAAAATATAAAATTTAATTATAGTTAATAATTAACATTAACTAATTACTAAAAATAATAACAAAACTTTTAAAGTAATAAAAATATATAAAAATTAATTAATCTGAAAAAAAATTTTAATTTTATTTATAATTAAAAATTAGCCCATACAAGCCAGAAATGGCACGTATGTAGAGGTGTCAAACGGGCCGGCCCGGCCCGGCCCAGCACGAGGCACGGCACGGTTCGGTCGTGCCTGGGCCGGCCCGACACGATAAAAAAACGTGCCCGGGCCCGTGCCGGCCCGTGCCTGGCCCGGCACGGCTCGTGCCTTGGCACGGCACGCAGGCCCGCGTGCCTGCGTCGTGAGTCGTGACTCGTGACCCAACCGGGCCCCGCCCCCGGTAAAAAGACCGCGGGTCGGGTCCAAACAGACCCGACCCGCCCCGACCCGCCTGCCCTGCCTTGCCGTGCGCCCGTGCCCGAGCGGGCCGGCACGGCCTTGCCGTGCCCGAATTTAAAAAACCGTGCCGTGTTCGGCACGGCACGGTAGCACGGCTGGGCACGTGAAAAACGGGCCGTGCCGTGCTGGGCCGGCCCGTTTGACACCTCTACACGTATGAGCCCCACCCAACATGGTTTCATCACCTACTGGTCCAACGGGCCATTTCGTGCCGACGGGCCGACGGGCCGACTGGCCATGCCGTGCCAACAAGCCGACGGACGATGTCAGGCCTGACCTGATGAAACCGTGTCGGGCCAAGCATGGCACGATGGCCCGGTTGGGCCACCTAAGCCCAGCCTGGCCCTTATGATACCTTTAGGTCACCTCTTGTAGTGATTCTTATATTAAATAGATATGAATTATATCTTTCTTCATGATAATTATAATAATAATATATTTATGAAAAAACCTTCAAGATATATTACATAAGGGGGAGTCAACATGAATACAAAATTAGGCATTCTTTATTTGAGTGAAAGCAACCCTTTCGAGCTTAGATTGAATTGTTTACTGTTGTGGTATGGGACTTGGGTTACAATGGTCAGTAAAGGAATTGGTGCCCTAAAAAGGTTCTTAGGATCTTAGTTTCAAACTAATAATTTAAAGCAGCTATGCTATTTTATGAGTATTGAGGCAGCAAGAAGTATGAAGATCTTAATCTCATCGAGAAAACATATTTATGATTTATTAGCATAAGCTAGGATGTTCAATATCAAGCCACCAATGTCTCCAATGGATACAGGAGCAAAGTTGGTTCCAAAGGAAAAAAAGATATAAGTTTACAAATCATTATAAATAAAATGATATGTTGAATTACTTGATAACAATGACAACATATATTACATTTACAGCTAGTAAAGACAATCAATTCATGGTTGATCCACATATTTCACATTAGAATATAGTCGTGCATATGCATATTCTTCATTATCTTATTGCACATCCAGGACATGACCTTTCATTTGGGTGGCAGTCACTCATTGACTGAGGTATACATTGATGCAAGTAAGAGAGGCAGTGTCGCTTTCAGGCATTCCACTTCTAGTTTCTATGTTTTTAACTGGAAATCTAATTTCTTGAAAAAGCAAGAAAAAGGTATTGAAATCAAGTCCACATGCCCTTACAATGCATTTGAATTAGTTACTACGGAGAAAATATAAATACAATAATTATTGGCTGCGATTGGTGTTATTGTGGAGTCATCTGAAAGGCTATGGTATAACAATAAAGTCTATAATATACATTGTGACGAATCCAATATTCCATGAGAGAGAAATTGTCACTTCGTATGTCATGCATTTCAGAGAAAGGTGACGTGAAGAAAGGAGCATAATCTACGTATAGTCATCAGAGCAACTGCCATATATTTTTACTAAGATTATATTAGTACTTCAAGTTCATTTTCTATGTAACAAAATAAGGGTTATTGATGTATAATGTATATACTTCAGCTTGAGAGTGTGTTGAGAAAGGTATTTTGTACTAGTGTGAGTGCATTATTAAAGCTGCATATGTTACATAGTAGATTACTGTGAAGTGGGTTCTATTCCACGTGATTATGTCCACAGTATTTTGATGTAATCATAAAACATTGTGTGTGTGTGTGTGTGTGTGTGTGTGCATATATTACATGTCCCTCACAAGGAAGGCAACATGATTTTGTCAAATATCCATTTGAGAACTGCAAGGATAAACACTAACTTCAGTAACAGGATTGAGTTTACAAACAAACAGAACATTTTCTGGAGGCTTTATCTCAGCATCAGGAATATCCCCCACCTACAATTCACCAGAATATGAATAGACCAACTACCCATACATAAAAGACAACATACAAAAGAAAATACGAATATAAACATGTCTCTTGAATAACTTCTACAAATAGATGCATACAGCCTCAAGTACAACTGCACTTGAATGTGCTTCTTTCGCTTGGATAACTTTGATTAGTTCTGTAGGACCCAACTGCTCATCTAAAGGTACCCAATCATCCTCGAGTCGCACCTCGTTATCAACCTAGTTACAAAGTAAAATCTCCATCATTGCATTATAATAAAAGACTACCATTAGAGATAAATAATTGATGATACACCAGTAACAAGCAGTGTTTCATTCTTCTCAGAAAATAAAGATTATATGGATTGATAAATGATTGTGCACATATATAGCATTCCGATTTTGAAAAATAAAATAAAACATGAAGCTTATGCTATCTTGCATCTGTTCCATTTCGCTTCCATATCGATATAAATTGAAAAACTGGAAGCATACATAAAAGAATAATGAAATCTCAATGATAAATGCATGTAAAAGGACTCCCGTTTAATAAAGTCTAACTTGCATTAGGACAGCACAAATGTTGGGCACGCATATTTATAAAGTTAAGAGAAACAAAAAATAATTGATACAACAAAAATATTAAAAATATAAATAAAAAATAATATTATTTGAAATTCATTCATCAAATACTCTTGTATAAGAGGCAAATGTTGTTAAGATATCCCACATGTTATGTACTCTCATGAAAAATAAAAAACAAGTAAATGATAAAAAGAAAAGCAAGATTAATCTATAATATGAATGTCTCCTTAAAAAGAAGAAATATATGAAATGTGTAATCAAAAAAAAATAGTAACTACTCGCAAAATTTTGACAAATTAAATTCTTAGTGATTACTTTATATCATACAATTTCTTCTAAACTCTACAAATCAAGTCTAATTGTATTGCTCAAAAACTAAGTAATTAATATATATATACCTTATATTCAAGAACATTAAAAAAAATACTTTTTATTTTTAACTAATGTGTTCTCTATCTATGAAACGTTGTTAATGATATAATAATGTATATAAAGATTATCTTTATCATTTGATAAAAAATATCTTAAAAATTCATAATAAATATTTGAGTGAACTACGATGCAACAAATCTCGTATTCAAGTAATTTACCTAACAAAATTAATTAATCTTCACAGTGAACATCCACGCGGGACTAATAGCAAAGGTTTATAAATGTTGAAATACTATTTCAACAAATATCAATAACATAGAATGCATTTATTTCATCTAATATAGCATGACTCTATCTTAAATGAGATAATATCTCAAAAAGTGAAGTGCAAATCCTAATATTTTCAAGAAAAAACACAAAAAAAATAAAAGAAAAAAAAATATGAGTATAATAATAGATGTGAAATAAAGTTTAAATATAACTCACTTTTTTTTAGAAATAAATTAAAAGATAAATATTAGATAAGTGACTATAAGATCATCTGATTTCTCAAGAGACTTTTTGCTAATCTAAACAAGTTGAAGAGGTTCATTTCCCCTAGAATACACTCTAAATCATGAGTGATGAAGTCACTTTATTTTCAATTCATCCTAAGTAATAAATAGAATAGACTCGTGAGTTATTAGATCGACTACACTCAAGAGAGATTCCCTTTATAAAAAAACTTCACTCTCATATTAGTCTATAAGTTCAACACCTATTAGTACATATGATAATTTTATAGAAATATTATTATTATATAAATCAAGTTCAGATAAAATTGAAGATAATTCTCTCCCCTAATTGGAGGCTCGTGTGTACTAAGAAAGTGTGAGGAAATACAAAATAGTTAGAGGCACTCTTTAGATTCTTAGTCTGCCTAGCCTCATTAACAAATACGTCATATTCAAAAAAAAATAACATTAATACTCATCTACTCTAGAAAACTTAGGCAAATAATATCTGTACCAAATTTAGGTACTATAATAACCAAAAAAATATTACCTTCGTAACTACTTTCAATTGGTCATGTTCTAAAGAGAAATAATGAACAAAACAAGTATTCTTAAATATTTTGAGAAATAAGCTAAATAATTTATCTTTAGTATACAAGATTTGAAACGATACATTGAGAACAATTATAATATAATTCATCTAATTGATGAAGTAATTTATAACTAAAATTATATCCCTTAAAATATACTAGAATAATTCTACCAAATAAAAATTGTGAATCGATTCAATTAAATATTTATTCTTCATTTCTATCATCTCATCTTATGATGGTGTGCTAGCGCAATAAAGTTAGTATATGATCTCATGTTCAATATAATAAGTATTAAAACAATCTAACAAATACTTTAATACATTATTATTCTAATTATCTTTATATTTTTATTAAATTAATTTTCATTTTTTATAAATTGATTGAAAAATATAAAAAAAATATATAACATAAAACAAAAAAGAACAAACTAAATCAATCTAAAATAAGCATTGATAAATATAACAAAGTATATAAATTTATTATTAGTCTCATATAAAGGTGTCAAATGGGTTGGGCGGCCCAGGCATGACCCGAAGCCATACCCAATTCAGTAGTATATTGTATGGCACATCACAAAATTTTAACAGTGTCATGCCAGCATGGTGGGATGGTCATGCTATGAAAAAATGAGTCGTACCAGCACAGCACGGCCCGTTTGACACCTTTAGTCTCATATCTATTATGTCTATATGAGTATATCATATCAAATAGATATTTACTCACATGAGTGTAGCAAGCATGATAATAAACTCTCATGTGTTTTCTTGATTTACATGTCTCATAATTTAAGAAATAATTATAATACTATAATTTAAAATTCTCAACTTAGTCAATAATAAGTATTAAAAATAAAAATAAACAAATTGGAAAATCAATTATACTCATATATCTAATAAGATACCTTACCATAGAAGTTAATATATATAATTCATTCTGCTCGATATCAAAGAAAATTTTATTAAAATTTTCTGATCATACAAGAAAACTTCAGTAAAAATAAAATAAAATTATAGTCAAGTTTATTTTCATATCCCAAGGTTATAATTTATGAGCCATCGGGCCATATGATCAGAGAAAATAAGGCCACCGTCCCACGAACATGGTGGCCCAGTCCAATTAGAGTGAACTAGGAATACCTTGGAGAGCACGCCCATCAACCCAAAAGATTAAACTCATGACCCCAAGGTGAACACAATCAACTCCTACTAATTAGAATACCAAGTATTTGGTAAAATTAGAATTAAATTGTCTTGAATGATAATTCACAAAAAGAATACTACTTCAATTACCAAGAATAACAAAAAACAAGAAAATAATAGATTCCACATATTAATATTATCATAGTCAAAAAATTTTGATGATCTATCATTGACTATAATAATATTCATTGAACAAAAAAAATAAAGAGCAAGTATTTATAATATAATTGTTAGCTTCTAATTTGATAACTCGAAACTCTAAAATGGAAAGATGAGACACAAAAACTATAATACTTGATGAACAAGAAATATCTATTATTGTCTTACTACCAATAATCTTACATATTTCTTTCCAATAAAGATCATGGAAGAAAAACTATGTGAATACTCCTAAATAATTCTGATGGTCAATCTATCTCTCTCAACTTATAGTAATCTCAGCCACCTTTTTGGAAACCAATGCCAACAACTCTATCTAGTGTGGCTATTCCTTCTACAGTGTGTGTGCACCATATTGAGGCTCTCTTGTCTTTGTCACTCCCACGATTGCTATTAACTCATCAGCTAGCACATTTTGAATGAGGTGTCTCTCTTGCAGATTACAATAAGCCCCATATTTAGTTAACTATATGGTAACATATGGCTAGCATAGTGGGAAGAGAAATATCATGTCAAGAAGTATTTTCATTTGTCTCACTTTCTTAGTCACATCGACCTCAACTGCAAATACATCCAAAAACTATGTTGCAACTATACGAATTAGGTAAATTACGTGGTGACCAAATTCAAACCTCTAGCTCCTAAAGTCTCAATCATATAAGTGCTGAAATAATATCATATATTTATGTAGTATGGAATGAATACAGTGATGCTCATAACTCTCATAATATCTTGTATGTCATACATGATAAAAAATATATGTCAACTCTATATCAATGAATTATCACATGGCAATCGATAATCAAGAATCAACTTGAAATAGATTTCTCTCATATCATCATTGGGAGGCACCACTGTTAAGTAATCCATCAACCATGTCCACAAAAGCATGTCAACTATAATAGCCCTATGTGTATAATTCTACTAAGATTCCATAATGCTTCAATAGAATAAAATTTTCATTGTCCACCCCGTCACACTATTCACACTACTTGTTTTAATATATATCTACGTTATTGCACACATCATATATTGTTACAAATAAATGCAAAAAAATAAAATAATAACTGAAAAAAGCAATACAAAACAACTTGAAAATAATATAATACACAAAATTTCTTATACATGGGATAAATTTATTGAAGTAACTCATATGAGTTAGGTGATCCCATCAAATAGAAAATAATTAAAAAATAATAATAACCTATAACAAAGAAAAGATTTCAACATCACTTATTAAATAAGTGGGGTGAAAGTCTAAAACATTGAAATCAAAAAAATATATATCAATCAAAACCAAACTAAATACTTGTGAACAAACATATTCCTAACTATGTAATAATTGGAGGCAATCTATAATATTTTCTTAGATAATTAAGAAAATATCATGCACTGCCAAATAAAAAATTCCCTAAAGTTATAGCCTTATAGGTGACACGTTATATAATTCAACCACAATCAATGACGCAACTAAGATAATTACATGATGAAGAAAAATCATATGGGGTAAAAAGACAATAATACCAAAAACAAACTTTACATCATGAACAACTATAAAAGAGTCATTAAGTATGAGCTCATAATTCCATTAAAAACATGAGAAAACCAATATAGCAAATGAACCAATCTAGACATGCATTAAGACTTACTTGAAGCCTTGTTGTGACAATGTTACAATGATAAAACTTATCGATTATGACATGGTCCCAAAAGCTTATTGGGCGACTGTCTTTTGTCAAATGAAATTACATAAGCATATGTGTTGAACAAGTAATAAAATATATATAATTTTATATGTTAATCTCACATAAACAGTTTGATCAATTAGCAGTGTACAAATTAATGCCCCAATTGAATAGATAGACTTATATTTTCGCAAAAAAATTAAAACTTAAGAATTGGCTTACTTCTTTATGCATGATAATATTTCTTTAGTATTTAAGCAATATAATATTCCTTTATCAGACGAAAGATAGATTAGTGTAGAAATATCTTAATGTCCTCTTAGCATAAAAGATTATCATCATCTTTAGACTATCACTAACAAAGATAATAAATTCATAGCTATGACTTTGGTACTTACAACCAAAATCATAATTCATTTTGTTTACGAGGTGTTACATGTCTATACCTTATAGGTAATACATCAATTATTCTTGATGATTACTTCTAATATGTATTTATATTCTTCCTTTTTTGACATCTAATATCTTAAATATGCAAGATAATATAATTATAATTATATTTCTAATTTCGGATTCATAAATATTATACTCACAAGAATTAACATGTCTTCTTATTAAACTTACAAATAAAAATCATATAAGAAAAAATAACTCATATGACTATCACTATCATATGAGACACTTAAACTTATAAACATCTTATGACATGTTTCACTATACGCCACGGATAACACATAATTCACACATTATAATGAGACTCCTTGGTAGGATATTATATCAAACTCACATATCACTCAATAATTTATTCTTCTAAAATATACATAATAGATTAATCATAAATAAATTTATATTTTGATTTGTAAGAACTATATGAGCAACAATAAAACTTACTTAAATCTTGAATTTTTATATGTTGATTTATCTTATGAGTTAAAATTAAAAGTATTATCATTTTATTTTTATCATATCATATAAGTATGTCTCATTGCTTACTTATCATCATTTATTATGACCAGCACGCATAAATCTATGATATAGTAAAATTCATAAATTTTAATTCTAATTAATATTTATATCCATTAATATTCAAATTATAATATTGTCATAACTATAAATCTTATAACATCACATAAATATAAACACATATAATCAAGCCTAGATTACAAATTAATTTTATATATAGGAAGAATTTGCTTGAGATATTTAGAGTTGGAGTGACAACTCATAGAATCAATGATTATCAATGACAATCCTAATGAGAATCTAAATCTTAAAATATAATCTCAAATAATTATTACTTATATTCAACTTGAATTTATCATTAATTAGGGATTGAAAAATTCACAGACACCTTGTACTAGTGAAATATTTAATTATCACAACATGAAAATAAGATCACAATCATCATTATATTTTAGATAAAATGTAACTACGACTCAAAAGGAATATCATGATCACAAATATAATATTGTAGAGAAAAAATTATGTAAACTCGGTGATACAGTCATGACATATAAATATTGTCATGAATAATTTTATAAAGTTACCACCAAAAAAATATATCATAGTTACTCAATAAGCTTATATAATATGTAACTAAGTTGTAACATCAAAAATATCATGGCTCTCCTTTATTTTTCTCCCCTCCAAGTCATCACTCCACTAACTATAATAATTTCACTAAAAATACATTTAATTTCACTAACATTCATTAAGTGAGATCATTCAATTTAAAACTCAAATATATATAAACACATTAATAATTACATGTCAAATAAACTAAAAAATTAGTACATGGAGTATCAAACAAACTCACACACTAAAAATATTGTTTGTCCTCAAACAATGAATCTTTTTTTCTCTTTAAAATTTATCATCAACAATTTAAAAGAAAAAAAATATAATTTCACATAAAATGATTACCATGACTAAATTTGAGTATTAAGGAGAACTATTTCTTTTGAAAATGAGATTTTGAATTAGTAGATTTGTTGTTATATATATGAAACAATGAGTACAATGAGTTTATTTTTTTATCAAAACTAAAACTACCTACTTGGTTTGCCTCCCAAGAAATATTACATTAACGTTTTTAGTCAAATTATCATTAGATATTTAATTCAATCAATAATTTCAATGATCCAAACAAGCTTCTCAGTATAATTTTTCTAATTTTCATCTTCTCAATTTCTCATTTACTATCAAGTCGCCTTTTAAAATATTTCTTTTAGAATACACTTTGATGGATGTCATGGCATTATGAAAAGACACGACATTGCTACTTGCGAACACCTTTAATAAGGCAACAACTCATTGTGAAGTCATGGCATCATGAATTATTATTTGGATCTCATTTATCATGGCTTTGTATCATGTTGCGCTTTTCTTTTTTGATTCAATAGTTAAAGCAATGACTTCTATTTTTTTCATCATTCAAACTTAAGTTGTTATTCTAGCGTATTATGATTAACTATTTATTTATATGCTATAAATTTTGTTTCATCTTTTAATTTCACTATAACTACCTCATATAGCATCATGAGTATAATTATAAATGATTCAAATAATTGAGATTTCAATTTTTTTGTAAATAAGTTAAGACGTGAATTAAAAACTAATATCTTTCTCATATTTTGAATGTTTTTGTTTGTAGATTATTGTCGTGCCATTTTTTTGTTGCCTTTAAAAATTTGAGCATTGTCATAAAATTTATTCATCAATTCTTTTTTAGTTCAATCATTTAAAAAATTTAATTTCTTTTACATCCCTCACTTTATAATTCATTTGTTTTATTGTTAAAACTCCCACAATGATCAATGTTCAAGATTGACTAGCAAATGAAAAACATTTCCAAAAACAAGTCTGTAAAGAGACATACTCAATGATGTCTTCAATGTCATTCTATACACCAACAATACTTCCTTCAATCATTAAGACCAAATTTTTCTTGACAAACTAACTATCTTTTCCAATATATTCTTGATCTCCCTATTCATGCCTGTTCAATTAAATATGAATGATATAGATGTCCCCCTCTTATGTCTAGTCTCATATTTAACCAAGTAAGCACCAAATAATTAATTACAAAAATAGCTTCATTTATTACTTATAATATATCACAATGTACCAACCACATTAAAATATTAATTGCAAAGAAAACTTAAAATTATTTTTGCATCATCCTTTGATACAGCTATTGCTTCAACTCATTTAGATATGTAATCAACTACTAATAGTATATACTCTTTGCCAAATGATATAGAGAATGGTCCCACAAAATTTATCTCTCATATACCAAAAATTTCTACTTCAAAAATGTTGAGTGGCTTTTCGTTTCTCCTAGATATACTATCCAATATTTGTTATTTAAAACATCGTCACACCATGTTCTAACAATCTTTAAAAAATGATGACCAAAAAAATTTGAATTACTATATTTTTTAGGTAGTTTTGTTACTTCCAGAATGTCCTCCATAAGCCAAAGAATGATATTTTATGATAATCTCTATTTATTCATCTTCTGATATGCATCTCCCTTATGACATGATTCATACATCTTCTGAATATAAGTGGATCATCCCACAGGAAGTGTCTCACGATATGTAGAAACTTTCTGTTTTGTGTTACGTGAGAAATGGATGAAAAACATCACATATGAAACAATTAACATAATTAACATACCAGGAGAATTAAGTTTTCAACATAAAGATCTGTTCATCAAAAAAGTTCTCCAAAATTTTAGCTTATATTACAAGGTTCCCATCAAATTCCAAGTGAAACAAATGATTGGCTAAATCAAATTATTGGAGCAAAAATATTCATCATATCATTCTCAATTTAACTTCTTTATTTTACCATTAAGTACCACATAGCCACATGATCTATGTAAATATCTACCATTACTTCGAGAATGTATGATAGGAATTTATAACAAAAGAACAAGCCAATATCTCTTTCTTTGTGGTTATATAATTTACTTGGATTTCATGTATGATTGACTAGTATATAAAATGGTCTGAAACATGGTCTCATCTCTATCCTGGTGTAGCTTCAAGCACGTAGGACCTTGCATTGCATATAACCACAAATAAATCCTCCTAATGTGATATTGTTAAAATTTAGTTTTATATTCATTTTCTCTTCAACTCTTCAAATGTTCCAACAAATTCTATACTAAAGTTAAAAATAACTTCTTTCTCTAATATTTTGCACAATAATTTTGCTGTTTTTGATAAATTATGGATAAATCATCAATAAAACATAATATTTCCTAGAAAACTACACACCCCTTTGACAATTATAGGGTGAGGTAGAATTTTAATTATTAAAACATTTATGTTATCCAATTCTAGAGATTTCAAGTGGGTCTGGTGGCCCGTGCATAGCCAGATTAAGTCATTCATGGCTCAGAACAGTACAGTCCAGAACCGTGACTGGACTTTGGGTGTGACAGCACAAGGCACGCCTCGTGTCATGCTAGGTTGGAGGTTGTCGTGCCTCATGTCGGGCCAACACAGCCCATATGTCTAATCCATTGGCATGGTCCACAAACACGGTGACTGTGACCCAGGACCAAGTCATGCCATCATGTGTCACAGGTCACCATGATCAGGGTCCACGCTCAGACTCCGAACCCATTTATAAAAAAAACAAGTGCTTTTTTATGGGGCCAAACTAAAACCGCCACGTTGAATGGCAGATTGGCTCATTAGGAAACAAGTCCCGACAAATGTCAGGCGCATTGGGCACATTCGCAACATCCAACAAAAGCGAACACGTGCCAACTGGCAAAAATCTGAAGGTTGACAGATTTCTACCCCTATATATATTAAAAAAAATGGTTTTTATAAAAAGATGTTACTTTAATAAAAAAAAAAATCTATAAATACAAATTAAGTGTTTAGAATTTGTCATTCTCAATTTTAAAAATTATCTCCTCTCCTATGTTTTATGTTATGCTCTCTTCTACTTTATTTGTTCCTCTCTTTGTCTCTCTCATTCTCAAATAGGAGATCTAGACTGCAATCAAATATCATTAAGATTAGGGATGACATCAAATCAAATATGGATCAGATTTTTCAAAATTCATATTTTGATCATAAATAAAAATAATATATCCATATCTATATTCATATACTACGGATAAAAAAATTTAAATTCATATCCTATTCATCAGATTTCGGATATTCTTCATGGATATCACAATTATCCATACAATACTGAGATATATTTCACTAATCTATAACACTAGTTATAACTTCATAATTCATAAATATATGAATAAAAATAAAAGTTTAAAGTTAATAAAATATCATAAATCAAAATATTTATATCAAGTAATAAATTCATAATATTTAACATCTTATACAAAATTTTAACAAAGTTTAGTAAACTTCATCTTTATAAAAGTTAAAAATGTTATCATCAATCATGTGTAAACTCGGATCCTACTTATAAAAAAAATAACTTAATATTTGAATGTTTAAATTATAATATGAATTAAAATTTATTAATTATAAAAATTAATATCTTCATCATGCACATGAATATCTTCTTCATAAATTAATACATAATAATCTGAAACAAACAGGTCATCTCCACTTAGAAAAAATATATAAAAAGCAAACAAATATTAAAATTTTATAAATATTATAAAATTCTAGGTAAATAAAAAATAAATAATTAATGAAATAAATTTATCATCATGTTTTTTAACTTCACTTCACAAATAACTTAGAGCACACATTAATGTTTCTATCATCTTCAGATAAAGTCAATTATGATAAAGACTCACTAATCTCCCAGCAGAATTGAATGCCAGCTCTGAAGCAACGGTAGATACTAGAATCACTAATATGTCTCTTGCAAAAGTTTACAAGACATGATATTTTACCCCCATTCAACTTCCACCATAATAAAATATCAAACTGTGAATTATCAAGCAAAACATTTTTCTCCAAGTAGTAGTCCAATTCAAATCTAAAATTAATAGTTTTATTAGTTTTCATCCTTTTCACAAACAACTGATAATCACTATCGATATTTATTGAACTCCCTTTTGGAGTTGAAATGATTGTTCCATGTATTGTAGTTTTTATATTAGTCTCTATATACATTCTTAAATAATATTCTTCCACCAACTCATAACAAAATCATTGAATTTTATTAATTTGTTCACTAAAATCATTTGGATAAATCAAAGGAATATAAAAGTGAAGCAAAAGCATCTTATACCTAGGGTCCAATACTACAACAAAACAACACCCATCAAATTATGAATCACATTCCAATATGTATAAAATTTTGCAACAATACTCTTTGTCATTGTACTAATTACTATATTGGAAGATATTAGTCACTAATTCAATATCATTTTAATCCTAGAAATCACAGAAAAAAATATATTGGCAGTGTAATATCTTATCCCATAAAATAACTCTGTGATATTATAGAAGAACTTCAACCTATCACAAATATCCTTTGCAGTCCCTCATTCTATTTCACTAGACACAAGCACATAGTGTGGCTCAAATAACTTAAATCTAGGAAACACATTTTTATAAGCCAAAGTAATTTTAAGCATTAGATAAGTAGAGTTTCACCTTACTGGACAATCCAAACTCAATCTTCTAGTACAAGGATTTTATTTATATAGGTTTCGGATCAAATAAGCCTAAATTCATATCTAATCCATATTCACCCAAAAAAATTAGATTTTATCCATATCCATTATCTAGTGAACAGATTTTTCTAATGTTTAACCAGATCCGATCGAGTCAAAAATCCACAAATATGAACATATTTGTCATCTCTAATTGAGATGCTTGCATATCTAAAGGACTAAAAAAATTCAAGATTTGATATTTAGGATAGAGTAGGACTGGGAGCAGAAAAATTATTAACAGATGATAACTCATATAACTTGGAGGATATTAAGGCTATCACTAGCAATATCATCATATGCTTACAAGATGATGATTTACATATAAATATTGATTAGAATTGGGATTAATTGTTGTTTGTTGATATTGTGTTTATTTTTATAATTATTATTTTGGTATGATACGATTTAATTTTAATATTTTAATTAATCAATTATAATTTATGATTGTTTTTTTTGTTATAATTATTAATAATTATTTATCATTTTTGTTTAATGTCTAACTCTTAGACCTTGATTTTATAATAAAATTTATATTTCTTTTTTTATTACTCTTACTATGTAATAGTCATAGTTTATTTATAAATTATTAGTTTTTAAATTATATTTACGATTCATTAACATTATGTCTGATTTGTGTTGATTGTTGTATAAGTAAATATTACTCCTGAGTATTATGGACATGCATCTCCTTGGATTCTCCTCAGAATCTACTGGTTCACATTGATAGACTTGTGTCTCATTGTTAATGTCAGTTGTCCAGTTTGATTCTCATTGTGTCTATTCCGATCTTCAGCATCATTACTCTCCTTGGACTCCGTTAGTAGAGCAAAAATATAATCTTTGAATGATAATTTGTCTGTCAAGTTTGAACTATCATGTTGTGGTAATTTTTCTTAGCTCTCTATAACAAATCTTCATGACTTCTAACATTAGGATGATAGCACAGATGACAGTTGAAGTTATGTTTATAATAATATATGTTCCATTGTAGTGAATTGGCTTCTTTCACTTAATAAATTGAGTGAAACTGATGATCTCTTACTATAAT
Organism: Sapria himalayana; assembly: GCA_029783825.1. NCBI lineage: Eukaryota > Viridiplantae > Streptophyta > Magnoliopsida > Malpighiales > Rafflesiaceae > Sapria > Sapria himalayana. Next base: position 2,175,912 of record JAREIK010001381.1, on the reverse strand, counting down.
GAAGCTCATTCATTTGTCTTGATTGAGATGCATTCTATCCCAAAGTAATTGTCATCATTTTCATATATACTCTTCCAGCTCTCTATCTCAAAAGTTTTATCTTATTTTTCTCAATTTCTAAGTCAAGCATTATTAACTTAATCTCAGAATTTCAACTCATATTCATCTAGTGACTACGCAACAAACAAAAATAAAAAAAAAATACAAAAAAAAATATAAATACAACACAAATACAAAAAAATTATTATTATTCAAATAATTAGAAATAAAATTATCTTTTTGCAAAAATGATTACATCAATTCAAATTGACTAATCAAACTAAATAATATATAACATTACCACAAAAAACTTATTGAGAGTTTATTACGATATTAAAACTTATCATTTGTGATAGTCCCAAAAGCCTATAGGAGAATTATTTTTTGTCAAATAAAATTCATCAAGTATATGGGACGTACAAATAATAAAATAAAAATAAATTCAAATATCAAACATTCAAATTTTATGTAGACAGTTTGACCAATCTAGAGTTGTCAAACGGGCCGGCTCGGCACGGCCCGGCCCATTTTTAACCAGCACGATCGTGCTACCGTGCCGTGCCCAGCAAGGCACGGTTTAAATATAGGCGGGTCCGGCCTGGCCATACAGGCCAGGGGCCAGGGCATAGGCTGAGAGTGAGAGAGAGGCAGGGCCGGGCAGGCGGAACCGGGACGGGACGGGAGGCCGCACGGACAGGCAGAAATCTGAAATCAGAATATTGTTTTTTTTTAATTTATATATTGTAAATTTTATTGCTTAAGGTTAAGTGTAGAGTATTAATTATTAAATATAATTTTTTTTAAAAATGCTAAAAATTAAAATTAAAAAAAAAACAAATTTTGGTAAATTATTTTTTTTATCAAATTCAAATTAGTTTAGCTTTTTTTATATTTATAATTTATTAATTATAAATTAAAGTTATTAATTTTTAAAATAAAATTTAAATCGTAAAAAAAATAAATCAATATATTATGTTAGTAAAAATTAAAATTAAAAAAAAATTAAACTACACAAATAAAAAATTACCAATCATGCATTTGAAATCGATGGTCCGAACAAAACAAGTATAAGTTTCAACACAACGTACAAACAAAGCATATAAATACAATGAATAAAAAAATATCGAAAAAAAACAACAGATCAGCATCAATCGTCAAGCGCCATATCATGAGAATCATCAGCCGCAACATCAAGATCAGTATCATATGGATCATCATCATCGGCAATTAGCTCATCCACCATCATAGTGGATGTGGATGCGACTGCAGTGTCTGTCCCAGTCCCAGCTTCAGCAAGATCATGGATGCTAAACCTCGATTCCTCTCAATCCTTCAAACATGCCAAGGCCTCAACCATATCTGAACGTAATCTCGATCTCCTATCCGAAATCACGTTCACTGCAACAGAAAAAGCAGACTCTGATGCTACGCTCGACACCGGAGGAGTCAGTAGATCCTGTGTCATCCTAGATGGTACGGGATAGGTGGACTCATATGATTCCCACCACTGTAATAAATTAATATTCTTATTATCATAATGTGATAGGATTAAGCAGTAATCGATATCTAAGTACCGAGACAGCTCACTCCTATGTGATGGTCCACCCCTACGTTCCCCCTCGCTAGGTTAATGGAATAATTGTCATCTCCGAACAAGGTATCAATGTCCGTAATCACAGTCTCACCACCACCACCACCACCATACCTAGTATCGTAGTATGTGAACAGGTCTGTCAACTTCTCGTAAATAAACCCTTCGGGTGACTCTTCCAGGTTCATGCACGAGAAAATGAAAGTCAGGGTCAGATCAATAAATAGATGGAACGATAGACCAGTACTTCAAGTACTTGGTCTCCATCTCTGCAACCATATGGCTAAGCATCGGGTCAGATCAATACTTCCTAAACATGCTACTAATATTGCATATGCACCGGAGTGCAATGCAAGTGGTGGGCGTATAAACCGAATAACATATGTTCGTCGTGTCATAAAATATCTTCAGGAATTTCATAAATGAAATTCCTGAAGCCCAGTCAGTGTCGTCAATAATAAGTTCGTCACTCTTACTATTGACGTAGTCGAATATCACGTGTTCGTATCCAACACATGATTTCAACATCAGGTACGTGTAATTCCAACGATGTCTCACATCCGATTGGAATTTCTTCTTCTTAAGATTCGCAGACAAACAGAGAGTACCAAACTCTTGTTGTCTGCGAGGAGTGCGAATATACTTGAGTGCATTGCATATATTTTCTAACGCGAGGGAACACACCTTCATACCCGCTTGAACTATCAGGTTAATCACATGACACATGCATCTAACATGAAAGATCTCTCCTAATGGTGTGTCTCTAATATATTTAACAAACATATTGATCGCTACTCCATTATTAGAAGCATTATCGAAAGTGACACTAAAAATTTTATTTTGAATTTTATATTCCCTAAATATTTTCATCATACACTCAAAAATGACCAGGCCATCATGAGGATAAAAAATCTCAGTGAATCCTAAAATTTTTTTATTGATTGTCCAGTTATAATCTACATAGTGACTCGTGAGACATGCATAAGAAGAATCATCGTGACATGTTCATATATCGGACATCACGGACACCACTCCACTATATGCCATAAATTCCTTAATTATTTTTTGTTTTTCTAACTTATATATCTTTAGTATGTCACTCCTAGATGTGGACCTAGGAATCCTCCGATAGGAAGGCTGAAAATAAGTCTACATGATGCGCACTACCCTCGGATCTTCCGAAAATCTGATCGAAAGACCCATCAATGTGATGAGCCTGGTCATGCCGTCCCTACCCAACTCGCTGGAGTATACGAAGGGAGTAAACTTTGAGACTGAACTCGATCCAGTCTCAAAAAATGTAGTGCCAAGTTGAGTTTGCCTAGGATCTAAGGGTCCATATTTTTTGGTGCATAATTCGGCATGCCTCTTAAGGTGCTCAGTCTCACATGAACTCTTGCATGTTAAAAGTCTCATACAATATTTGCACTGTCATTTCAAGTTCCTCACCCCTAACATTTATTTGTGTTATGATTTTAAAATGAGTTCAAACTACATAAGTCCTCCTAGTTTTTTGTTTTTTAGAATTTTTGGGTTGAGACGACTGGAGAAACCAAAGTTTCAGCAGCCGCAGACGTTTGTGTAACACTAACATTTTCATTTTCCAAATTTAAATACGTGTCAGGTGTATTTGTCATTTTTTATGTTTTTTTCCTATGTTTTTCTAGAGAGAAAATCTTTAGAGAGAGAAAGTAAATAAAAACTAAAAAATAAATTACCCGGTAAAAGCAATGAGGTCGGTCACGTGCAAGGTGCACCGCAGGAAGCTCTGATGTTCAAAACTCAAGTAGAGTTTCATGAAAATCCAAGTCGAAATCAAAATCCCGAGGTACGAGAGAGAGATGCACGATTTATGTGAGAGAAAAAATTTTGAGAGGATATATATTTTTGAAAAACATAAATGTTATAGGGAGGGGGGTAGAATTTATAGACTAAAGAAATTAATTTTTTATAAAAAAAGATATTTTTTTATTTTTTTTTTTGAATTTTTAATATAATTTTAAGGGGCAGAATCACGAGGACCGTTGGATTCTGCCCCCTAGCCGTTGGAGGCGAATCCAACGGCTAAAAATCTTTAAAGTTTGAATTTTTTTTTTTTTGGCCGTTGGGATTGGTCGGGTCTAAGCCCGTCGGGGCTCGGCAGTCGGGTCTAATCAGACCCGACCCGCGGTCTTTTTACCGGGGGGGGGGGACGGGTCACAACTCACGCCCACGCCCCACGCGTGAATCGGCACGGGACGAACCCGTGCCGGCGTGCCATGCCACGGCACAAGCAGTTCCTAACCCGGGCACGACACGGGCCCGGGCACGGCCGAACCATGCCGTGCCTCGTGCCGGGCCGGCCCGTTTGACACCTCTAGACCAATCAATAATTACTGCTCGAGTTGAGAATATATACATGATTTTTAAAAAAAGATTAAACTCTATGATTTACTTACATCCTTGTGTATAATGATATTTCTTTGGTATTTGAGCAATGTTGTTTCATTTGATGAATAAAGAAAAAATTAATGTGAAAATATTTCAATTCCTTTTTAACATATAAGATGGTTGTTATCTTTGAATTGTAACTATCAAGAACAATCCCATCGTGGTTATGTCATCTGTATTTCATCACCGAAATCATACTTCATTCTGTTTATGGATCGTTTACATGTCTACTTCTTTTAGACAATGCATCAAATCCCCTTGATAACTATTTTGAATACATATTTTTATTCTACGACCTCTAACATCTTAAATACATAAAATATTGTGATAATAAATATGTTTGCACTTTTATCTTTATAAGTGTCAAATTTGAGACAATTAATATATGTTTTCCTATAAATCTCACATATAAAAATCAAATAAAAGATACTAACTCAAAGGTATCACTATCATATGATACACCTCTATTTATATGACACATGATATACTTGTCATCGTCGGTCATTCTTCTAAAATATATACAATAGATTGGTAATAAATATATTTGTATTTTTGGCATCATAAGCTTCATACTCACAATAATTAAACATATGACAATCTTAAATTTTCACACGTAAATTTATCTCACGCATTAATATTTAAAGGGTTTGCTTTTCATTCGTATCATATCAGGTAAGTGGGTCTCATAGTTTACATATCACTATTCGTCATAACTAACATGAATTATAAATAAACCTAAGAGTGAAAACCTACAATTTTTAGTTCAAATTAGCTTTTAAATCTAACAACATCCAAACTATAATATTACTATAAACATATATGTTATAATATCATATCATCAAAAACATAAGTATATAAAACCAACTCTATATCCTAATCTACTCTGACATCAAAAAAAAATTTATGTACGATATTTAGAGTGACATTTCATAAAATTAAAGATTTCCAATAATAGTCATAATTAAGATTTAAGTCTCAAGACTTAATTTCAACCAATTATTATTTGTGATTGTCTTGGATTTGCCCTTAATTAGGGGTTAGAAGTTATGCTACCTAAGTTTTGGGTGCTCTTGGCTCAAAATCCAAGTTTCCCTCTCTTTTTTTCTTGAAATCTTCTAAATATTGCTTTTGTACTTAAGAAACTTGAATGATTCTTTACGTTGAAAGTCACAGTGCTAACTGTCACAACTTAATTGTTTCAATGAATCTTCTCTAAAGTACAAAAATTATTATAACAAAAAATATCACACCTCGATTAAATCTCAAATATAGTCAAAGTCATGGCAGTAAGAATATCATAACTAAGACCATCTCTTTAGAATATAAAATCACGATAGCTAAAAATGCAACAAGTAGAGTAAATGTTCTTTGGAGCACAGAGTCACAGCAATAAGGAATGTCATGACTACAATAAAAGCTCTATGAAGCAAAAAGACACAACAAATAATATTGTCGCAACTAATTTCACTTGGTATTTTGATTTTGTATCAATTAAGTCATGATGCTATAAAATATTGTAACTTCTTGAATAAGATTATGGTCATCATTTCTTTAGGATGGTGGAGCCACAACACCAAGAAAATATCACATTCACAAAAATAGTGTTGCATGGAAAAAAGAATGTGAGAACCTGATGATAGAGTCGTGGCTATAAAAATTATCACAAAATATTTTATACTCACGGTCAAAGTTTTAAAAGGCAAAAGCGTAAGGCGAAACATTTTTATATTCGTGAGACGAGGAATAAGCCTCGAGGCATTGAGGCGTAAATCTTTTGATCCTCACAATATGTTATTAATTTAATATTTAAAATAAAATAACATAAATAAAAATATGAAAATAATTCATTAGAATTAAAAAAAAAACATATTAGTTCAAACTTTAACAAAAAATTATAACAAAGCCATGAAATATGAAATAAAGTAAATTGATTCAATTTAAATTATTCTCATCAATGTCATCATCATCCTCATCCAATATATCAAAAGTAGATAAATATCCACTATCATGTATCCCTATTTCATGTAAATTTTCAACTTCATCAATTAGTATCAAATTGAACTCATTCTCTTTGCTTCAGCCTCTACTTGTACCTAGTATAAATAATTAATTAGATATAAATATTATAAGTTTTTTTATTAAATTTAATCAAATATATAACTTAAATTTTTGAGTACTTATTTGCTACTTCATTATGTTTCCTTTTGTAGGAATATGAAGAAATCGTGTGATCCAATGATTCTTGAGTATGTTGAGAATTAGATGACATAACTCTAATAGTATCAACATTGAATAAAGCATCATCTTGAAGCCAACAAAGTTCAAGTGGGAGGAATGGATCTTTTTTCTCCGCAATCTATTATCATCCGAATCAATCTCCTCTACCAAAATTGGATAAATATTTTATTTCCTTTGTAGACTTCGTTATCTCAATCTAGTATTATGCCTTACATACACAAGAGCATTTAACTTTTAATGTTCAAGTCTTTTTTTGTATATATCTACAAATAATAAAATAAAAAAATATTTATGTTAGAATAAAATAAAATTCTCTAATATTGAAATAGAAATATATATATATATATATATATATATATATATATATAAATTTACAAAGATATAAATATTACCAATTCAAATGTGCTCCAATTTTTTTCGTATTCTGAACCAATACAAGTAAGGCTAAGGACTCGAATAGCAAACTTTAGCAACTCTGGTGTTGAGCCCCCTAAACGCATCAACCAACTTGTAGGACTTCTTAAAGTTCGAGATTCAATTGCAATATAATTCCCAAATTCACCCATTACTTGGTCAAATGAGTCCAACTGAATGTCAGCTTCAAAACATTCTTGATAATCTAACATCCTATCAATGCATTCAAATAATTCCTTCCTCACCTCATCAATATTTAAAAACTTATCATCATACCGCAATTGAGAATAAAGATAGTAATCTGCTGCGTAAAAGATCGATGAAGTTGCAGAGTCCATCTTGCATTATTTTTTCTTTAAATTGGGTCATATTTTGTTTCCACACCACCATAATTCAATGCAATCTTCTCCTTGACAAAATCCATCAGCTCATAAATATAACTCATGGTTAATCTTTCCTCTAAATCAACCTCTCTCAAAACACTAACTAATAGAATAGTAATCTTTATGCAAAAAGAAATATGAGACCAAAAATTTGAATCAAACAACACTGTACTTCGAGCTTTCACACCTTCAACCTTTTTAGCCCATTTGCTTGAATACCATTTTTCTGAGAAGAACATTACTATAAGAGCTTACTTTTGCTTATAAAGGCTTTGGAGAATAAGAAATGAAGTAGCAAACCGTGTAATTACTGGACGATGAAGTTTATGATTTTTTGTAAATATTCTCATCACGCTAAAAACTCAAGTATGCCCATATATGAACTTCACTACTAACTTAGCTTGAGTAAGTGTAGTAGTATGAACATTTACCTTTCCAATATCCTTCAACATCAAATCAATACAATGTGCAGCACAGGGAGTCCACCACAATTTTCTCCTTTTTTCCATTAGTCTCATTCCAACATTCATATAATTAAAGATATTAATAATGACTTGCATAACATTTTCCTCCCCAATTTCTTTAATCATGTCATCAAGATATTTGAACCTCAATTCCTCATTTTTTATTGTATCAAAAGCATCAATTAATTTTATAAACCAAATACCTGCAGGACTATTCACCAAAAAATTAATAAGACACATACTCTTTTCATCTGTCCAACCATCAGACATTATTGAACATCCATATTTTTTCCAAGCTTTTTTGTCAACTTCCATAATGATATTTAGGTCATTTATCTCTTCTTTAAGAATCTATGCCCTCAATTCGTGCATAAATAGAGGCTAATACCCAGGCCCAAAATTTACAATTGTATACATCATAGAAATCTAATAAGGATCATTCACAGTGTTGAATGAGAGACTTTTTGAATACATAAATATATCAATTTTTCTACATACTTCCTTCCTTTATTCCTGCTTCCACCTTGAATTTAAAGTAATTTGATGAGGTTGTGAAGTGATAAATTTATCCATGGGTCCCCTATGCTAAGAAGCACGGACACGGACATGGACACGGGAATATGACATGGCAGAATACGGCGACACGGCAAATTCTAAAAACTAAGATACGGATACGACTAGGATACTGCATGATAAAAAAAATAAAATTAAAAATAAAAATTATTTTTTTATAATATTAGGTATTTAATAAAAATAAATTAAATTAAATTAAATTAAATTAAAATATTTTATTATATAAAATAAATATATATTGTTTATTTTATATAATAATAATATTTTATTTTATTTTATAAGATAATATTTATAATTATTTTATTTTATAAAATAATATTTTATAATTATATTATATAAAAATATATATTTTTTATTTTATAAAATAAAAATATTTTATTTTATTTTATAAAAATATTTTATTTTATAAAAATATTTTATTTTATGAAAATATTTTTTTATGCCACATCCCCACACAAATACACCCGCCCCCGCCTCCCCCTCAAATCACGCCCGCTTCTGCCTCCCCCTCAAATCATGCCCGCCCTGCCTCCCCCTCAAATCATGCCCGCCCCTGCCTCCTCCTCAAATCGCGCCCGCCCACGCCTCCCCCCTCAAATCGCGCCTACCACTGCCTCCCCCCTCAAATCGTGACTACCCCTGCCTCTCCCCTCAAATCGCGCCGCCCCTTCCACTCCCCTCAAATCGCACCCACTCCTGCCGCTCCCTCAAATTCGCCCGCTCCCTGCCTCCCCCTCAAATCCCGCCCGCCCCTTGCCAGTGGCCAACGTCGCCCATGCGGCGACTTTGGCCACCCAATGTCGTCGGACGTCGGGCACTATCAACATGGATACAGCTGCCGACGCAACCGTCCGATACGCCACGTTGCGTATCGGATACGGATTGATCAATGATACGCCACGCGGCATATCAGATACGTATCTGTGCCGTTTCCGTACCGTGTCCAGGTGTCGGACACGTGGACAATGCTGTAGGGAGCCGTGTCCGTGCTTCCTTGCCCCTATGTATAGGTTCCCCACTCCCACTCCCTAAGGCGAGTGTTGGATCCATACCAATTTCTTGGAAGAATTCACTTCATTTCATTTTTTGATCCTTAAAATTCGCTAATGCCTCTGTGTTCCAATCTAATATCTTCACTAATTTTGGGGCATAATTTCATACTATGATGAGTTCCGATTAAGTGATGCTTGAGTATATTCACCCCTCTCACACATCTTTTATTTCAATATGTATATCTCAGATTTTGCTCCCCAAAAACTTCAATAACATATTTCAACATAAAATCATTTCTTGAATTTTTTGAATTGGAAGAACTCAATCTAAAAAAACACCAATAAAAATATTCACATTTATATATAACAATATAATTAACAAAAAAATAATAACTTAACAAGACATAATTGAAGGGAATTTAAAATTAAAATTCAGAATTTAATTAGTTTAAATTTTAAAAAACTAATATTTTTTAGAGGAATTAAAAACTAAAATTCATAATTTTATTGATTTAAAATTTAAATTTAAAAAAACCAAATTTTTTAAAAGGAATTTACAAATGAAATTAAGAATTTTATTGGTTTTAATTTTAAAACTTTAAATTTTAAAAAACATGAATTTTTTTAGAGGAATCTAAAAAAAAATTGAAATTTTTTATTGTTTAATTTATCAAAATTGAAAATTTAAAAATATTGATAAAAAAGAGATTAAGAGATTAAAAAAGGGAGAGCTTGAACTCTTGAAGAAAGATAGGATTTGGGAGAAGGAAAAAAGGGGGATGAAGAGGAGGAATTTCATTAAATATCATGAAACTCGTAAACAGGAGAAGGGAGAAATCTAAAGAGGAATCGAGATTCAAAAAAGATGAAGAGATTAAAAGAAGAAGAGCTCGAAGAGAATGGCACATGACAAACCTGCAAATGAAACCCAGAATGCCAAAATGCCGAAATGTCGAATTACTGTATAAAACCATAAAAAACATGATGCTTTTTTTTTTGAAAAAATAATGTATACAACCATAAAAAACACGATACTATTTTTTTTTGACTTTTTTTCAAATGCCTCGAGGCATTTCGAGTTCGCCTCACCCCCAGGCGAGCTTCAAGGGACGCCTTGAATACACTTCTGAAACCTATGGTCACAGCCAAGAAAAAATGACATGACTACTCAATAAGCTTATGAAAGATATAATCAAGTCATGACATGAAAAATGACATTGCCCTATATGTTTCTCTCCTCTAAGTTATTGCTCCACTAAGTATATCAACTTTGTCCAAAATATGTCTGATTTCACTAAAATTCATTAAATTTCCTAAAAACAATAATTAAGTAAAATCTTATCATTTAAAACTCAAACATATACAAACACGTCAAAAATTACATGGCAAATGATCTAAAAAAGTTGGTACATAAAATATCAAACGAGCCCTTTCTACAATCATGAAATCAATAACACCAAGAAAATAAAAAATAGTACCATATCCATTAATTATTTTTTCATCAATAAAAGAAATATCAAAAACAAAACTATCCATTAAAATCAAAAACAAGTTTCGATTTCACATAGAGTTCTAATGATTACAAAATTCTCTTTGTAAGTAATACCAACGTTCTTAAAATGAGAATAATTTTTGATGCCAATAATAATTTTATTTTTCTTCAATAAAGTTGAGATTTTTCATTACAACAAAAATCACTAATTAAACATCTTCTATATGGTTACAAGTAGAGAGTATCACATCTTCATATGAGTAGGTGATGGATCCCTCTCCAAGTTTGAGAGATATATCATAAATGAAAGATGTGCGTTTATCTTCCAATGCACCAGAGACTATAGCATCTTGATACATGGAATGAGAAACATTACAACAACCCAAAGATTTAATAACCCTCATTGATAACTTCTAAGTAGTATGTGACTCACCTATACTATATATTTTAGAATATTCACTAAAAAAATAAGTTCGATATTATAATTTTTTTCTAGAATAAGTGATATGATAGACTCTATGAGAAAAAAATTTACAATGAATAATATTCCCTTATCAATTAGAAAACTCATTAAAACAATGTATAATCAATATATATATATATATATATATATATATATGAAATTAAAAAAAAACAAATTTTTGTTAAAATTTAAATAACAAATACTAAATATAATCAAATATAAAAAAAACACATTCAAGTCTAATAATATGAAAATATAAATATAAATGTTAAAAAATATAAAAAAAAACTATAAAATAAATTGTGTTAGGGCAAGGCCAGTATCCTAGCAATATTCTACGTGGTTCAATTCATTAAAGCTACGAGTCTAAGTTTCATCATTTTCATGTATGTATCATCCACGTGCATCTCTCAGATTTTATCTTGAAGACTCTTTCATGCATCATCCTAATCTTTTAAGAATGAAAAAACTTAAATAATATATAATTATAGTATGATTTGCTTATGTGAAATTACATTCACAGGGACAAAAAAATAAACTCTAATGTAATATTAGATACCAAAGATGTCAATAGATCACGTATTTTTTTCAATAATATATGAAAGATAAATTTGTATAATTTTTATCAACTTGATATATAAAAATTATTTTATTATGAGACAAGAGAGAATAATAATCAATAACTAAGTATTTTAACAGTTCACTCTTACTTAATAGACATCCTCATTAATTATTCCTAACTAACTAAATGAAAGAATCATAAACTTTGAATATAGTATCAATCTCCACACTATAAAAAATAAAACCACAGCACTCCTATCAAACCAAAGCATACAAATCAACAATACCAAGTTTAGGAAAAAAGAATAAATTAAGACATCTTTCAGACTTTCATGAAGATGACTACTAGATGCTCTGTTGTCTGAATATATGCGATAGAAATAAGCATATCCTAGATCTTCTTCCTGAAAAAGAAACAACACATCTCTATATGTTTTATTTACTCATAAAATACTAAATCAGAGACTAAATATCTCATTATTTGACTATCACAATAAATGATAGTGGAGAAAGAAAATGGCAGATCTCCTCAACAAATATCATATTTAAAATATTTCATAAGTAACTATTAACATTGCCACTTTGAATTCAGACTATATATTGAATTTCAAAATAATTATCTATTGCATCTTATTTTTCTAATAAACAATGTTGCCACCAAAAAAAATATAAAATTTTATAGTATATTTCCTCTCAATATATGTTGGTGCTAAACTCGAATTAGAATATTCAACTAATTACAAATATTCATTATCCGTGAAAAATATCCTAAGTCCTATAGATTTCTTCACATATTTCAATATAAAAAGAGTAGTATCAAGATAAACATGTCAAGTAGAATCTAGAAAATGACTAATTATATTGAATATATATGGTATATCTGATCATGTTAGAGTCAATTAATTAATTTTTTCTATTATCCTCCTATAACTAATAGAATCAACTAAAAGAATCATATTAAAAGTTAAGTCAATATTTCAAATAATAAAAATATCTCCTAAACAAAACCAAAAGGACAAAATCAAGCAAGAGTATCAAATAAATATCTTCTATGTGATAAGATGATACCCCTCATAAATTATGTCACCTCTATGCCTAAAAAATATGAGTCTTTCAATATCATTAATCTAATATTTTGTATTCAAAGGTACTTATTGAGTTGGATGTTTCCAAACTCATAATTCCAAGTAATCAAAATATTGTTTATATAAATAATCTTGCCATTAGGACTCATCCAGAAGAACAAAAAAACTCAAAAACATGCATTTGTAAACCAAACAAAACAATTGTATGTATTCATCATGTATTCTTGGTTTATCCACCAATAATGAGATATTGTAAGAAAAATAAAAATATGTAAGACTATTTTGACCACTTGAGAGTAATTCATGATAGTTCACACTAAATTTCTAAATATATCCATTGGATATATGTTTCATCTTGAGAAATCTATTTTTCTATCTAGATTGGTCTTCAAAAAGAATACACATATACAACCAATAATAAACTTTTCCAAAAATAATGATACTAAGACTAATTTTCATTAGAGTAGGTAAAATACATCTTTTCTATGATAATCTGGTATCATCTTGGATGAGATAACAAAAAAATAAATTGGGTATCTTAGTATTGTCCAGATATGTAATACAGAAATAAAGAAAGAAACAAAACAAAAATATAATAAAACATATAAAATTAAATGTTGAGTACAACTCATTTGCCCTTTTTTGAAAATCAATCAAAAAGTAAAAATCAAAAAGACTAGTTGCAAGTTCGTCTGAATCCTCGATAAGCTTGTTTTTAGTCTCAAAGTCTTAGCATATATCTAAAGGTGTTAGTGGGTCAGGCAAGAAGGACACAGCCCAAATTTTCATGTCAGACCTAACACGACACAATCTAATATTATGCCTAATCCTAGTCCTAGACCATGTTGAACTGTGGTATGGCTCGTGCAGTGTTGAGTTGATGTGAGTTGTGCCTCATGCCGAGCCAGACACACCCCACGTGTCTAGCCCAGTGACACGATCCACCAGCCTAGTGGCCCAAGACCAAGTACTGGCAGGTCTTACGTCATGGGTTACAGGTCATGCCCCATCATGTAACTACCCAAATAAGCAATTTAAAAAAAAACACACACATAAGGAGAGTTCAACTTAATTGGCTTGTCGCCATTGACCCTCGAGATTGCACAGACCACGCCCATTGCATTTTCATGCAACACGTGCCAACGGTCACAAAGACAGACACAGCCAATCATTGTCCCCTAGGAAGCATGGATACGGCATTCTACAAGCGTGTCCGAGTGTCGGAAACATACAAGAAACACGTAGGATATGTTGGGTAATTCCGCTTCAACAATTGTGATTCAAAAGAAGAGAACAACAAAGAAACAGTAAATAATATATAATCAACAACCACAATCCAACCACAACAGAATCAAAAACGAAATAATAATAGAAACACAAAAAATAACGTTGTTCACTAGTCATTCAACACGATTAGCTACATTCACCAGAAAAAATACTTATGCATTTACAAATTAAACCAAAAATATCCAGAATTCTTACAGTTTATGCCGCAGAAACAATCGCGAGAAAATCATGCAAAGAGGAGGAATAAATAAATAGTACCACACACGAAAAACAGCCACTCAAAAACATAAAATAAAAATAATTTATATTAATATAATATCTCGGTTTAAATAACCAGAGCGGGTTGGATCACTCAGACGGGTCAGGCTTTGCTCTAAAAATTCTTTGGTCCACTAACCGGATAGTAGGACCTCCATTATTGTGCTATTACGGCATTCTCAACATCTTTATATTTTATTTCCTATACTTACATAAAAATATTAAAACAGAAATATTTTGGTTATACAAAATAGATAATCAAAATAAATTATATACAGCAATCTCCACATTAATTTTTTTTGCATAGAAATAAAAAAACACTCACAATAAATAGTTAGTTCAATAAGACTATATCTAATTTGATATGTTCGGTAAGTCAAGATAGTGTCTTAACTTATTCAGAATAACAGGTTTGATAAACATGTCAGTTGAATTATCAGAAGTTTCAATCTTCTTTACTTGTACTCTCTTCTCGGATCGAAGAAAATGATATCTCACATCAATGTGTTTTATCCTCTCATGATGCACTTAGTTTTTTGCTAAACAAATAACACTGAGGTTGTCACAGAAAATTATTGCAACCTCTTTATAAAGACCAAAATCCTTGAGAAAACTTTTCAACAATATCTCTTTCTTCACGGCTTCAGTCAGAGTCATATACTCTGCTTCAGTAGAAAATAAAATAACAGAAGATTATAGTCTGACTTTATAACTAACTACAGAACCACATATAGTGAAGAGATAACTAGTCATAGACTGTCTACTATTCACATCTCCTGCATAGTCAAAATTAGAATATCCTATCAATATGAGTTTAGATTCATTACCAAATATCAGACTAATATCAGAAGCCTCATTGAAGTACCTAAGTATCCTCTTAATAGCTTTTCAGTGTACTTGACCAATATTTATAATAAACTAACACACTATACTTACTACATGAGCAATATCAGGTCGGGTGCACACCATAAGATACATGAGGCTCCCAACAACACTAGAATAAAAAACTATAGACATTTTTTCTTTTCAGATTCATAGTTAGGACAAAATTCTAATGTTAGAGGTTAGAAGCAAATAGTGTAGATAAAGGCTTAGTAGAAGTCATTCCAAATCTAGATAGAATTTTTTGAAAATATTATTTCTGTGAAAAAAATAATTTTCTTTAATTCTATCTCTGAATATTTTCATACCCAAAATTTGATTTGCTTCTTCAAGATCTTTCATATCAAATTTAAAACTGAGATCTTTCAGTTCCCAACTATTAGATTTATTTCTAACAGCAATAAGCATATTATCTACATACAATGGCAAGTAAATATAAGACTTATCCTTGTTCCTTTTAATATAAATACAATAGTAATGATCATATCTACTGAATTCATGACTAGTCATTAAATAGTCAAATCTCTTATACAACTGATGGAAAGACTGCGTAAGTCCATAAAGAAACTTCAGAAGCTTGCACACATGGGTATCATTATATGATACCTCAAAACCATCTGGCTGACTCGTGTAAATTTTTTTATCTATATCTCCATGAAGAAATATAATTTTAACATCTAGTTACTCAAGTTCAAGATCCTGATATACCACTAATGCTAAAAACACCGTGATTGAACCCTCTTGCAACTAGACATGCCTTAAACTTCACACCACCAGCTATAGAGACATCATTTTTCTTCTTGAAAATCCATTTGTAAGAAATTATTTTTCTCCCTTTAGGTTTTGGTACAATAAGTCAAGTACCATTCTTAAGAAGAGATTCAATCTCTTCATTCATGGCAACTAACTATGACTCAAATTCAATATATCTAACAGAAATCCTGAATGAGTATGATTCAAAAATATCAATCTCTTCGGCATCTTGTAGGACAAGCCTTACAAATTCATCAAAGCCGAATCTCAGAGGAAGACATATATTTACCCTCATTGGTCTTTCCCTTGCGATGCAATAGGGAATAGACACTTCAGGTGGATGTTTAAGATTAAGTTTAGTAATAGACTTAACATTATTTTTATGATTAACTATTATTTGTCTAAAGATAATAGGCATCCTTCTTGGAGCTACAGATTCAAATTTTAACCTCACCTTAAGTTCGACTTGAAAAATATCAGGTAACTAGATAGAAAAATGTAGTTGTCTAAAGATGACACTTTCATCAAATGTGACACTCATAGAGAGAATCACTCTCTTTTCAAATGGTGATCAGATATGAAATCTCTTGACTCCATCACCATATCCTACAAATATTCCTTTTCTTGCTCGTGATTCAAGTTTACAATTATTTACATGATGGTAGGCAACACACCCGAATACTTTCAGATTGGAATAATTTGTAGGTTTACTAGTCCACACCTCAAATGAAATTTTAAAATTAATTCAACTGTGTCGATCTGTTTATCAGATGATATGCTGTATTAACAGATTCATCCCAAAACTCCTTGCAAAAGCCTAATTGAGAGAGGATACATCTAGTTCTCTCTAGAAAAGTTTGATTTATCTTTCAGGAATATCATTCTGCTGAGTATCCCTAACAATGTTGTGCCTCACTATACATTTATACTTACATAATTCCACAAATTCAGACAAACAAAATTCTAGACTAATATCTGTTCGTAACAATTTAACTTTCTTTTGTGTTTGGTTTTTCATTAAGCTAACTCACTGCTTAAACTTTATAAAAGTCTCATATTTATATTTCATCATAAATACACAGGACATTCTAGAATAACCATTTACTAAACATAAATAAAATCAATCACCTCAAAAAGATGACTCTAGAAGGGCCAACAGTCAACATGGATATAATCTAAGATATTGTTTGTACATTGTATAGTTTTATCGAACTTAGTTCTATGTTTCTTATCAAAAACATAATGATCACAAAAATTTAATTTACTGACTCTATGACCAACAAGAAGATTAAGATCAAAGAGAATTTTCATATCTTTTTCTCCCTATGTGCAAGCCGCATGTATCATAGTTTGGTAAGGTCAACTTCATCTTCAGATGCTAGCTCTTCAAATGTGACAGTAAAAACTCATGTCACTATGGAACCTATTAGTGTGTATAATGTTTCACTCTTCTGCTCCTTTAGTATGACATCATCTCATCGGTGAACATTCAGTATTCCCTCACCACCACTGAATATGTATCCCTGATCATCCAGAACACTAAGAGAAATGAGATTCATTGCCATTTCAGTAACATATCTTACATTGAAAAGTAAGATTATTCGGCTATCATATGTTCTCAGTCTCACTATGTCAATTTCAACCACTTTACATGGTTGGTAGTTCCCCATCACAGTATTGTCAGCTTTCTTCATGTTAAATTTGCTGAACCACTCCAAATGAGTGCTGATATGGAAGGAAGTCCCTGTATCAAAAATTCCAAGAGTCTGATCTTGCGATCATTATGGAGGTTACCAGCACAAGGTCTTCTCCATCATCCAAGTCATCGAAGACCACGGCAGATTAAGCTGCCCCTACTGTTCCAGCATTACTTTCTTCATCATGCATTCAGTTTTCTAATGCTCTTTTTGTTTGCAATAGTGACAAGTGTCGCCCTCATTTTACCTCTTCTGGAGCTTGTTCCCTTTTTTTTGAATGGAACCGATTGTGGCCTCCTATTTTGTCACCACCAATCCAATCGAGTGATGTGTTATTCTTTCAATAGCAGTCTTCTGTCTCATCTCTCTGGAGTGTAGGGCAGATCTAACATCTACTAGGGTGATCTCTTTTCCCACTATTAGAAATTCAACAAAATTCTCATAGGAAAGAGGAAGAAAGAATAAGAGTTGAAATGCAGCATCCTCATCATCCACCTTAGCATCCACATATTTAAGGTTCATGAGGATGCTGTTCAAATCATCCAGATACTTTTTCAAAGATATTTCCTCTTGCATCCTTAGTGTGAACAGCCTCCTCTTCAACAGAAGCTTGTTCATTAGTGATTTAGTCATATACAGTGACTCAAGTTTAAGGTACAGTCCTGCAGTAGATTCTTCATCTGCTACCTCAGCAATGACTTCATCAGACAGGCTTAACAAAATGGTAGTGTGCTTTCTCTTCACGTCTCCATGCCTCCGCCTATGTTATTCCAAGAGCAGTAGTAATGTGAGGACCAAAACCTTGAAAAAAGACTCTAAATATCAAAATTTTTCAAATGAGCCCGCATTTTAAATATGTCACATACTAAACCCATTTCTACCGTTAAATTTCGCGATTGTGGTGTTTAGGGTTCCAACCATTTCAACAGAAAATCATTTTTACAGAAAAAAAATCACAAAACCCAATGGCAAATTGCTCAAAATTTTCCAAAACACGCTCGGATACCAATTGTTAGACAATTCCGCTTCCACAATTGTGATTTAGAAGAAGAGAACAACAAAGAAACAGCAAACAATATATAATCCACAATCACAATCCAACCATGGCATAATCAAAAACAAAACAACAACAAAAACACAAGAAATAACGTGGTTCACTAGTCGTTCAACACAACTAGCTACATCCACCAAAAAATACTTATGCATTTACAAATTAAACCAAAAATATCTAGAATTCTTACAGTTTATGCCACAAAAATAGTCGCGAGAAAATTGCGCAGAGAGGTAGAAGAGATGAACAATACCACACACGAAAAAACAATCACCTAAAAACATAAAATAAAAATAATTTATATTAATATAATATCTCTGTTTAAATAACCGAAACAAGTCGGATCACTCGGACGGGTCAGGCTTTGATCTAAAAATTCTTCAGTCCGCTAATCAGTTAGCAGGACCTCTATTATTGTACTATTGTTGTATTTCTGACCTCATAATATTTTATTTCCTGCACTTACATAAAAATATTAAAATAATAATATTTTGGTTATACAAAATAGATAATCAAAACAAATTATATACAGCATGATACGTGTCTGATATGTCACATGGTGTATCGTTGACCAATCTGTGTCTCATACAAATGCATCGAATGTCGTATCTATGCCAACAAGACCAAGTGGCCGACGACCACAATGACGCCGAGTGATCGAGTCTGTGGGATGGGGGAAAGGGCACATTCTGCGGGGCGGCAGGAGGGGTGCAATTCTATGGGGGAAGGGGGGGGGGTGGAGGGGCACAATTCTATGGGGTGGGGGGGATGATAAGATAAAATAAATTATGTTTATTTTATAAAATAAAAAATAAATTTTTTTTATAAAATAAGATAATTATAAAATATTATTTTATACAATAAGATAATTATATAAATATTATTTTAAAATATTTTTATTTTATAAATTACCAACTATTTATAAAGATAATTATAAATTTTATTTTATTTTATTTTATTTTATTTTATTTTATCAATATTTTTTAGGAATAATATTTATAAAAAAAATTATTTTTATTTTTATTTTTTTTTATCATATCATGTCCTAGCCATATCTGTATCCTAATTTTTTAAAATTTATCGTGTTTTGGTATCTTGTCGTGTCTTATCTCCATGTTTGTATCTATGTATGTGCTTCTTAGGCTGTCCCTGCTGACTTTTTAAAAAATAATATTTTTTGTTATTTGTAGTCATCAAATTCAATCCAACAGCTATTACCAAGAATGTGTTGATAGTCATGATTCTAGCCAAATAAAATTCAAAATATAATTTAAAAAATAAAAAATTTATTTTTTAATCTTTTTTAAATCTTTATAAATAGAAATTTGGAATTTTAAAAATTTATTATAAATTGCTTTTCTCTACTAATCTCTATAAAAAATAAAATTTCTAGGGGAGCAAAAAAATCGACATAATGTGTATATTTTCAAAAGATTATATATATATATATATATATAGAAGTATGTATAGGATTGACCATCTAAACAGACGTTAATCAATACATCAAAAAATATGATGTAATAAATTTAAGACAAACCAAACATAGTGATAGTATTTCAAGCTATATTTAATTCAACTTCATTTAATCCAATCATATAACATAATGATTTTGGAATGAAATATATGGTAAAACTAATTATGATCATTAATCTATAAATTAGATTTTTGGAAGATCCTAGAATAATTATTATTACACATATCGACTTTCAATCTACTTATCATATGATTTCTAGATTCATAAGTAGTAATAATATAATAAAATATTAACTTAAAAAAATAATTAATAATTAATAAATTTATAAAATTTAGTAGTTTTATGTTCGTGATGTCTAATATATGAATTAATAATAATGATGTATCATTTACATGTCTCATCATCCACAATGTAGACTTAAAATAAAAATGTAATAAAAAAATTTTAAAATTTTATGAAATTCTACATCCTCGTGCTGACCCTGTAATATACGATATATGAGTGTATGAAACAGTTCTTTATGGAATATGAAATTCATAATAAAATAGATAGTATTATTTTTGATAATGCTTCTAATAATAAAATAGTTATTAGCATATTTGTTAGAACTATTAGAGATAACTTATTAGTCAAAATATTTTATATTAGATGCTTGTGTCATGTATTGAAATGTCAAATTGGTTGTGTTGTGCCGGCACAATCCGTTTTTGGTGGCCCAGTCGGGTCATCATGTCGTGTCGGGCACGACATGGCTTGATTAATACCGACCCCATCACGGCCCAACAAGGCCCGGCTGACCCAATTCTAGGCAGATTCAAAAAGGATCATATCGAGCCGTACTTGGCCATGTCGAGCTATGTCATACTTGGTCATATCGGATCAGCCCAAAGGCTACCCGCACCCATTGCCAGCGTGATCATCCATTAACTAATCATTGGTTTATTATTTCAATTTTTAAATATATATTTTGCAAATTAAAAATGTTAGGTTATCCTTATCTATTATGAGTTAGAGTAATAATTAATATATTATTTCGCAATTCACATTAATCATAAATCACAATAAAATTAAATTATAAATATAAATTCTATTAAAGAAAAATAACAAAAAAATTATAATTATCCAATCTAACCAAAAATAAAATACCACAAGTACTCGAGTACACATCATAATAATTGTTAATCATAACCAAGCTTAATTTTAATGTCAATCGATATAAGTATGTAACTGATTATCATCGCGTAAGTATCTAATGATATCACTAACGATGAGCTCAACAACCTCCATCAACTCATCTACAATTGTTCCAACCCAATTATTAATGTTTTATCTCGAATCTTCTTAATATTTCATACATGCTAATATCTCAATGATATTTGGCCACAATCTCAATCTCCTATTGAAAATGACATTGACTATAATAAAAAAACAAACTCTAATACAATACTCAACATCAAAAATGTCAATAAATTTCATGTCATCTTAAACAGCAAGAAATGGGTGGACTCAAATAATTTCCATCATAATAAAATATGAAAGTTCTTGTTATTATTATATGATATGATTGAGCAGTAATCAATATCTAAGTACCAAGACAATTTCCTCTTATTCGACGATCCACCCCTTCGATTCCCATCACTAACTGAATAGATAAGTTATCATCTTCATATATGGTGTTCATGTTTGTACTTAGAGCCTAGCTATAATTACTATAATACCTAGTTACTACATTATGAGTTAGAGTAATCATTATTATATTATTTTAGAAATCACATAAATCATAAATCACAATAAAATAAAATCATTGGTACAAATTTTAATAAAGAAAAATAAAAAAAAGTAATTATCTAATCCAATCAAGAATAAAATAACACAAATACTCAAGTACACATCATAACAATTTGTCATTATCAAGTTCAATCTTAATGTCAATTGATGTAAGTATGCAACTGATCACTATCATGTAAGCATCTAATAGTATCACTAGTAGTGGACTTAACATCTTCCATCAACTCCCCTGCTATTATTTCAATTCAATCATATATACCCAACCTCAAATCCTCTCGATCATTCATACATATTAATATCTCATCAAAATATGACTACAGTCTCGATCTCCTATACGAAATGATATTGACTGCAACATAAAAAAAAACTCTGATATTATGCTCGATACCAAAGAAATCAATAAATATCATGTCATCTTATTTACTATTATAAAATATTAAGGTTCTTGTTATCATTATATAATATGATTGAGCAGTAATTAATATCTAAGTATCAAGATAGTTCGCTCATAT
The DNA here is from genome assembly GCA_029783825.1 of Sapria himalayana. Taxonomy (NCBI): domain Eukaryota; kingdom Viridiplantae; phylum Streptophyta; class Magnoliopsida; order Malpighiales; family Rafflesiaceae; genus Sapria; species Sapria himalayana. The sequence goes on along the minus strand of JAREIK010001381.1, from coordinate 2,153,485 downwards.
TCGACAATTAACCCCGCCATTTCTCCTCGCTGACTGAATGAGAAAGTCATCTTCTACAAATACGATATCCATATCCGTGCTCGGAATCTAGCTACAACTAATATCATATCTAGTATCGTAGTATATAAATTACTCAGTCAACTTTTTGTAAATTAACCATTCATATTAGTGTTTCTGGTTCATGCATATAGACATGTATATCAAGATATTTATATATCCCTTCTATCTTAACTCTAGGATCCATGCAAGAAGTCAGATAATAAAAAAATGAAATGGTAGATCAATACTCTATGTACTTAGTTTCTATCTCAATAACTATGTCACTATATATAGAGTCATCTCTAAACTTCCTAAATATGTCATTAATATTACATATCCACCTGAGTGCAATACAAGTGATGAGAGCATAAACAAACAAACGAATGTTTGTCGTGTCATAAAAAATATTTAAAATTTTTATAAATAAAATTTTTGTATCACAGTCAGTATTATCAATAATAAGTTCATCACTATTACTATTGATGTAGTCGGATATCACGTATTCGTATCCAATACATTACTTCAATATCAAGTATGTGTAATTCTAATTCTGTCACACGTTCATTTTGAATTTTTTTTTCAGACCCACAAATAAATAGAGACTACAAAACTTATATTGTCTACTAGGCATACGGAAATATTTTTAGCAAATTACATATTTTTTCTAAATCAGGAAAAATAATTTTCATTCATGCTTGTACTATCGGGTTAATAATATGACACATGTATTTAACATAAAAAATCTCTCCTAATGACTCATCTTTAATGGTCCTAACAAACATATTAATGACTAATTTATTATTAGATATGTAATCAAATATGATACTAAATAGTTTATTTTGAATATCATAATCTCTAAAAATTGTTATCATACACTTATAAATGACGGGATCATCATGGAATGGAGAATCTCTGAAAATATTAAAATCTCTTTATTAAGTGTCTATTTAGAATCTACATAATGGACAGTAAGACAGCAAAAGATGTATCATAACTTATCTATATATTAGACATCACGAACATCACACCACTATATTACCTAAATTTATTAGTTATTATTTATGTTTTTAACTTACAATATTTAAGTATATCATTTCTACATGTGGACCTAGGAATCCTAAGATATGTAGGTAAAAAATATGTATATATAATACTGACTATCCTTTGGGGCGCGCCCAGCCAATCATGTGACAGGCTAATTAAAAAACCCCACCACATGTACCAGGTGAGGCAGAATGGGTTTTCATAAATTTTTAATATTTTTTTAAATGATCAGGTAGGGCGGGAAGGGTAGAGGTGTCAAACAAGCCGGACAGGCTAGGCCCAGCCTGAGGCACTGCCCGACTTGGCCATGCCTGGCCCAGCATAATGTAGACCCATGCTCGTGACGGGCCAGCTCGCGACACGGCTCATGTCAAGCTAAGAGACTTCGGCCCATGTGTCGTGCCAAGCAAAACTCAGGTGTCTGGCACGTGGGCACGGCATGAGCGACGCCCCTCACGACCAACGAAACAATGCCTGACAAGAGATGATGCGGCATCACCCGACGGGAAATGACACGGCATCGCTCGATGAGAGACGATGTGGCATCACCCGAAGAAAGACGACACGGCATTGCCCGAAGAAAGATGACACAGCACCGCCCGATGGAAGATGATGTAACATTGCCCGACAGAAGACAACACAATGTCGCCCGACAGGCGATGCTCAACAGGGCTGACGAGGATGGCAGCATAGCTACGCGTCTCAAACCCTAATTTTTAAAATTTGAACTTAACCAAAATTTATCTCGACCTAACCCAATCCGACCCAAACCAGCCCAAACTCAAGCTTATCTTAGGTCATAGCCATGCCAGACTTGCCGAGTGCAATGATGTCACAATCGTGATACATGCATGCGGATTGCAAAAGCAGGAAGCAAGAATATCATATTTTTTTCTTTATTTTATAATTTCTTAATTTATTGAAGTTTAATATTTGTATTTTTTTAATAATTATGAAATAACATAAAACAATTAACCAATTAATTTTTAAAATAAATTTAATTTTTTAATCAAATTTAACATTTCGACCTAAAAAGCAAAAAATCAACAAAAAAATAATCTGATTTATGCTGACACTGCCCACACCAGGCCCAACACGACACGAGAACCTCTCATATCTTGCCCGGCACGGCACGATGACACGATCGTGCCTCACTGAAATGGATAATGGCAGCATGATATGATAAGTTTTGGGGAGTCAAGTTTTCTAATTAACGAATTAATGAGTTTATATTAGTGCATACTCTTATACTATCATGCCATCTAAATCTGAAATAAGATCTAGATACTCAGGAATCATCACTCTTTTTAGATTCTATGATTTGAGTTTATTAGTAAGTATAATAACTTAATAAGAATAACAACATATTGAGTATCATCATAATCCAATGTAGTTCATAGGTGACCCTTTTTACTAACTGATAATCCAGACATGGATATAGGAAATAAAGGAAGAATAATAGACTTTGATATAACATATGAATTTACAATCTTACTGCACTCATTAAAAAACAAGTTATGTCAAAAAATATATATCTTTAGTCACTCAAATCCTACTACTCTCTGGTGAAAAATACTTGTATCATTTTGGGATACAAGAGTATACTAGAAAAACATATCTCAAAACCCTAGATAAAAATTTATCTAATCTTTGAGAGCAATCAAGGACAAACAAGTATATTAAAAAACTTTTAAAAGAAGACTAATTAGCAACTCTCAAAGATATAGAATTTGAAAAAATATGCACAAAGAGAAAAAAAAGTACATCCAATTTGAGATAGTTTATAGTAATAACCTAAGAAGCACAGACACGGACACGGACACGGGAATACGACACGGCAGGATACGAGGACACGGCAAGTTCAAAAAAACTAGGATACGGATACGGCATGATAAAAAAATTAAAATTAAAAATAAAAATTATTTTTTTTATAAATATTAAGTATTTTATAAAATAAATTAAATTAAATTATTTTATTATATAAACTAAATATATATTATTTATTTGATAAAATAAATATATATTATTTATTTTATAAAATAAAAATATTGTATTTTATTTTATAAGATAATATTTATAATTATTATATTTTATAAAATAATATTTTATAATTATATTATATAAAAATATGTATATTATTTTATAAAATAAAAATATTTTATTTTATTTTATAAAAATATTTCATTTTATGCTTCATCCCCACACAAATACGCCCGCCCCTGCCTCACCCTCAAATCGTACCCGCCCCCTGCCAGTGGTCAACGTCGCCCATGCAGCTACGTTGGTCACCCGACGTCATCGGACGTCGGGCACTATAGACATGAATACGGCTGCCGACGCAACCATCTGATACACCACGTGACGTATCGGATACGGATTGATCAATGATACGCCACGTGGCGTATTGGACACGTATCCACGCCATGTCCGTGCAGTGTCCGTGTCGTGTCCACGTGTCCACGTGTCCAGGTGTCAAACACGTGGATACGACTGTAGGGAGCCGTGTCCGTGCTTCCTTAGTAATAACTATTTCTCCCCAAAAATATTTTGGAATACGCTTTTCAAATATGAGTATCAAAATCATCTGAATAAAATATTTATTTTTCATTTCAGTCACCTCATTTTATTAGTGTAAGTTTGCTATATGATCATATAATCCATATAATATGTATTAAATCAGTGTGAGATATATTTTAATGCATTGTCACTCCTTTTTTTTTAATATAATTATCGAATTAAATTTTTATCTATTTTTGAAATTTTTGATAAAAAGAACTCATAATATATCACGAAAAAAATATATCTATTTATATCTCAAGCAGTCAGTAAATAGCTTCTCATACATTTGAGTGTATGAGATCAAAAAGATCACTACTCAAACCAAATTAGCTTGTAAGATATGAAACTATAATAATATTTCATAGCTGAAATGTCACACTCTTGGGTGAAAATATCTTCAAAAATAAGATAAAATATTCTCAATTTGACCAATAATAGGTGACCAAGTTATGAATGCACAAATTACAAATTAACATTCGAATATCTAGACAAATATTTTATCATGAAAAGTAAACATATAATCAAATCTGATCAATCAAAAACAAATCTTCTCAAAGACTCCTGATCCTACCATCAAACATCGATAGAAAAAAAAATAAAATTAAAATTAAATTATCTAAAAAGATAACTCTCAAATAATAAACTAATAGAACAAATATAAATAAGCAAGGCATAGAGAAATAATAAAGAATTAAATTAGATACTACTATTTTTAATAACTTTCAAATATTTATTATTAATTACTATAATATTTTAAGAATAGAAAAAAAACATAGAAAATAAAATATGATTATCAATAATGTGACAATTTGATAATCTAGGAGTCTGAAGTAAAATATAGATGAAATAACCATTGATAGCTGAAAGAAAGAAATGATATGTTATTGCCTTATAGAAAAATTTTATATATTCTTCTCTAGCAAGTGTTACAGTGATAAAACTTTATAAGAACACATAGATGACTTTGATAGTCAGCATATCTCTCTCAAGATTATATAATGATGTCAATCTACTATCTAGAAATAATATTCAATAGCTATCCTTTTGCAATGAGAACTCCAAATTGAGACTCTTTCATCTATCGTAGTTGTGATATTTCATATTATTCCACAAAATCATAATTCCTCTAAATTAAAATAATTGTACCAATTTTTTTCACAATTCATTTTTTTATAAATCTACAAGAACCCTAGTTAAGGTTTCTACCCAATTATTGGCATGCACCTTTTTTGCCATCTTGCAACACCTCACACCTAGGGTTCGTTAATCAGAAAAAATTGTCGTATAGCATGTCACCATTGTGTTCCTATCATCGTTCATGCCTACTATCTCATTTCATGCATCCTACTTCACCCACTAAGCACCACCAGCCACAACCATTGTGCACTTACAGTCCTGTTGCCTCCAATCATGCACTTGCTGCCTCAACCACCACATGCAACATTGTCGCCAGCACGTACACCTTGCGCTATTGTGCAGCTATGCACACTATAGTCACACAAAGTGGGTGTGCGACTATTGTTTTTGAGTAGAGTGAACAAAAAATAAATTAGGTGAAGAGGACACTTTATTATTTACAAACCTATGATATCATGCTACACTTTAATAAACAAAAAATAAATAAACAATACTAAATAATATCAAAATACAACAAATAGTCTTATATAATGGAAAAATATCATTAGAACAATCCATAGGTTGGATGCTCCAAAGTATTAAAAAAAATAAATAAAGACAAATAAATAAAGCAGCAATATTATGAAAACAATTTTTATTTCTTTATAAAAAATCTAAAAAATAAAAAAATTTGTGATCTATTTAAGAAGATATATATCAATGTATATCTCATGCAATCGTCAACAAAACTATTTATATATCTAAATTTCTTTCTTGTTGTATCTCTATTAGATCATCATTTATCTGAGTATATTAAATCAAATGGATTCCTACTCATATTAAATTAAAATTTAAGATGTAATATTGTGATTAAATTTTCTAACTAAGATATTTCATATTCTAGGATTAAAATACTATTCAGATTAGGATAAAATATTCTCAACTTCATTAATAATAATTGATCGTGCTAATAATACATAAGCAAAGTTTTAAAAATTATAAATGTAAGACGAGATATTTTTGTGTTCATAAGATGATGCGTAAGGTTTGAAGTGTTAAGACATAAGTTTTTTGAGTATCCCAATATATAATTAATTAATATTAAAATATATAAAATAAAATAACATAAATAAAAAATTAAAGTTTTAAAAAACATTTTTAAGACGCCCCTTGACTATAGATATAATTAATAAATATTTTATAAATTATAATATATTATAATTTATAATATATTTTTAAGACACCCCTTCACAGGAACTCCTCTCACCCCCATCCCCTCTCCCTTGCTCCATGGAAAGCTCAATGGAGCTATGTAGAGCTCCAACGAGCTCCATCATGGAGCTTATGGAGATCGTTGGAGCTACACAAGCTTAATTGAGCTCAATGGAGCTCACGTGGAGCTCGCTAGAGTTGCACGAGCTTCGTTGAGCTCAATGGAGCTCTATTGAGTTTATGTTTTTTTAACGCCTTTAAGGATTTTACGAGCACCTCTCCTTGAGGCACACATCAATGTGTTCAAAAAAATAGTTTTTAAAATACACGCAAGTAAAATATCTAATACACTCAAATATCTAGAATAAGATATTGCCATTAAAAAAATATTATATAATATATCATACTTAATCTCAAATAAAGCATTTCTTAAATTTTTTTTATCTTATAAATAAATATTGGTAAAAATTAAAATAAGACTAAAATTGAATTATCTGAAAAGATAACTCACATAATCTAAATTAATATTATAATCAAAAATAAGCAAAATCTAAAAAAAAATAACAAAGACTTAAATTAAATATTAGTACATCCAATAGCTTTCAAATATGTCATTGGCTATAATAATATTTTTAAAATAAAAAATAAATTTAGTGAATAGTGTATTATTATCAATTATCAGAATATAATATCAAACAGCTATCTCTAATATGATTATTTCTCCTGCAGTGAGCACTTTAAATTGAGGTTATCCTTGATCTATTTCTGATGTAATTATCTATTTTCATATTGTGCCATAAAATTGTAGTTCCTCCAAACAAAGAATAAAACTATTCCTTGAAACCCCTAATTTCAATTTTTTTACAATTTTACAGAAACCCTAGTTAGGGTTTCTGCACAAATCACCAATGTTCACCATCTCTCACCAACATTGTACATAGGGTTACTGCCCAAAAATCACCATGTACTACTGTGCACACCCCTGCTGGCACTACCACACATGATTGTTGTTACCACCATGCACACCTCTGTTACCACCACCAAGCATGGCTGTTGTCTCCACCATGCTCGCCTGTTGTCAACAATATTTATGATTTTTTTTGTTCTAACCTTGCACTGAGAAAAAGTTAAAACAAAAATATTAAAAACATAGATGAAAATAATAAATTATAAAATTCATTCAACTAAAGAACAAAAAATGCCAGAACAAGCATCGATACCTCTTCCTTTGGCCTCCCTCCTGGAGAGGAATCAGGAATCAGTGCTAGCAGCTGAGGACAATCATCAAAGGGATCATCAAGGATATAGGTGTGCTTGATTCTGGGGTGAAAAGGCACACCAAATAAAAGTCATTGAGCATAAAATTAATTATTGATCTGGTAGAAAAAAATGAACCTTATATTTTTGTAAGGCCTATTATTCTTATCAACATAGGCTTCATTGAGTCTAGTTAAAGTGTCAAACCCTTCTGCTACTTCTCCAAAGACCTACAAAAACATTCATTATGAGAGAAATGATAAAATATGGAGAATATCAATCACCAGGTTGTTTAAATAAAAATATCAAAACTTAAAATAAAAATAACATATCAGCAAAAAGAAATTCAATTTACCTAATTTTTTTTGTTTCTTGGAAGATGACAAAACACAGTTGGCAAAAAAATACATCACTCATAACAAATAAAGGTAAATGGGTAAAAATGAATTTCGATAAGAATTGGAAATTTCCAAAATTTAATCTATGCGGCTCTACTCAATTCAAATTGTTGTTACCGTTTATTTTATTACTTTTTCATTTTTTATGATTTATAGCAATTTTAGTTTTAAGGTTGTTTTATTTTACATTTTTTTTTCTATTTATTATTTTATTAATGATGGAAGCACACAACATATATATTGCCCCAATATAATTTGTCCATCATATAAGGGCATCCCTTGTATATTATTATTAGTTAAGTTTTATATGAATGCTTGAATATTTTTTGGTTTAATTTTTTTATATTTTATAAATGATAGTAACCAACATGTAGATTATCTCAATCCATCTCTATTTGAAAATTTTAGGTTTTATGACTTGATTTTTTATATGGCATATGAGTCTAACTCTAGATATATAAAGCAAACTTTAGGGTTTCCTATAGAGATAAACATTCATTGTAACATCATAGTGTATTTGTGCATACACATGTGATAGTACATGTGTGTAGGCGCATGAAAAATAAGGGCATGGACGTGCTCCTCAATCGCACATTCATTATTTGATATAGACATTAATGCTCATTGTATGTTACCCCATGTGTGCGATGAAAATGCGGTGTGCATGTGTGTGGCAAATGGGTAAAAATTAATTTCAATAAAATAAAGAAAGCATATAATTTATGCGGTTCTACTCAATTCAAATTGTTTTTGTTACAGTCTATTTTATAACTTTTTCATTTTTTATGATTTATTGTAATTTTAGTTTTCAGATTGTTTTATTTTACATTTTATGTTTCTATTTTTTATTTTATTAAGAATGGAAGCACTCAGCATATATACTGCTCCAATCTAATTTGCACATCAAATAAGGGCACCCCTTATATATTATTTTTAGTTAAGTTTATATGAATGCTTGAATATTTTTTGGTTTAATTTTTTTTATATTTTATGAATGAGAGTAACCAACATGTATATTATCCCAATCCATCTCCATATTATATATTTTATATTTTAATAATTAAGGTTTTATCTAGTGAGCGAGACGACATAAGTACTGCCCACAACACAACACAATTCAACCATCACAGACATAGGTTTTCTAGGTCATGTCATGTCTTTCATGGCATCCTTTAAAGACATTAGCCATGTGCAATGCAGACCTAGTGACATTGACCACCTTAAGAGATATATCCATAAATATATCAAAAAATATGATTCAATAACTCCCAGGCAAATCCAACTTAACAGTGAAATCTTTGAAATTTGATCAATTTAAAGTTTATTTACTCACTTCATTTACTAAAATGAGTTTAGGAAAAAATGCATGATAAAATTAATTTTAGCATTAATCTTCCAATTAAATTTTCTAATGTTCTTAAACTAGTTCATTTTATGCAAACTTTTAACTTGTTTATCATAGAAATCCTAGATCAACTAGTAAAAATTATATAATAAATTATTTTAAATCAAAAAATAATTATTAATTAATGAATTAAATAAATACAGTGAACTAACCTCCATGAGATTTAATATTTAGATTAATCATGATAATATTTCATTTGTATATCTTACCAACCAATATGTTAATTTTAAATGAAAACTATATTAAAAAATTTAAAATCTCCAGAGATTATTTATCCTTATAATAACCTTACCATATATGAGTTTTTGATAAAAATTATTAAAAAATATAATGTTTAAAATAAATTTTTTAATATTACATCCAATAACACTTCGAATAATGAAGTCGCAATTAACATGTTTATCATGACTATTAAAAACAAACCCTTAGTTAATATTTTTTAGTTAAGACATTTGTAACAGATAATTAACTTAATAATACAAATAAAAATAAAAATAATTTTCTTCACATAAGAAAGCATAAGAAATTCAGTAAATATATATTAAAATACTTAAAAAACAACACTTTAATATTCTATGTTTGTAAGTTGGTCTAAAAAGAAAAAAATTACAATTGATGTCAGACGTCATTGGAATTAGACTTATCTGATATTTGATTCAAATGTTAGCTAACAACACATAATATCCAATTATGTCAATAATAAAAATAATGAACCTATTATTAATAATTTAGACTGAGAGAATAATTATAAAAAAAAATTTTAATATTTTTTATGATACAATGAATAAATATTCATCTAAGTATACTCTTATCACATGTATTATACTTAGTGCATATATAATATTAATAATATATTTATCAAGTATAGAAGATACCATGATTTTAGTGTCATGCTATTTAAATAAAAATTAAGTATTTAAAATATTAATCATTCATTTTATTTTTTATTATTTAACTATCTGTAAGGATCATATGGTTAAAATAAAAATAGTAAAAAATATTTTTAAATATACATCCACATGCATGAAAAAAGCAAAAAAATCAGATGATATGATTCACGAATAATTAAATAATATATTTAAATATTATGACATTAAGTATAATAATTTTAGTCAACCTCCAAGTATGGACAAGGGCATTCATTATATTCATAACACTAATTCTTTAATTCAGTTAGCTAAATAAAATTAGTTATCTCAGTACCTAAATCATATCATATGATGATAATAAAATTTAAAAATATTAAATTGATAAAAATCATATAAATCAATATATTTCGTGTTATCTAAGATAGCAAGTGATCTACTAATCCATCTGCCATAATATTAGAGTTAACTTTTTCTATAGCTATAAATATTATTTCAAATAAAAAATTAAAATTATGACCAGATATTAGAAGTTGCTACTAGTTCTACTAATTCTAAATTAAGTTTTTAGGATAAAATAAAGAAGTTACTACTAGTTGATGACTCATATGACATAGAAGATATTAAGGTTATTACTAGCTTCAGAATCAAACATGATGATATGAAACAAACTCTAGACACAAACAGATCACAGATATCAAGAGATTAGTATGTGCATTATAGATGTTGCTGATTCTTATTCATTATCAATATCATGTAGATATGCTATGCTTTTAAAATGTTTCAATTAATTGTTATTTCATATTTATTTTCATTTACAATGCAGTGAAAGTTTATTTTTAATTTTTTAATTTAAAAAAAATTACTTTAAAGGCAAAAGTCAATGCCCCACCAGCACCACGAACATAATCAATGCCTAGTGACCATTAGACTGGACTGGCTTACTTAGAGGTGTTAATTAAGTCGAGAGGCCCAAGCCGACACATGATATAACATAATTCAGTTGTGTCTAGACCTGACCCAGGTCTAGGCATGGCCTGCCATGAGCTGAGCCTTGCCGAGCCAAACTTATTTATATAGGAAGCATGCCATAACACTACCCAGAACAAAGACCCATTCGGGTTGGTTTTGGTCCAGCTAGCCCACGACACATTCCAAGCTAGTCTAGACCTGACCCAAGCTAGCCTGGAATGAATCAGACTGGCCTGGTAAAACCCATACAAGCCTGGAATGAATAGGCTATTATGGACTTAGCCTAAGCTAGCCTAGTCAAGTTTGACCCAATTTGGCTCAACCATATGTGCCAATGGATCATGCTAAGCTATGCATTTTCAGAGATATATCGACATGACATGGTCCGAGCTAAAAACCATGTCATGCAGGCAAAACATGATAGCCAAAATAGGCATAATAAAAAATAGGTCATGCTAGAATGGAACGACCCATTTGATATATCTAGGTTGGCTACTGTGTTGACTGAACAATCCAAATATGCAGTACAAATTGTAGTAGCCACTGGTTTGAACTCCACCCACTAGATAGTGTCGTGAAACTGTCAACCCAACTCGGCAAGACCTAGTCCGACCCAATATGATCCAGCATGCCTAACTAAGGAAGGTGATATCATGTCATGTCAGGTCATCCTCCCATGATAGCATATTAAATCAAGCCACTGGTTTGACATATCTAGGCCATCAAAATTTAAATTATGTCAGCTCAGCATAGCCCATTCAACACTTCCAACACAAATTAGTGAAATATATTGTAGTTAAATCATATCTCCTTAAAAATATTTCAAAATATTATTTTCAAGTATGAATATTTGAATCATCTCAATCAAATATCAATTTTTACTTTTAACAATCTTATTATTTTAGGATACACTAATATATGAAGTCAGGTATCTAATCTCATGATCCACATAATTAATACTAAATTATTTTAATATATTTTAAAGAATTCACTTCTTAATTTTTTATTATTTTTATCGAATTGAATTTATATCATTTGTAAAAATTTTTAAATATAAAAAAATTTATATTTTATCATGAAAATATTATATTCGTGTATATTTCCAACAATCATTAACAAACTTAATTAGATACCTAAATTCTTATTTGGATGCATCTCTAATACGTCCTCAAATATTTAAATATATCATATCAAATGAATTCCTACTTAAACTATTATGTTATGTAGGATAAGAAGCTTTGGTTGGCTTTTCTAACTAATATGCCTCATGTTCTCGAATAAAAATATCCTTAAAATTATGATGAAATATTCTCAACTTGATTAATTATAAGTGATCAATCTATGAATACACAAATAAATGGTTCAAAATACTCAAACTTCCAGAGGGGGATATTTTTGTGAAAAAATATATATACAATTCAATCTACTCAATCTCAAATGAAATTTTTCTCAAAGTCTCTCAGTCTTATAAATAAATATTAATAAAGATAAAGGCAAAGTCAAATTTAAGTTATCTGGAAAGATAACTCAAATAATAGATTAAAAAATAATTAGGAATAAGCATTATATAAAAAAGTAATAAAGATTTAATTAAATAGTATTATATCTAATAACTTTTGAATATTTTTCATTAAGGTACGATAATATTTTTGGAATAAAAAAATAATGTAGAAAATATTATATGATTATTAGTGATATGAATATTTACTCATATATCGATAATCTAGAAATTTGAAATGAGAGTGCGAGTACAAAAATTAATAATATTTGATAGAATGAAAAGAAATAATTTCCTTAGAAAAAAAAAATTTATACTCCTATTTATCAAGTATCATATATAGATAAACTCTGAGAGAAATCATGGATAACTCTGATAGTTAGCTTGTCTCTCTCACTATTGTGCAAAACACTCAAACTCCTCTTCAAATATAATATCAAACGATTATTTTTGATATGACATATCCTCCTACAATGAGTACACTGCACTGAGACTCTCATCTAATTATCCTTGTTGGGATGATCCATACTAATTTCTCCAATAAATAAAATCATATCAAACCCTAATTTCTCTGAAATCAAATTAGGATTTAATCGCACTTTTTAAATTACTATCAAACTGAATAAAAAACTCAATTTAAGATTTCAACCTTACGTCGCAGCATAGGCCACAGCACTTGCCACTGAATGCACCACCATGCACCCTACTATTTGCTTGTGCACATCATTGTGCCTGCATTTTGTGCACCAATGCACACCTATAAGGCACATGTGTGCACCTATAGTATGCATGCACGCTTGTTGTGCAACTTTCTTTTCCAAATAAAAAAAGTATATGTCTATTGTGTTGGTATAATACGAGTACTTTCCCTCTTTAGGATTTTTAACATTGATCTAATATCATAATACAAATAAAGATGCATAAATAAAATAAATATCAACTTATATGAAAAATTTACATTAGATTTTCTGATATGATAAACAAAAATTATTGGGATAATTCACAAATTAGATACTACCATCAAATATAAAATTAAAAAAAAAAATTAAAATAAAAATCACAATAAAGTGTGAATATTATACTATTACTGTCAGTAGCACTATCAATGCCGCCACAACGCACCATCAAAAAGTAAACAATCACCCTATTACGGTAATAGTATAACATTCACAACAAAGTATGAATATTTTACTATTACCATCAAATGCACTATTGATGCTGCCACCATCATCATCAAAGAGTGCACCACCACACTTGCCACCGCACGCACCACCATGCACCCTATTATTTACTTGTGCACATCATTGTGCCTACATTTTGTGCATCGATGCACACCTATTAGGCACTTGTGTGCATCTACTGTGTGCTTGCACACTTATGCAACTTTCTTTTCCAAATAAAACACATACATATGTATTGTGCTGATATAATGCACGTATTTTCTCTCTCCCGGATTTTTAACATTGATTTAATATCATGATACAAATAAAGATGAATAAAAAAAACATCAACTTATATGAAAAACAAATATTAGATATTCTTATATAATATGCAAAAATAATTAGGAGAAATTACAAGCTAAGTACTACCATCAAATACACAAATATAAATAAATTAAAGCATGAATATTATACTATTACCATCAGTAGCACAATCAATGCTGCCACAAAGCACCATCAAAAAGTGCACCATCACCCATGCACCCAACAAACACAAATTTATCAAAAACTTCCCTCTAGCACCATGATAAGGGTGACATTAGGGTTTAATGCATACAGAAGAATAGAGAGAGAGAGAGAGAGAATAAAAAAAAAAGGAAAATAAATTTTATTAGTTGAAAAAAAATTATTTCAAGAATACACAAATTATATATATATATATATATATATATATATAGAGTCTGGGATGCCCCAGATTTGAATGTTCTCAAACAATAAAAAATCAACAAACACAATTAACAATATATACACAAACTATATATAACAAGAAAACCATGAAACACCCACTTTAAGTGGGTATTTTACTATTACAGTACAGCAGCACTACAATTTCAGCCACAATGTTGGTGTATTTGTTCTCATCGGCACCACCAGAGGGTACACCACCACCCATGCACCCCAACACAGGCAGCAATTCATCAGAAGCTTCCCTCCAACACAATCATAAGAGCGGCGCTGGGATTTGCTATGGGATAGAGACGAGAGTGGGGGATAAAGAAAGAAAAGAAGGAATTTTTATTAATTGAGCAAAAGGAGTTTCCATAATGGGATAGCACACGAGTTGATAGCTCCCACATAATGAAAAAACAACAAATGCAATAAACAATAAATAAAAAGATAATTTAATCCTCAATAGAGATAAATGATAATCTTCAAAATACCCATCTTATTCTTTGGGAAAAAACAGGAACAGTAACTTCAACTGTGCATAAATTCAATGAACTACATGAACCAAATTATAGATGTACATGAACCAAATTATAGATGTACATGAACAAAATAATCAAGTACATATAGATCAAAATAAGATGATGGAGGTGGAACATTAACCAAACACAAAAAACATAACAAAATAAAAATATGATGGTGAATGGTGACTAGAAATCAAACATAAAAAAATAAGTAGTATTTACCTTTTCAAGGGGGCAATTGTTACAGTTATTGCTTTAATGTTCACATAAGGGTGCATCATAATTACAGAAAACAGATAAGTAACCAGTGAACCATCCATGCAACAAAAGATAAATTGTGTAGTAATATGCAGAATTTAAAATACAGTGAATTCATAGTTGGTTATGGAATAATGTGTACATTGAGATTCAAAAAAAAAAAAAGACATGCAATAAACAGAGATCAAGCAGAAGAGAGAGAGAGAATGCTGAAGGGAAGATAAGAATAGGAGGCATACAGTGTACTTCCCATCAAGATAATCAAGATCATCCCGCAATGTAATATAAAACTGAAAAGACAATAAGAACTTAAATGAAATGCGAATAAATTACAAATTATATGCTCCTGGAAGCACATTACAGAGATCTATTCCTTTAAGCATTATCATGTCCCCATTGAATTAAATCAAACGATTTCTACCTGAGAAGCATTTAGATTCTTGCCAGCACTGGTCATTGCAACAGTTCCGGTCTTCAAATGTTTCAAATCAGGATGAATTTCGTCCCCAAAAAATCTAGCTTGCTCGCCATAGATAAATCTGAAGGGAAGCATAATATAAAATCAAACATATCATTTTTAACTAAGCCAAAATAATTGCTAGAAAAAAAAAATTTGGAAGGTTTTACAGCCAAAAAAGATGTTCATTTATTTGTTAAACAATTTAGTAATCAGTTGAGCTTAAACAAAATAAAGAAAGAAATATAAAAAATAATAGACCTATTCAGTTAGTTTTCATTTATTTATGATGCATATAATGATTTGGATTACTTACCAATCCCTTTTGTAAACAAATCAAAAAAAATTAGAAACTGAAATTTCTAAAACAACCTACTAATCAAGATTTGCTTGCCTCTAGTAAAATATAGAAATTGAAGCCCATAAGAATTTATGACAAATACAGAAAACAAATATTCAAATCTCACTTGTATGCTGAATCACCCCCAGTGCCAGTGCCAGTTGGATCTCCAGTTTGTGCCGTGAAATTTGTCTGTATCTTGTAGAATAAGCACCCATTGTAATATTTAATTCTGCAGCCCAAGATAAGATAATGAAAAATACGAGTTATTGACATGATTGAGTGACAAATAAAGTCCACCATCAAAAAAATAAAAAATCAACTTGAAAGATGATAGCCACCATATAACACCTGCACAAGTAGATAATATATAACTAAAACTGAAATTATGAGCACATTTATCTGATGTCATTGCATAAACTCTTCTGCAAAATAAAGCAATCTGCAAAATTCATTTGGTATTTTTTTCCGTCCAAAGCCTTTTATGCATGTCAATATAAACAATATAATCATATTTAATAAAGATAACAAATGAGTTAGGGCTCACTTTAATAAAATAGTCCAACATATTGTGAAAAACTTTATTAAAAAAATTAATCATTTATAAAAATTTGAAAATTTTATAATATCACATTTTAATAGAAAACATTATTTAATCATTAAACAAAGATGAAAAGTAGGAAAAATGCATTTGATAAAGTATTCTAAGAGCTTGTGTAATGCTTTGATAAAAAAAATTCAAAAAATATTTAATCTCTATTAAATTGTATAAGGCCACAAAAACACAAACTCAATAATCTGAATAATAATCAGCAAAATGCAATGTTTTTATATATTAAGCAAATGAATTGGGCAACCTACATGTTAGGTACTTACATCAATAATAGATTAACTATAATAAAAAAACATAAAGAATATAATTATAAATTACAATACTTTATATCAAGTTGTTGCATACAAGTCTAAAATATTAAAAAAAATAAAAGTATGTTGAAGTCTCTTCAAAACTTTCATAAAAATATTTATTGGCTGTCATGTTTTATGAATATATTATAGTAATAGTCTCGTATTTGATTTTCTCCGTAAGAAAGAAATAATTTATATCTATATTCTTTGTCTACTCATAAAATATCAGATTAAAGGATGTGTCACATTGTCTATTATAAAAAATAGTAGTTAAAAAAAAGGTAAATACTCAATCTCTTTGAATATATCATAGATGTCGAATCCAAAATATTCATAGATAACAGTCATCACTCTAAAATTTGTTTTTGCATTAAGTTTTAAAATAATTATTTATATCTTTTTTTTTTGAAAAAATATTGCCTCTAAAAAAAATTTAAAAAAATTAGCATAGACCTCATGTTAATTTAAGTTAGTGTCCAATTCAAATTTGAATATTCAGTCAACTGTCAACTATTTAAATATTTGTGATCACTGAAAAAAATCATAAGTTCTAAACACTTCTTCACATACCTCAAAATGCAAAAAAAGATGCATCTACGTAAACCTGCCTAAGAAAATCTAATAAACAACTTTAATTTATAGATTGCATAATTTAGATCTATCTATATTATAGTCAAATAGTTAATCTTTTATTTAATTCTATGTAAATAGTAAAGTCAACTTGAAGTATAGTATTAGAAGTAAAATTAATATTTAAATCAATAAGAATATATATTAAAACACAATTCATAAGTTTAACTCTTACAAGAATATCAAGCATATATCTCTTTTTTGACTATAGAATATCTATGCTATAATAAGACATTTATACCAAAAAGATATATAAGTCCCCTAACATCCATTGTCTAAAATTGTGATTAAAGGTACCTCTTGAGTTGGTTAATCCTCAACTCATCATCTATTATAACCAAAAATATCATCTACATACATAATGAGTAAAATCAACCTAGTATCAATGTTCGTCCAAAAAAAAGTATAACACACTTATATAAATCAAACGAAAAGATTTGCCATAAAAATTCAACAAATTATGCTCTCAATAATTATTTCATGTCATTTAATATCTTTCACAATTTATAAACAATGCATAAATATACTACTAGAAACTCATATAGTTGTTTTATATACATTTTTTCAATAAGATCATCATAAAGAAACAGATTTTTCATATCTAACTAATATATCTTTAATCTGTAACATACTAGTTATTATAATTTTCTTATTATTTTTTTATTTTTATATATATTTAGTGGGAGCACTCAACCGGTAGGTTATCTCATTCACTTTTTCCTATTATATAGGGTGTTGTATGGATTTCATTAGAGTATTATTATATTTATATTTTTTAATATTATCTTTTTTAACATAGTATCAGAGCTTTGTTAGAAAAATAAAGTTTTTCCGTAAAGACAATAGCAATAGGCATACATGGTGGTAATAGCAGAGATGTGCATGGTAGAAATAGAAGAGGCACGTGAGATGGTGACAACATGCACATGAAATGTTGACAGCAGAGGTGAGCAAAGTCATGCATGATGGTTGCAGCAAAGGCATGCATGATGGTGGCAACAGAGATATGCATGATGGTGGTAACAGAGGCATGCACGATGCTAGCAACAAAGGTGTGAATTGTTGGTCGCAACAAAGGCATGTGTGATTGGTAGCAACAAAGGCGTGCATGATTGGTGGCAGCAAAGGTGTGTTTGGTTAGTGGCAGTAGAGGCATGCGTGGTTGGAGGCAGCAGGAGCTTGCGTGATTGGTGGCAGCAAAGGCATACATGATTGGTGGCAGCAAAGGCGTACATGGTTGGTGGCAGCAAAGGTGTACCTGGTTGGTGGCCGTAAAGGTATGCATGGTTAGTGGCCGTAAAGGTATGCATGGTTGGTGACCATAAAGGTATGCATGGTTGGTGACCATAAAGGTATGCATGGTTTGTGGCCACAAAGGTAATGCATGGTTGGTGGCCACGAAGATCTGCATGGTTGGTGGCAGCAGAGGTATGCATAGTTGGTGGCCATAGAGGCATACGTAGTTGGTGATAGAAGAAGTGCATGGGTGTGGTGGCACCTATTCTCGTGTAGCAAGCATGCATGATTGACAAGCAGTAATAAGCACATGGTGTGGCGGCACATGATAGTGCCCAATGGAGCATGGTAGAGCATAGTGGCACACAGAGGCATTTTGGTCAAAAACCCTAATAAGGATTTTGAGACATAATATAGAAAGATAATATCATAATAAAGATAAATAAATGAAAACTTCAATTCAGTGTACTTGCTATATGAGAATGGTTCATGCCAAAAATTGTGATTGAACATTATATCCAAAGGAGGCTGAGATTTTTACATAATATTGAGAAAAATAAATTTACTACTACAATTATCCAAGGTCCTCACAATATTCTTCTACTATGATACTTATACATATACTAACTAGAGAAGAGGATAAAAAATACTCTTTTACAAAAACTCATGCATATCTTTACTAGTACACTCAATTCAGCATGATACTTTAGTTTAGCATATTTTTATTCTTTCAAGTATCACTAATTATCTTACTAGTACACTCACTTTAAACTCATTCATTATTAATACACAAGCTAACACTCATATGATCAATAATCAAACCTTCTTTGTTACATTATTTTCCTACTCTAAAAATAATATTGAAGTTATTGATAAATATTTAAAAATTATTAGATATAATATAATCCAACTAGTGGTTGTCACTTTTTCAAGTCTTTCTTATTCATTATTATCCTATTAGCTTATTCTATATTAATTGTTTTTACAAATAACTCAATTTTAACTTTGTTCTTACTTCTATTAATATTTATTTACATTATCAACAATTGAGAGACTTTGAGTAAGTCATCATTTAAGATTGAATTTGATAAATTATATGTTCGATTTTTAATGATATGAACTTTAACTTTTATTTGTATGTTATCAATTTGATCACTCATCAATATTCAAGTAGAGAATATATTACCCTAGTCCTAAAAATATTTTGATCCTAAAGTATGTGACATGTTAACTAGGAAAGCTTAATAAAACTGTATATCATATATATCAATTTAACTTGAGTAATGACTCATTCAATCTAATACACTAAATATATATAAGATCCTAGTAAAAATATAATCAATAACAAGTTTAGGTATATGATCATTTTTATTAATAATTGCTCGAAATATACGTGAACATATTTCTTTTGATACAGATCACAACTTTTTTATATTTATTAAATTTTTTATAAAATAATAAAAAAATAATTTTAAAAAATATTAAAAAATTGAGAATTAATAATGTATTTGAATATATGTCAAACAAGTTCAACAATTAGTATATGAGTCATAAGATTATAAACAAGAGTTAATTTGCCAACACATCCCAAAAAAATGATTACGAAAAAGAAGAAAAAATAAATGATTAAGATAACTCGAAGACTCCGACTTGGAGTAAATATTCCAAAATATTTTTAGAGAAAATTTATTTTAACCACAACCTACATCATCAATAGGATTTAGAAGTGCCAAATAGGCAAGGTGGCTTAGGCCCAGCCCAACTCGGTCGTGCCTAGCCTAGCACGGTCCAGACCCGTGCCCTTGCCAGTGTCGTGCCTAAGTCTACCGGACCACGTGTCGAGCCAGGCACGGGCCAATACGAGAGCCCATGCAAAATTGACGCAGACTGAACAGTACCCCAACCCCACCCCTCCCCGACGCCCAACCCCGAGCCCGACGGATCCAAATTTCCGTTGGTCCCATAACCCGGCCGACCCCACCACAGGTCTTTTTCTCTAGCCACCCAACCCGAGCCCGATGATTCCAGAAACCAAATCTTCTAAAACCAATGATCATTTGGGTCGGTTCGATGGTCGAACCGACCCAATGATCCCAGAAAAAAAAATTCAAATCTCAGCCATTAAATTTTACCCACAACATCTAGGAGGCAAAATCCAATGCCCCTAAAATTTTTATCTCAATTTTAAAAAAAAATTAATCCAGAAAAATAGTTTTTTTTTAATTCTTTTCTATATCTATAAATCTCCCCTCCCCCTCATTCAAATATTTATAATTTAAACATCGATCTCTCTCTCTTTCATATTTTCTCTCTCATCTCTCAATCTCGCTATCAACTTTCAGAACTTGACCACTCGGGTGTGAATTGTGGTGCCCATGCGGTACGGACATCAAAAAAGCAAACTTATTTTATACATTATGATTTACGGGTATTTTTTTTATTGTTTAGTTGTTAGTTTAAAATTTTAAATCTTCTTCTTTATTTTAATTAATTTAAATTAATTAATCAAAAAACATTATTTAATACAATATAATTAAAAAAATAATAAATAATAAATAATAATTTTAATTATAAAAATAAAATTAATTATAATAAAAAAAACGAAAATCTTACGAAAAGATCCAAGGCCACCAAAACTTTAGTTTCTTCAGTCACATTGACCCAAATATCTAAAAAATAAAAAACTAGAATAACATTAGTAATTTGAACTTACTTTAATATAATACAACAAAAAAATATTATAAGTATCAAAGAACAATCAACATAGTATTAATATTGTAAAAAATTTTTAACTATAATAGTTCATGTAGAACTAGGCACCTTAAGAGACAAGCTGAATTATGCACGAAAAAAATATGGTGCATTACATCATAGGTAAACCCAACTGAGTGGTGGGTTTTTTGAGACTGGATCCAGTTCAACATTAATCTTGGCCCCTTTCATATATCGCAACGAGTTAAGAAAGAAATACATGGTCAAACTGATCACCACGATGAGTCTTCCAATTAAATTTTCAAAAGATCCAAAGGTAATTAGTATTATGCAGACTTATTTTTAATCTGTATATCATAAGATTCCTAGGTACATATCTAGAAACGACATACTAAAAATACTAACTTAGAAAAAAAAATAATAATTAATAAATTTATGAATTATAGTTGAGTAGTGTTCGTGACATTCGATATCTGGACTAGTCATGACAATGCATCTTATGCATGTCTAACCATCTACTATATAAATTTTAAATGGACACTAAATAAAAAAAATATTAGGATTCTCAAAGATTCTTTATCCTCATGATGATCCGATCATTTTTGAGTGCATGATAAAAATCTTTAGAAAATATAAATTCAAAATAAAATATTTAGAATCGCATTCGATAATACATCTAACAATAAAGTAGCAATTAATATGTTTGTTAAGAGTATTTGATATTAACGATTAAAAGAGATTTTTCACGTTAGATGTTTGTGTCACATCATTAACATCATAATACAAGTAGGGATGAGTATTAATTCCCCCGCTTTAGAAAATATACGTAACTCACTAAAATTTCTTCGCATGCCTCAGAAAATAGAAGTTCGGTAGCCTCTATTTGTCTACGGGTCTAAAGAAGAAGAAATTTCAATCAGATATGAGATACCGTTTAAATTATACATACATTATGTTGGAATCATATGTTAAATACGAATACGTGATATCCGCCTACATCAATAATAAGAGTGACGAACTTATTATTGATGATACTAACTGAGCTACAAAAATTTTATTTAAGAAATTCTTAAAAATTTTTTAAGACACAACGAACATGTATTCATTAGTTTATACTCTCACAACTTGCATTACACTCAGATACATATGCAACATTAATAATATGTTTAGAAAGTTTAGAGATGACCTAACACTTAGCGATATGGTCATATAGATAAAACCAAGTACTTAAAGTACTGGTCTACCATTTCATCTTTTTATTGTCTAGTTGTCTGTATGAATCCTAGGATTAAAGTGGAAGAAATAGATAATGTTTTGACATACATATCCTCATACATAAACTAGGAAGACCAACCTGAAGCATTCATTCACGAGAAATAGACGGAGATCTTTGCATACTACAGTAGTAAGTATGATGATAGTAGTAGTGAGGCTTCGAGTATAGACATGGATACCATATTCGGAGATAGATGTGTCACCCTGGCCGGGCCGGGCCAGGCCAGCATGAGGCATGGCATGATTCGGTCATGTCTGGGTTGGCCTGACGTGAAAATTTCCCGTGCCCATGCCCGTGTCGTACTTGTCCACGGCACCAACCATGCCGTGTCATGTCATGCCGAGGCCAACTGAGCCTAGTGTCGTGCCTGGCCCAGCAAGGTATTGTTGCCCATTGGCACGGTACCTCGGCACGAGCCAAGAAACCGCCATAGCGGCAAAAACTGAGCCTGATGGGCGAGGCTCACCGAGCCCTAGAAGTGAAGAAGAATCGCAGCGACATGGCACCACGGCAGTGCGTCGCCAAAACGGTGAAACCCTAATTTTTTTAAATTAGGGTTTTAGCCCGACCGGGCCAAACCCAACAGATTCATGTTGCGGGCTCCTGCAAGCTGACCTCCACAGAACCATGTCGAGTCAGGCAAGACACGGTATAGTAACCATGTCGTGTCTGGCCCGGCACAGAAGCACAGTCAAACCAGCCCGACACGACCTGTTTGACACCTCTATTCGGAGATGATAACTTTGCTATTCAAGTAGCTAGTAGAAAATGATAGAGTGAACAGTCAAATAAAAACGAGCTATCTCAATACTTATATATCAATTACTGTTCAATCCTATCATATTCTGATAATATGTATATTAATATTTTTATAGTGGTGAAAATCATATGCGTCCATCTATCTCATGTTATCTAAGATGGCACGAATCTAATGACTCTTTCGATGTCGAGTATAGCATTAAAGTTTATTTTTTCTATTACAATAAATATGAATTCGAATAAAAGATCCAGATTATAGCCAAATATTGTTGAGACGTTAGCATACATAAAGAATTAAGAAAATTCAAAACTTTGACATCCATGATCACGATGAGGCTACAGTAAAAGTGGATGAGTTGATTGCTGATTATGATTCGTGTGATATCGATAACGATTGACAACTGATGACAATTGACGAATTAAGACACTAATACTTATTTTATATCATCATTGATCATATGCGGTAATGCTCATGATATTTTTCATTTTTATATATATTTTTTGGATTGCAGACTCTGTTTTTTTTTGTCATTTTACTTTAAAACTTGATTCTTGAATCTTCATTTATGTTTTTTGTGATTTTCATGAGTTTTTAATAATATTTTTGTTTTATTAATTCAGACTCTTATTTTTTAAATTTTAGTTATTTATTATACTATACTTTATATTTTATTTTATTTAATAAATTAAAAATAAAAAAATTATTTATTTATTTAAATTTAATAATTAACTATAAACTATTTAAGTATTAAATAATTAAAATTTAAATTTTTTAATAATTTTAATAATCTGGATTAAAATTTTCTTAAAGGCCCGAACTAAGCCCAAACCACAAACCCCCGCCCCAATCCCATCCCAAACATGCTAGAACCAGCCTATCCAAACACGACTCGACCCGACTTCATCATAATCAAGCCGACAGGTCGTACCAAGCCGGTTGTGAAGAAGTTGTGTCATGCCAGGCACACCACGATTACTATACCATGTCATGCCCGGCACGACACGGTGGCCCAATTGGGCCACCTAAAAATAGGCTAAGCCGACCCAGCCCAACTCATTTGACACCTCTAATAGAATTAACTCTTCTGTCTTTTCTCACTATATACTTTTCCAAATTATACATCCTAGAAAGATATCATTTAGCTTACCTGTAATAATTTATGGATTCATCATATACGTATTTTATCCTCAATCACTCTCTATCAATAAATGAGGATATTAAGATATACATCCTTTGGATACTCCATTACCCAAAGAGGATATAAATATTTTTAACCATGAATAATTTTAGGGAGTGTCAATGTTATGTTTTTTTTACTAGAACTCATTTTTCAAAGAGCCTAGAAAGAGTATAATCCAGATATTACACTTTGAGTCATTACCCTTCTTCTCATGCCTATAGCCCTTCTTGGACCGCTTGTTGGTAGAGAAAAATACCTGTCAATTATATTTATGCATGTTGGTACCCAACATGATATCAATCTCATAGTGTCATCATATATATCAAGAAATTTAAATTATGTTGAGTCTGTAGAAAATTAGGTTTCTCGTATAAAGAGATTGTTGGGCAATTATGCTTCCACGGTAGTGATATTAAGATACAGAAGACCACAAACAACAAAAACAAGCAATATATATTCAATCCAACCACGGCAGAATAAAAACGAGAAATAAAATACCAGAAATAACGTGGTTCGCTAGCCGCTCAGTACGACTAGCTACATCTACCAAAAAATACTTATGCGTTACAGATTAAACCAACAGAAAAATTATCTTATAGTATGCAGCACTTTACAATCGTAATAAATCGTGTAGAGAGAGAGCGAGATAAGACGATGAACAGTTCCCCAGGTCCAAACACATCAACCCGAAATTAAAATTATAAAATATTTTATATTAAAAATTCTTTCGGTTCATTTAACCAAAGCAGGTCGGATCATGGGACGGGTCAAGCTCTGCTCCAAAAATTTTGGCCCGCTGACCGAACAGTGAGACCTCCGTTATTGTGCTACTGCTGCATCCCCGACCTCTTAATATTTCCTTTCCAGCACTTACATGAAAATATTAAAACAAATACATTTTGTTATACAGATAGATTATCAAAAACAAATTACATATCCAATAATCTTCACCTTAATTTGTTTTGCATACAGATAAAGAGATACTATCTATTAACAGTTAATCCAAAAAAGACTACATCTGATTTGATATGTTCAGTAAGTCAAGACAGTGTCTTAACTTATTCAGAGTAATAGGTTTGGTAAACATGTCAGCTGGATTATCAGAAGTTGCAATCTTCTTTACTTATACCCTCTTCTCAGATCGAAAAAAGTAATATCGCACATCAATGTGTTTTGTCATCTATGGTGCACTTGATCTTTTGCTAAACAGATAACACTGAGGTTGTCACAAAAAACTGTTGCAACCTCTTCATAAAGACCAAGGTCCTTGAGATAACCTTTCAGTCATATCCCTTCCTTCGCAGCTTCAGTCAGAGCCATATACTCTGCTTCAGTCAGAGCCATATACTCTGCTTCAGTCAGAGGCATATACTCTGCTTTAGTAGAAAATAAAGTAACAGAAGATTACAGTGTGACTTTCCAGCTAACTACAGAACCATATACAGTGAAGACATAACCAATCATAGACCATCTACTGTCAATATCTCCTGCATAGTCAGAATCAGAATATCCTGCCAACATAAATTCAGATTCATTACCAAATATCAGACCAATATCAAAAGTCCCCTTGATGTACCTAAGTATCCTCTTAATATCTTTCAAGTGCTCTTGACCAATGTTTATCATAAATCAGCTCACTGCAATTATTGCATGAGTAATATCAGGTCGGGTGCACACCATAAGATACATGAGACTCCCGATAACACTAGAATAATGGACTTTAGACATTTGTTCCTTGTCAGATTCAGATTGAGGATAATATTCTAATGTCAGATGGAGGTTAGAAGTACATGGTTTGGATAGAGGCTTACAAGAAGTCATTTCAAATCTAGATAGAAGTTTCTAAATATATTATTTCTATGAAAGAAATAACTTTCTTCTAATTCTATCTCTGAATATTTTCATACCTAAAATTTATTTTGCTCATCCATGATCTTTCATATCAAATTCAGAATTGAGGAGATCTTTTAGTTCCTAAATATCAGATTTATTTCTGGCAGCAATAAGCATATCATCTACATATAATAGCAAATAGATATATTACTCATCCTTGTACCTTTTGAAATAAACACAACAGTCATTGTCACACCTACTATATTCATGACTAGTCATGAAACAGTCAAATCTCTTGTATCACTGACAGAGAGACTGCTTAAGTCCATAAAGGGACTTCAGAAGCTTGCACGTATGGGTTTCCTTACCTGATACCTCAAAACCCTCAGACTGGCTCATATAAATTTCTTCATCCAGTTCTCCATGAAGAAATGCAATTTTAACATCTAGTTGCTCAAATTCAAGGTTCTGATATGTCACTAATGTTAGAAGCACCCTGATTGAGGTATGTCTAACTACAAGAGAGAATATTCCAATATAATCGACACCCTCTTTCTGACTGAACCCTCTTGCAACTAAATATGCCTTAAACTTTACACCACCAGCTATAGAGGCATTATTTTTCTTCTTGAAAATCCATTTGTAAGAAACTATCTTTCTCCCTTTAGGTTTAGGTACAATAAGCCAAGTACCATTCTTATGAAGAAATTCAATCTCTTCATTCATGGCAACTAACCATAACTCAAATTTAGGACATCTAACAATATTCCTGAAGGAGGATGGTTCAGGAATATCAATCTCTTCGGTAACTTGTAGGGCAAATCCTACAAATTCATCAAATCCGAATCTCAGAGGAGGACGTACATTCACCCTCCTTTATCTATCCCTTGCAATGCAGTAAGGAATAGACTCTTCAGGTGCAGATTCAGAATCAAGTTCAGTAATAGACTTAACATCATTTTCATGGATTAGTTATTGTTTGTCTAGAGACAACATGCATCATGCCTGGAGCTACAGATTCAGATTTTAGCTCCACCTTAAGTTCAGTTTGAGGAATATCA
The DNA here is from genome assembly GCA_029783825.1 of Sapria himalayana. NCBI lineage: Eukaryota > Viridiplantae > Streptophyta > Magnoliopsida > Malpighiales > Rafflesiaceae > Sapria > Sapria himalayana. Next base: position 2,126,060 of record JAREIK010001381.1, on the reverse strand, counting down.
GGTAACTGGATAGGATAATGTATTTGTCTTAAGATGACACTTTCATCAATGGTGACACTCCTATAAAGAATCACTCTATTTTCAAAGTGTGACCAGATACGGAATCTCTTGACTCTATCACCATATCCTACAAATATTCTTTTTCTTGCTCGTGATTCAAGCTTACAATCGTTTACATGATAATAGGCAACACACCCGAACACTTTCAGATTATAATAATCTGCAGGTTTACCAGTCCACACCTCGAATGAAATTTTAAAATTAATTCCACTATGTGGCGATCTGTTTATCAAATGACATGCTGTATTAAAAGCTTCAGCCCAAAACTCCTTGCCTAAGCCTGATTGAGAAAACATACATCTAGTTCTCTCCATAAGAGTTTGATTTATTCTTTCAGCAATGTCATTCTGCTGATGAGTGTCCCTAACAGTTTTGTGTTTCGCTATACCTTTGTCCTTACAGAATTCCTCAAATTCAGACGAACAAAATTTTCGATCATTATCTGTTCGTAACAGTTTAACCTTCTTTTGTGTTTGATTTTCCACTAAGCTAACTCACTGCTTAAACTTTATAAAAGTCTCGAATTTATGTTTCATCATGAATACCCAGAACATCCTGGAGTAATCATCAACTAAACATAAATAAAATCAAGCACCCCCAAGAGATGTAACTCTAGAAGGGCCCTAACAGTCAGCATGGATATAATCCAAAATACTGTTTGTACAGCATATGACCTTACCGAACTTAGTTCTATATTTCTTACCAAAAATACAATGATCATAGAAATTTAATATACTGACTCTATGACCAACAAGAAGATTAAGATCAGAGAGAATTTTCATACATTTCTCTGCCATTTGTGCGAGCCGCATATGCCACAGTCTAATAAGTTCAGCTTTGTCTTCAGATGCTGGCTCTCCGGATATGACAGCAATAACCCCTATCACTGTGGAACCTATTAGTATATATAGCATTCCAGTCTTCTGCCCCTTCAGTACAATATCATCTCCTCAGTGAACATTTAGTGTTCCCTCGCTACCACTAAATGAATATCCCTAATCGTCCAGAACACCAAAAGAAATAAGATTTATTGTCATCTCATGGACATATCTCACATTTGAAAGTGAGACTATTCGGTCATCCCAAGTTTCCAGTTTGATTGTGCCGATTCCAACCACCTTGCATGGTTGGTTGTTCCCCACCACAGCATGGCCAGCTTCCTTCGTGTCATATTTACTGAACCACTCCAAATGAGTGCTTATATGGAAGGAAGCCCCAGTATCCAGAATTCAAGAATCAGATCTTACAATTGTTGTGGAGGTTACCAACACAAGGTCTTCTCCATCATTCATATCATCAAAGGTCACAGCAGTAGCAGGTGGGAGATTAGGCTAACCTTGTTGTTCCAGTCTTGCTCTCTTCTTCAGGCATTCAATTTTCCAGTGTCCTTTCTGTTTACAGCAGTGACAAGTGTCACCCTCTTTTGACCTCTTCTGAAGCTTATTTCCCTTCTTCTTGAATGAAACAAGTTGTGGCCTCCTATTTGTCACCACCAATACAGCAGGATGTTGTTTAAGTCTTTCAACCGCAGCCTTCTGCCTCATTTCTCTAGTGTAATCTCCTCTTTTTCCACAATAAGAGATTCGACAAAATTCTCATAGGAAAAAGGAAGAGAAACTAAGAGTAGAAGTGCAGCATCCTCATCTTCCACTTTAGCATCCACACGTTTAAAGTCCATGAGGATGTTGTTTAAGATCCAGATGCTTCTTCAAAGAGTGAACAGTCTTCTCTTCAACAGAAACTTGTTTGTCAATGATTTAGTCATATACAGTGACTCAAGCTTGAGTCACAGTCCTGCAACAGATTCCTCATCTGCTACCTCAGCAATAACTTCATCTGACAAGCTTAACAGAATGGTGGAGTGTGTTTTCTCTTCAGGTCTCCAAGCCTCAGCCTCGGTTATTCCAAGAGCAGCAGCAGAGTGAGGACCGAAGGCTTAAACCAGATGACTCCAAATATCAAAATTTTTCAAATGCGCTCGTATTTTAATCTGTCACATATTAAACTCATTTCTGCGATTGAATTTCTCAATCATGGTGTTTAGGATTCCAGCCATTTCAACAGAATATCACTTGTACAGAAAAATCACAAACCCTAATAGCACAATTTCTCGAAAAATTTCTCAAACCTCGCTCTGATACCAATTGTTGGGCAATTACACTTTCACGGTAGTGATATTAAGATATAGAAAACAACACGAATAACAAAACAAGCAATATATATCCAATCCAATCACGACAAAATAAAAATGAGAAATAAAATACCAGAAATAACGTAATTCACTAGTCGCTCAGTACAACTAGCTACATCCACCAGAAAATACTTATGCGTTACAGATTAAACCAACAGAAAAATTATCTTACAGTATGCAGCACAGAATAGTCGCGATAAATTATGCAGAGAGAGAGAAGACGATGAACAATTCCTCGGGTCCAAAAACACCAACCCAAAATTAAAATTACAAAACATTTTATATTAAAAATTCTCTCAGTTCATTTAACCAGAGCGGGTTAAATAATGGGATGGGTCAGGTTCTGCTCCAAAAATTTCGGCCCACTGACCGGACAGCGGGACCTCCGTTATTGTGCTACTGCTGCATCCCCGGCCTCTTAATATTTCATTTCTTGTACTTACATAAAAATATTAAAACAAATACATTTGATTATACAAACAAATTATCAAAAACAAATTACATATACAGCAAAGATCTCTATCAGAATCAAGAGACATAGTAGTCTAAGAAACTTTGCAAGCACAAACTCATATTGAGTCGATAACTAAGAATCTATAATAAGAGAAAGAGAGAAATACCAGTCAACTTTGACTAGAGACGACCATACTGAAGAGTCAAATTATCCTACAACCAAATTATCTAATCTTAATAATTTATTCACACTCTATAAAAACAAAAATTATACTCGGTACTTGATTTCATAAGTTCTATCATATCATCATTTTGTTCCTTTTAATTCTCTTATTATTTTTTTTATAGTACTAAGATACTCAAATCTTCTTATGAGAGATTCTCATTCACGATAATATCAGATCATGATAAAAGAGATACATGTTTTTCACTCTAATAAAAGAACTAATATCATGACTTTTAAGAATTTATATTATCAGTTACAAATAGATATCCATTATGAAGAAAAATCTAGATAAGAATATGAATCACCCTAAGGCAAGACTTATAGTGAGGAGATTTACGCAAATATTTGGTGTGAACTACTAGAATATTTTTACTTTAATAACCAAGATATTTTCAGTATTTATTCTTATTTCTCTTACAGTATCTAAATATTAAATGATATACCAATCAAAAAAAAAGGATACATTTTTTTCATTGCCTTAAAGAAGAGATTCATATAAAGTTATCATCTAAATTTCGAGCAACACAATCAAAAACAATTCTCATATTATAGAAAATATTGTAATGACTTAAAGTAATTATAAAAATCCTAGTTTGCGAGATTTTCATAAGTAATCTCATTTGAGTTGCATATATGTGTTACTAACTTTTCTTTATTTATCTAGAGGAGTCTCGATGGTAGAATGATTTTATTAATTATCTAAGTAGATCACATTTTAATTTATAAGAAATAACAAGTCAAAGATTACTCAACTCAATGAGTACTATCAGACATAAAGATAATTTATTCTACAAATGATAATATCATATCGCATACAAAATATATATTATTTACTTTTGCAGAGATTGATATTTTTATTGATTCGGATATTAATTTCATTTTTAATATGACCCCTCTATATGACTCTACTGCTTATATAAGAATCATAGGTAATATTAAGTATCTGACCATATTCATATCATATATATAATACACAATCAATATAGTTAGTTCTTTCTTATAATTTCATCGAGGAGTTCACCTTCACATTGTTTTTCACATGCTAAGGTAAATCAAAAAATTTCTAAAGCTTAGGATCTATTTTAGGAATTATAAACACCTCAAGTCGATTGGAAATTCAAATTTGAGTTGGCCACCAACATATACCAAAAGAGAGTCTACAACGAAGATTTGAACTTTTCTTAGAGACGCTTATTTTATCAAAAAAATAAGAAAGATAATTATTTTAAGATAAAGTACAAACCAGAGTTCAAAGTGATAGTAACAATCACTTGCGAGTAATGTTGAATGTATCAACAACTCAAAGAAATTAGGTATGCACTATCTTCTCTCACTACCCTTTACCATAATAATCATGCAGCAATTTATATAGCCTCCAATTCGATGTTTCATGAGCTGATAAGCAAATAGAACTAGAATGCATCTTCCTAAAGACTAATATTTAGAATGAGACAATTACTATATTGTACATTTAAAAGGCAAATCGGTTAATGGGCATTTTCACTAATAAGTAATGAATCTAAGTGTAATATCTAGACTCCACACACTTACTAAGCTCGTTAAAAAAAAGTTTTCATTAAAAAAGATAATATTCACATTTACTAAAATCTTACTAGTCTATAATAAAAAAATAATTTCTCTTTTTAAGTAACAGATTATCTAAAAAAAAATAAATCCTAAGACCTTAATTCCAACTTGTATCATCCTAAATAGTAATATTGGACCGCATAAATATATTCAAAAAATCTAAGAGGCAAGCTAACTAATCTCTCTCCAGGATAAAAGATATAAAATGGTATGCGCTAATAAATAATAAAAAAGAATATCTGATTGATAAGATAAATTATAAATAAAATTAAATATCCCCAAAATATTTTGAAATATTTTTTCCAAATAAGAATATTCGATCTGTTTCAATCAAATATATATTCTTCCTTTTAGTAACTCCATTAGGTACGAGTATACCAACGTAGGAAATCAAAAGTCTGATATATAATTTCATCATTCATATAGTAAGTATCGAATCAATCTAATATATATTTTTTAACACATTGTAAATTCTTAATTTTTTAATATTTTAACAAATTATTATTTGATTATTTTATAAAAAATCTAATAAATAAATAAATATGTGATTTATTTCTAGAGATATATATTCATATATATTTTGAATAGTAATCAACAAATTTAATCAGATATCTAAATTTGTCTGTGATCTCATCTCTACTATGCCCTCATATATCTATATGTTTAAGATAGAATCAGTTCCTATATAATTTAGACCAATGTGTTAAATAGAAAACTTTGACACCTTTTCTAATTAATATGTCACACATTCTATGATCAAAATACACTTATCACTAAGACAAAGTATTCTCAACTTGACCCGTGATAAGTGACCAAGCAAATAATGCACAAGTAGATGATCTAATACACTTAAATATCTAAAAAAATCTTACTATTATAAATAAAATATATAATTCACCCTCCTCAATTCTAAATAAATTATTTCTCAAACTTTTTTGATCTTATATACAAACATTAATAGAAATAAATATAACTCAAAATTGAATTATGCAGGAAAACAACACATAAAACAAACTAAAAAAACAATAATAATTAATTAAAATATGAGTAAGGAATGAAGACTCTAGTTTGATATTATTATATTCAATAATTTTCAAATATTTATTATTAGTTATAATAATATTTTTAATATAAGAAAAATAATAATAAATATGGCATGATTACTCATAATATGAGTATTAACTTTTATGTTGATAATTCAAAATTTTAAATTGAGTATAGGAGCAAACAACTAGTGATTATTGAAAAAATAAACAATATATTACTACCTTAAATAAAAAAATTTTATTCTCCTCTCTAGTAAGTAAAAGTATTATAGTCGATTAACTTTATTAAAATCCTTGAATGGCTCTGTGAATCATGTCTCTCTTAATATTGTGTAAAGTTTTCAATCTTTTCTTTGGATATAATATCCAACAATTATTTTTGGTGTGGTTCATCATCCTATAGTAGGTACACTCAAGTTCTCCTCCATCGATCACTAATTGTACCACAAGGTTCTAATTCTTCCAAATAAAAAATAAAATTACATCAAGATAAGTTTTTTGCAATCCCATATTTTTATTTTTTTTATAATTATGTCAAAACACTACTTAAAATTTTACACAAAAACATCATCACATAATAGTGCCATCATGTACAATTAGGGTTTCTACCCAAAATATCATTGCACGTCACCGCATCACTATTGCTTGCATATGCTACCCATCAACCATGCCTACTACCACCAATCGTGCATGGCTCTACTGGCACCAATCATGTGCGCCTCTACTGCCACTCACCTTCCAACAAGCACATACATACTATCCAAAAAACATATGGTTACATTTTCAATAGGATGATATCATGTTACAAAATAATACTAGAAAATAAAAATAATAACTCATAATAAAAAGCATACATAAGATATTTTTATATAATAGGAAAAAAAATTAGAATAATTTAACAATCAAATATCATGAAAAGTATAAAAAACAACAAAAAAAAATACAACACATGCCTAATAGAGATATCCTCCATTTGTTAGATATTACCATAGCAATAAAAATTTATGCGAATGTCATCTTAGTTATTAAAGAGAAAGTATCCTAATGGTACATGCAAACCATCTAAATGAACCTCCTCACTCTAAGTTTCACCATTAAAATATTATGATGCCACATGAATTTTTTTCATAATAAATACTCACCTACAACTAATAACAAACATTCTCACAAGTTATAATACTAGTTCACAAATCTCATTCAAATGAAGAGGATCACTCTTTCAAAATGGCTTTCATCATATTAGACAAGAAATTTCTCAAAAGAAAACTTTGGTATCCTAGTATCATCAAAAAAAGTAGTAAAAAAATATTACATATGAGATTAGGTGTTGAGTATAACTCATTCGTCTCTTTCGGAAAATGATTAGAATATTAAGATAAGCAGAGTCAACTAAAGATTAATTAGCTCCATAGTAGACTAGTCTCTAATCTAAGCAAATTATATTTATCTCTTCCTCTTAGTATGAGTCCTTAAGTCTTTGGTAATCATATCTCCTAGTATTTGATTGAATACAAGTCTAAACCAGAGTAGACTCATAAGTTATTATATCAACAGAACTTATTGTATAAACACTAAGGTTGATGCAACATCTTTCTTCACACAATCACATGTTGTATGTTCTTCATTAGGCTATCTACTCAAAGTTGAAATTTGATGGAGCAATATTTCCAAATCAGCATATTCATCATCAGTAAAACTACAACCATTGTTTTCATCAACAAGTGTTCCACTTTATGTTTGAAGTCTATTCCAGCACTCCAACTTTGACTTCAGAATTTCATTGCACAGCAATGATAGTTCATCTAGCTTCTTCTTTATATCTTTGCCAAACCTTATTTTATATTCTGTATTCAGTATCTCATATATCAATCTCCACGTTTCATCTAAATTTTAAAGCATTATTTGCCATGCTTCTTTTTATTATTCGAGATGAAAAATGGAAGAATAAAATTTCAATTATATGCCCTTAATCTGTTGTTTGGCATTGGTAAGAACTATCTCTCTCAGCTAATTCTTTATTGTGAGTGATCAATGCTTCTTGAAGATCTTGAAAAATCTCATCCCTGTGATTATATGCTAATATGACCTTTCTTTCAACTTCTTTTGATGCTTTCTCAAAAGTTTTTATTTTATTATGATCATTAACTACTAGCTCTGCACCTTTTCTCTGAAGAAGTGAATGAGCTCAAGCCTTATATGATAAAAATTCACTTTTAAGATAGTTGATCTCCTTTTGAATGACAAGAAGCTGAGCATCTTTTTTATTTAACAACTGGATATGGACAGACAATTTTAATTCCAAATGACTTTTTGTTTTTGTTTTAGTTACATTTTCTGTTTGATAAGATCATTCAACTCGTATGAGCTGCCTCAATCAATATGCGCCCTATATAAGGGGCTTTATATGTATTGAGTTAGATTAAGTTGAATTAAATTGTGTTGTATTATTTTTAGTTATTTGGTATAATTTTTTAGTTGTTTTTTATGTTTCACAGCAATTTGTATCACAATATCAAAGCCGATCCAAGGAAAGTTAAACCCTGAGAGAGTGTATGTAAGTCAGAAATATAAACCCTAAAAAGAAGACCACTTCCACAGTGTGCCGCAGCCACCCACTATGTGCAACAAAGAAGAAAACAAAAATAAAAAAAAATAAAATAGTTTGTGTATTTTTCCATTATTTTAATTTAAGCGACAATTTTTCCATTAAAAAAAATCAAAAATCAAAAATCAAAATAAAAAATAAAAAATAAAAAATAAAAAATAAAAAATAAAAAATAAAACATAAAACATAAAACATAAAAAATAAAAAATAAAATAAAATAAAAAAAACGACAATTTTTCCATTATTTCAATTTCGGCAACAATTTTTCCATTATTTTAATTTCAGCAATAATTTTTTTCATTATTTTAATTTCGGCAACAATTTTTTCATTGTCAACAAAAAAAAATTATATGTTGGGATATATAAACTCACAAAGTCATTGTCGCCAAAAATAATGATGGAAACAAAGAATTATCGCCAAAAATAATGATGGAAACAAAGAATTATCGCCAAAATTTTGGCGACAATAAGTAAATTCAAGAAAAACCTCCCAACCATGCTAAAAAGGTAGTATTTTTCTATTATTTTATTAATAACCATAATTCAAATTTAATACACTTAAAATTGAATCTGATTACTCTAATTTAAAATAAAAAAAAATTTTAAACCCCCAAAATTTAGAGTTACAAATTTATTAGTAGTTTATTGGCCCTCAAAATCCTAATTCAAAAGAAATTAGATATATTATGAAAACCCTATTTATAATCTTTTACTTTGGGATTTTTTTTAATTATGGTTTCAACTTTGAAAACCTTAATTTCTGATTTGGGCAGATTTATTTTTCACTTTAACTCTAACAGTAAACATTTGATTATAATAGGGTCTATGGAAGCACATTTTAAGTAGTAACTTATTAATATTGCAAATTATCTTGTTACTATATCATGTGCTTTGAAAAAGCTACTCTATATTCTCAAATATATTGAATAGAGTTTAATAAAGATTAAGAAATTTCATAGAATATCAATACAAAGTATTTAGTCTTAATTAAAATATTAGATAAAAAATAAATTTTTGAAACATGTCTATTCCAATAAATAAAATATTCAAGCTAATATATTTTTATTTAAAAACTTTACTAACAAATCTAGTATGCCTCTAAAAATTTTTGTAAAAATAATATGTTATATACTAATGTTATATCTAGAATGTAACTCCTTGACTATTACAATATTCCAACATTTTCTAAATAATATAATAAAGTACCATTCAATATAATTTTTTTCTTCCTTAGAAATTATTATGTCACTTATTATATAAGAGAATGATATGTAGAGTTACAATAGTGAAATATATCTAGGCTATATTGCTCAAAAGTTATTAGTGAAAATTCTTAATTATTTAGGCTATTCTAATATCACCCCTTCAATATGCCAAGTTGCAATTTATGTTGCATCGGAAGACAAACCAACATCTTTCATAAACGAAAGATATCACTGGTGTGTGGAGTGATCCATAACCTACTCATATTAAAATGAGGTATCATCTACTTGCAACCTTATAGAAGATTTATGATTTCTATTGTTATGAAAAATCTCAACTCCAAAGAAGAGAAGAGTAAAACCGTTATTAGTACAAAAAAACCATAATCACTTTATTAAAATTGTTAATACTTACAAATAGAAATATGTATTATCATTTGAATTTGATGCGAATTTTAAACTTAGTTTTAATATTAATAAAAGTAATTTGATTTCTGAAACTTTTCTTGTTGATAAAAAAAAATGGATGCGATAACATAGTGGCTTCTCTAATAATGTTCTGGATCTAATGATTGACGAAATGGCTCAAGGCAAATCTCTAAGCATATCTGAATTTGATTTAGTCTTTATGTTTAGGTTTCTTCTACTTTTAGTGGAATTATGATCTCATGTTGTAATGGCTTTCTAGTAATTGCTCAAGGTGTAAGATTAGTTTCTAGTATCACTGCTTGGCTGTCTCATATGATCTTTCTTCTTCATATCATTATCTTAGTTGTATCTTTGATTGAGATTGAATTGTATAATAAATCAACTATAACTTTGGGACATTTCCTGATTTGTTGGTTTATGGTCTTCTCTTGAACACCCAAGAGAATATCATAGTTTATCCCTCATTGCTACATAGTCTAAAAAAAAGATTTTTTAATCACTTTATTTATAAGTATTTAGTTTGGTTCTAATTCAAACTAGTTTCTTTCTCCTCTAATCTCAATGTATTGAAGTTTGTTCTTTGTTATAGATTACTATTTATATTTATTTTTAATTGTGTTTTCGGTTTGATGGAAACACTTAATTAATGTGAGCTGCCCTAATCAATTTGTCCTTTATATAAAAAATTTTATGTGTTTTGGGTTATATTAAAAGTTGAATTACGTTGTGTTGTATTATGTGCAGCTCTTTCGTATGCTTTTTTAGTTGTTATTTTATTTTTCAGATTAATTTATAACACTTTCACTTTTAACTACAATGCCTCAGACATTATTTCCAAATTTTCCTTTTCTTTTTCATGTTCACTTTTCAAGTGATCAAGTTCCCCCTTTGAACCATGCAGAGCAGCTTTAAGAAGTGTTATTTCTCCACCTGACATTGCATCCTTCTCAGTTATTTTTTGGAAAACAGCTCAGCTTAAGAGATAAACCTTTTTTCTTCTGCAGACTGCAGCAGCCCAAGCATCTATCCCAACATTTGTTCCTTACTCATGTGGTCTCAATTCATCAATAGTGTCATTTAGTTTATTGTTTGCACTTCATAGTTCTGACTTCTCCATATTCATGGCTTTTTGAGTTTCAGTTGCTTGGTGCCTTGTTAGTTCCAGCTTTGCTGAAGAGCCAACAATTGGATTTATGCTTCCTAGGTAGCCTTGTTGAGACTATAAAACTGAGTTTTAGGATCATTTTTTCCTTTTTGACTCTCTAAGATTACCTTGGCATATAGAATAAACAATATCACCCACAAAAAAATCCAAAGATTTAAACATATACTGATATACATAATAAACTCAATAGAGACAAAAATTTATTAGTATGATACTCTTTTATACCATATAGAAAATATTAGAATATTTGAATAACCAATGAGTCACATTCCAGATCCAACATCAATATACAACATAATATTTTTGCTATAATTTTTAGTTAAGTTTTTAAATAATAATATAATTAACCAATATATTTTCTTTATTGTATCATCATCAAATGGTGGATCAAGTGTTTTTATCCTCGTTATTTCATAGACATGAGTAATAATATATAATTTGACATCGGTATTAAAATTTTTTAAAAGTTTATTTGTTATCAACAATATTTTTATTGGAATCCACATACTCGGCATTAACATTACATGCATTACATGAATCTGTTCAATCATTCTCAACTTTATTTGGTATATTCTAAAATAGGAAGCAATTTGACCACAAAAATTACATTGACAAAATAACTAGCAGCTTGAACAAGTTATTGTTTAATTTGTACATCCATAAAATATAAAATACTATAAAAATGAGTATTTCTTTCAGAAATTAATTCTTCAAACTTAATTTATGGATAGAGAACTAGAAAAAAAACATATCCATGAACCAAATATTTTTTGACTCAATTCAAAAATTAAGGTTTAAAAAAGTTACAAATTTGAAACAATAATTTTTAAAATATTTTTTTGAATATTGTTAGAATAAAAAATGAAATCCTCCAATTAAATTCTACTATTCCCGAATTAAGATTTTGAAGGACCAATTTAATACTATCAAATTCAAAACCTTAATTTTTTAAGGTTTCTAAATCTTTCACTCCAAATTAGGATTTTGAAATACTAAGATTGATGATGTCCAAACTAATTTTCTACTTCAATTTGTTCCCCCTTACTAAAGAATTGAGAAGAGTTTTTCACCTTTACTATCATTCAAATTCCGATTATTAGGGTTTCAAAATTACCAGGCATGAACAAGGCCACACCCATAGTCAGCAAGTGAACCAATTCACCAGCAAGTCACACTGTGTGCATGAAACAAATTTTGAGTTTCTCTTCTTTTCATTTTTTTTATTTTCTGTTTTCTTTTTTATTGCAGAGTGGGTGTGCAATAGTAGAGTGGTGAACACTAGAAGCATCTTCTAGTGTGTAACAAAGAAAATATGTAACAAACATACAGAGAGAAGTGTGTGTGTGGAACAACTCCACTACACCATGCAAATCACCGCACCACACAATCCATTGCAACACCATTCATGACACTGTTATTCACTGTTCACAAAACCACACCATGCTCCACATACTTGCAACCGCATGAACATGCTAACACTAGAACATATCGGCACTAGAACATATCGGCACTAGAACACATCTGGAACACATTTGGATCATGTCACCACTAGCACTTACACATCACACATCATCACCATCACTTGCATATCGCACATCATCAACACTGATGCTTGAAGCACCACCATGCATGTCACCGATCACTACTCACATAACACACATGTCAAGTGCTCTTAAACAAAGAAAAAATAGAGAAAACACAATATATATAATAGAAATAAAAACTAAACTTCAACAAAAATGATCATTATCATTTTGAATTTTAATTATTTTATAAAAATTAAACAAAATTTTATCTTTCAATAAAAGAAGTATACACGAGTATGTTCTTGTATATTGTCTTAGTTGCACACTTCACTAGTAATTGAATTACCTTCTTTGCTCATGGCCCCATAAGTTTTCCAATTAGCCAACACATAAATGATCAAATTAAAAATAAATAAAAAACAAAGTTATAATATCCAATCATCTACTGAGCCTTTTGAGGATGAAAAAAAATATCTATTAGTCATCACATTCTAGCATTAACAAAATCATTTGCAAAGTTTATTAATTTTATGAAAATATCATAAAAAATATATAATATTACAATCACACTTTGTCCCTGTACAACATCATTGCACCAATCTGAAATAGCAAGTGCACAATATCACCATGCATACAATCACACATTGTGATGGCACAGCACCACTACACCATCACAATAATTTATGATAGTTCTTCTTTGTGTCATTGTTAAAGTTCAAGTAGAATATAAGTATGCATTTACTCGACAATAATCATGATCTCTAGAGATAATCTCACCATGCATGCAATCACACATTGTGATAGCATAGCACAACTACACTATCATAATAATTAACAACTTATAATAGATCTTCTTTGTAATTGTTGAAGTTCAAGTAGAATATGTATATGCATTTAGCCAACGATACTCATGATCTCTAAAAGTAATCACACAACTTAATGATTTTTTCACATACAAGAAAATCTTAAAATTACATTCATATGAATCTGTCTTAATAGTGTATTTTAATAGTATAAACTCATTTTAATAAAATTTAAAAAAATATTTGATGAGATGAAAATAATTCTACTCAATATAGATACAAAAAAAAACACATTATTACAAACCAATAATAAAACTAAACATGAAAAAAGATATCAAGCAATATATCAAAAAATATGATATATTAGATAACAGATAAACTCAACTTAGTCAATACATTATTAAATTTAAATCTATTTTAGGTTTAGTAATACCCTTTATTTATTACCGTGATTTGTAAGAAAATAAATAACTATATTGATACTAGACTGAATGAATGATACTGTTAAATTATTAATTTAGTATCATATTTAATAATATTATAAATAATAATTAAACAATAAATTTTAAGAGACATGATTTTATTTTTAAATTCTAAAATATTTTTTACGAAACAAATAAACTCATATTTGTTTTCATGTACTCATACATCTTGCATTGTATGGATCAAAAGAATACATCTTATAGTCATACACTTAGATAAATAAACAATATTAATAATGTATATATGCGCCAATAACATATATGCAATATTAATAATGTATTTAAATGATAAATAAAACTCTTATTTTAGTAAAATAGATATTAAGATTAAAAAAATATATTTTATATTTTGATTAACCATTTTACTATTTTGGTACTTAAATGTCTGCATGAATTCTAATAATAAGATAAAAAATATGAAAAATATTATAAAATTTATATATAATTGCATGAAATGACCACATAAACTATAAAGTAAACTTGATAAACAAATAAATAATTTATATTATTATTATAAAAATTATGTGATTATAATATAACTATTAATATTATAAAAATAAATATAATTTATAGATTTTTAATTTTTCATACTTTTTACTAAGAATATTACGATGAGATTATCTATCCAATAGGTATGAACTTTCAAAATTTTTAGATGTTAATTCCTATTCATACTTGTCCCCAACTAAAAAAATTTTGATATTTTAAGTTAAAAGAAATCTTATGAATCTACTTATCATATTCAATCTAAGATAATATGTAACCTACTAATTTCTTTAATATCTAATATAAAATCAAAGCATATTTTTTATGTTGTTATGACTACAATAACAATTAAAGAAAAAATTTAGTATTAAATTCTCTAGAAATATTGACATATTTAAAGAATTAAGAAAACACATTGATGAATCTTCAAATTCTAAAATATAAATTTCATGAAAAATCTAAAATTTCAAATAATCAAGATCAATATCAATCCAATCAAACAAATAGTGATATTGATCTATGACTAACTATCAACAGTATAAATTTGAAAAAATAATTTTATTTAATTTTTTTTCATATTCATTATAAATAAAAATTTTAAATTTATTGTATTTCAAAAAATTTTATAAATTTAATATTTTTGCATTGTTTTAAAAAAAATTAATTTTTGTATGTTAATTGTTATTTAATTTTTATTTTTTATTTTTATTTTATTATGTTGTATTTGTAGGGTGCACTATGTACACCATACAGCCTATGCAGTACAAGTTATACTTGTACAGCCCACAGCCTGTACAATACATGAGACAGGTCATGGCCACACAGGCTGTGGACTGTGATTGAACCACACAACCACATCCAGGGGAACAGGTTGGAAAGCCAATGCCAAAGGCTAGCCAAGCACAAGTCAAGGCTAGCTGTTAGGCACAAGTTAGAGCTAGCTGCCAAGCACAAGTCAGGACTAGCTGCCAGGCACAAGTCAAGGCTAGCTGTCAGGCACAAGTCAAGGCTAGCCACCAGGCAGGGACCAATGCAGTTGTCTCACAGCCTAGTCCCTGGCTAGTTAGAAATCGCCACACATAAACCCAGCTTAAGTGTGCACCAATTTAAGTAAACATCCCAATTAAATACGCATTTTATGCCAAAAATCTTATGGTTCAATATTTTTCAGTGAAACATGTTATAGATCATCATTTGGTGTAGGTTTAAATTTTTTTTTACGTCTGGCTTTGAGGACAACAGCCCATATTTTGCTCTGGAACTTCTCAAAAGATTTTGTTAGATCATTGAATGCTACTTTGCTTTCTACCTGAACATCAAAACAGAGCAGCTGATCTTCGATATCGAGAATCCGCTTATACAAAAGCTTCGAATCCCTGAAATTGAACTATATCCTCTAAACCATTATTCGACTCTTGCTGAGTAACATTGTCATCTTCATCAACTGCTTCTTCCGCAATCTTCATCGATTCCATCACCTCTTTGTCATCTTCCAACACTATCGAGGCATATTCAGCATTGTTCTCGTCATCAATATGAACAAATTCTTCCAATTCTAATTGATTGATCAAAATATTTGAGGATCCATTGACTATGACTAACTAAGTGGCTACGCAGTCATCTTCCTTTTCAGCTTCTAGTTATATTTCCAGGTTCGTTAGCTCCGCCTTACTGAAAGCATTTTTGATAGAGCTGAACGAGACAAAACCTCAAGCTTCTTTGACATAGCATGAGGCATCCAGTAGGTGTGTTAGATTTCCATAGGAAACTCTTGCAGCACCTCGTCATAATCATTTGTCAATATCCCTTTTTCACTACTTTGACTCCTCTTCAACAACCTCGTAAAAGTCAAGGAAATCCTTGAGATATAGATACTTGTAGCATTTCTTGAGAGCTGCAATGATTCCTATATCACATGATTAATTCCAACTAGTACATTTTGTGGAAAGAAAATGGCACGGATGTTGCCACGTTCAAATGCAGCAAAGTGACCCGGCGCATTATCCATCAACAAAATAACAGAGCGACCGGCAAATACACGCTAGCTCTTTCGACTTTCCAATCAATACGCATGGAATTTTATGTGTTCCAGATGCATTGACGTAGACTATCAAAGAAGCACAATCTTTGGCTTCCTTTTTGCCTCTAGTGCTTAAAATGTCCTCATTTCACATCAGAATGGTATATCTAGGAAGCAAATAGAAAAACAAGTCAGTCTCATGCATGTTATAGACATTCTCAAGGTCATATTGAGTGATGATAGAGTATAACTCTTCTAAAGCTAATAGTGATTCCAGATCACTTTTGTCAACCTCAGCTCCTTCTCCGTGGAGAAGCATTTTCTATAGACCTCAACGTGCCCTGAAACAACTAAGCCATTGCTACGATGCCTTGAAATCTAATTCCAGGATCGATAAAATCGAAGCAATGTTTTTTGTTTGGCAATAGCAAAAGATGACGTAACAAGGAGCCTAGCACGACGCATCCTGTCAATCCAGATGTACAGCACATCTTCAAGTTCAATAAATCTTCCGACTAAAGCACAGAAGGTTTTCTCCTTGGTTTCTTTAAAAAGCAAAGCTAATCACTCTAGAATCGACTCTCATTTCTCCCAAACTTTTCGGATAGAGCCTTTGCAAACGTCGTACTCACGCGCTAGTAAGCATTTTCTTGGAGGGTTCATCTTACTGAGTTTTGAAATGATATCGCAGTGTTGGGACTCATTCATATGCTTGCCGTTAGGTTTCTTCGACATTACAATGAAAAGCAAGCGATTTGAGAGTGGAGTCTAAAGTACACACCTACTAGTAAAGTACACACTAACATCTAAAATTCAAGCTGCATGCTTAAGCAGGAGACTACTGTAGCACGATATATGCCTTGAGGCAAGTCATATCAAATTAGTTATATGACTCAATATGAGCTGACACAATTCAGATTGCCAAAGGAATCATTTAGTCATGCTGGCCTGGCACACCCATTTTTCCAATCTCTAACTATAACCAAAAAAATAGATTTGATGACACATTCTTGAGTCTATCTTATACTTTTAAGGAGAAAATACTAAATAAAATATGTACACCCAAAAAAATATGATGATGATTAGTATAACTTTTTCCATATATGAAAAATCTTAAAATGTATATGAACTAAAAGAATAAAACAAAACATTCAGTTGATTAATAAATTTTTAATCCTAGACCACTCCAAGAATATCAAGAATACTTTTACATAAGAAAAAAATATTGATTGACTTAGTCAAATATTTATTATTTTTTTTGAATCAGATTCTAAGATATTTCTCAGCATAAAATATCTAATAAATCATTCAAAACTCATTAAGGTATAAAAAAATTCACATGAAATATACATGAAAATACTATTACATCTCAATATAAAAAATCATTTCTAATGCACAAGATTCTCACTTAATACGAGATCTGATAAAAATTAATATCTTAATAATTTTAGTCCTAAAATTCAGAGAGATTGCTTGTGATTGATGAGTCCTAAACTAGGGATGTATCGCCCAGAGATGAAAATATTTACAATCACACTAAGACACAACATTTTATATAGATGTCATATTCATATTGAATTTTAATTATTTTAAAACTATACATAACAATATTATAAATCAATCTTCTTGCTTTAAATAAAAATATTCATATAAATTGAGTATTATCATACATAAATACAATAAAATAATAATACACAACATAAGTGAAATTCCTACAAGATTTTCAAAGATATGTATAAATAAAATGAAGATAACTTCATTTTCTCAAGAAATGTTAAATAGGAAACTTTAACATATTTTTTTAACAAATATATCACACAATCAATAGTAACAATGCCTTTCAAAATGGACTCTAAAAATTTTAACTGAACAAATAGTAGATGATTAAGTTCGGAATACACAAGTATGAAATCAACTCTAATCAAACATGCTGGGGATTTTCTAAGGGTCGAGAAAAAAATATAAAATCTATAACTCAATTCCTAAGGAATTCATCCTCATAGGCTAACAATCTACATAAAATTTCAAAGAAATACTAAAATGTTGAGAATACAAAACAACACATCATGATCACCATTAAAATTAACATAATTCAAATGTAAAAATATTAAATATTAATATAATGATTCTTTTAAAAATTTCAAAGTTAAATGTAATTAGCAAAAATAATACTAAAATAACTGATCACCTTAAAAATCCTTATTGTTCACATATTTGTTGGATATCATACCTTAATATAAAGACAAATGTCTCTATCTAGAGTAATAGATCTCAGATTCAAGAGTCATCAATTATTTTTCACATTAAATCTTCAAATTATGGGAAAATAATGATGAGATATTAATATCTCATAGACCTCATTCTAAAATTGAAATCTTGTGTTATAAATACAATCTACATTGGAATTACCATAATTCAAATGTAGATAATACCATGGGATACTTGAATTCTAAATCAAGTATCATAAGTATTGATTTCGACTTTATGTTTAACCTTATAATTGCTATATTACAATATGAGAGTGAACATTTTCCCAGCCATATTGTAAAGCAAATAAAAACAAATATGAAACAAGCAGTTGTCAATTGGCCAAACATTTTCTTTCTTTCAAAAACGACTATTTAAAAAAAAGATAATGGGATATCGAACAGACTTACTTGCAGAGCTTGAGAAAGTTCTCGCAAGTGAGTCGACACTTATCCGTGAAAAGATCGACCACTATGTCCCCTAGGCTGGTCACCACCAACACGGACATCGAGTTTAGATTTCGGAGAAGGAAAACAAACTAATCGATGTTTCCAAATAGAATTTTCTACAGTCTGACTCTAGCGTAGTCGTTAGGTGGGAAGTGTTTCTTCGAAGAACAGAAGATTGCACAGGAATAGGCTTTGACATTATAACCGTCCATGCATCGATAATCGATCAGGATGAATTTTATGTGGTTCTAAATGTGCAATTTCATTAATAAATAATAAACACAACGTCTTTGATATTACATAAATTTTTTAGAATTTCTTGAAAGCATAATTACTAATATTAAACAGTTTTGGATGCAAAAAAAAATACTTAGATTTTTGAGGGACTTATGTTATAGTGTAATCCCCCATAAATATTTAATAATATGATGCTAATCTTTTAACATTTGAAAAAAAGACATCAAACTATAAATAAATTAAAAATAAGAGTGCTCGGATTCATAAATCCTAAACTATCTTTGCCCCTCTCTCTTGCCCCTCGCCCACATCCTCGCCCACATCCTTGCCCACATCCTTGCCCACATCCTCGCCCTTGCCCCTCACCATCATCATTGCCCCTCAACATCATCATTGCCCCTCACCTTCTCCCCTCTCTCCTCTCCATGAGCCCAATGAGCTCAACGATAGAGCTCGTCGAGCTCTAGTGAGCAAAGGCAAGGACGAGAGCGAGGGGCAAAGATAAGGAGCGATGACGAGGGCAAAGGGCAAGGACGATGACAATAATAGTTTAGGATTTATGAATTCAATTGTCCTTATTTTTAATTTATTTATAGTTTAGTGTCTTTCTTTTTCAAATATTAAAAGATTAGTTTCATATTCTTAAATATTTCTGGGGGAGTATCCTAATACATAATTCCTCCTAGATTTTTTTGCTTTCAAAGAAAAAATTGTACCTTTTTTTTTTTCAAAATATAGCATTGTGATGTAACATAATTTTAAAATTAACATGTAGAATAAATACAAAAAAGTATATACATTTTTAAAAATTTCTAGTTTTCATCTTCCAACAATTATAGTATTAACACCGAAATTAGTTTTAGCAATTTTTTAAATTCTAATAATTGTGTGTATTGTCACCATATTGGTGTAGGAGTTGTCAATTTGTTTAGTATTGAAATTGATCCAAGATACCCATATTTTTGTTGTAGATTGAAATTAATTCAAATGTTAATAAATGACATATCTATTATTGTTGGTCTTGGATAGTTTTGGTGTTACTTGCACGAGCTAATTCAACTATTATTATTATGGGATATTTTCACATGTGATTTTCTTGAGTTGGTCTTAATGCCAACTCATATAATTTTGTGGTATTGATTCAAATTAATTCTCATGTTGCTTATGTATAGTTGTTTTTATGATATAAATCCAACATAGTTTTCACTGTCACATAGCAAAAAATATAATTTATGAGATTTTAATCTTAAGTTGGTTATGACACTTTTTGATCTACAATTGATTTTCCAGGAATATTTAAAAATTTAAAAAAAAGTGACATTGTTGAATTAAAAAAATGAATTTAAAATTTGGGTTGCTAAATTAAATTCAAGTTTGTTATTAAAATAAAACTCACGTACATAGTATTAATTTGAAATAGATAATTTAATAGTAATAATGTAATAAAATAGATAGTAAAATAATATACAAAATAATGATACTTGAGACTTAAAATAATATAAAATAAGAGAAAATATTTTTGTTCTAGAAGAAAAATAATTAATCCAAAATGAATTTTCGATGGGGAAAACTTACTTACCCACAGTTGATCCTTCATTCTCACTTAAATTTCATCTTTTACATGTCACTTATGTTTTACTAGTCTAATACTAAATTGATACCATGTTGAACATTTCTCTTGTTAATAAACTATGTGAAAACATCAACTAGAATATTTTTGAGTAAATCACTAGATTATTTTGTCTATGTGTCTGTGAACACATAGAAACAAGTTAATTTTCTATTGCAATATCTCAAGCATAGTCTTGATCAATATATTCCCTAATAATAAGATAAAAACCTTGATCATAACATATTACAATATTTGAGATATTTTTGATATATCTCAAAATCCTTTTTGTAGCACACTAATATTTGTTACTAGGATTTGTCATGCATTAACTAACAACTCATATTGCTTGTATAATATCTAGTCTTTATAAACCATAAAAAATAGTAAACTTCTAATAGCATATACACATGGTACTCAAGACATTTCTACCCTATCTACTTAATTGTTGGGACTCATGCTTGTAGATAACATAAAACTAATAGAAAGATAAATAGAAATTAGCTTATAATTATGCATATTGAAGCATAACAAGACATTCTTTATTATAATTCATTTGTAAAAATAAGATCTTATTTTATATATCTTAGTAAATTTATATCTCCAATACCTTATTCATTAATCTCAAATCTTTAATATCAAATTCTATTGTCAAACACTACTTCAATTTTGAATATGATCTTTGTTGCGTCTTGCTACAAATATATACAGTCCACATAAAAGAGTAATAGCCAGATAATGAAATCATTATCACTAAATCTCTTGTAATACATACAAGTGTATGAAATAAGTCTATTGTATTAAGATTCATAATAAAGAAATCAAATCTCTTATACCAGTATCTCAATGCTAGTTTGTTACCATAGAAAGATGTGTTCACTTTATAAACCAATATTTGCCTTTCTTTTTTCTTCAAAAGCTTTTGGTTGCAACATATATGATTGTTTTCTTCAAGCTCTCCATGAAAAATTATATTTTTTATATTTATCTACTCTAATTATAAATCATACGTCGCATATATTTTCAGGACAATCAAAATGTTATAACTCAAACAATGAGAAAAAATATTTAATTAAAGTTAGCATCTTCTTTTTGAGCAATCTTTTGATGACCAGTCGTGCATGATACTTTTCTACTTTATCAATATTATTATGGTTAATCTTGTACATTTATTTACATCTATTAGTCTCTCCTCTTTGTGGTAGCAAAATAAGATCTCATGTCTTGGTTCTATAGAAAACTTCAATTTCTTCATGCATTATAGTCATTTAAAGAAAAACTTATTGGCTTTTTTTAGCCTCATGAAAAGTTGAGTGCTCTTCATCTTCTATTAGGAGATAATTTTTAATATTTCCTTCATAACATACTCTAAGTTCCAAGTTGGGTCTCCCCTCTTTCAATTTGAGTGTCATACCTCAAACTTATCTAGTATTAGTTAGTTGTATTCTAAAAATTCATATCCTGGCTGTTTTGTTTCAAATAGAACTTTTAATATTTATATTATTTCTTTGTTCTTCTTGTAGTATGCCTTCTTGAAACATAATATATCTAATGATAATAAGCTTAAGAGTAATTGTATCTCATAAGCAAAATCTCTCTACTTCATCAACATATCTCAAAAATATGTATTTTCTAGATTTTGAATTTAGTTTTGATGTTTGCTGGGTATTATATATAACATACACAAAATTTTCAAATGATTATAGGTTAGAATAGTCAGTTGGATTACCAATCAATATTTGTATCAGTAATTCAAGAAAATCAATATTGATGATGATTGATTGATCAAAAAAATAGGTAATATTGACTACTTTTGCCTAAAATATTTTGGTCATCCCCGTAGTTTTTAACATGATACTTGTTTATTCTAACAAGGTTCTATTAATATACTCCACTACTCTTTTTGTTGTGAATTATACAACATTGTGTACTGCTTATTGATGGCTTCTCATTGACAAAAATTATTAAATTAAATACTTATATAATCACCCCCATTATTAGTCATCATATACTTGATCTTCTTTTCACATTCAAATTATACTTGTGTTTTAAATATTTTAAAAAATGAAAACATGTTTAACTTCCTTTTGATTGGAAACACCTAACAACTTTTAGAGTAACCATCAATAAAAAATATGAGGTATCTTGCACAACCCAGTGATATGATTAGTGCTTCTCAACTATCATAATGAAGTAGTTCTAAGATAAATTTACTTCCATTATTAGAACTATTGAAGTTTAATCTATGTTGCTTAATTAGTAACACTATGCTCACAAAAAGGCAACAAAACCTTTTTGAGGCCTAACAAAATATCTATTCATCAAGATTTTCAAATATCAGTCTAACATTTATCTAAGTTTACAATGCCACATCATTATTAATAATCTTATTAAACTTTTTGAAACCATAGACACTTCTCCTTTTTTTTGTTTTTCTTCTAAGCATATATGCATTTATGGTTATCTCGGCTTCTTTTATTAATATAAGAACTCTTTTAACTATTTTCATGGTTTATATTGTGCTAAAAACAATTTATACATTTTGAATATGAGTTTTATACCAACCATTATCTAATTGTCCTAAAAACAATAAGATTTTTTTAGGCCCTTAACATGTTGTATCCCTTGGATGATGCATATCATGTCATCATATATCTTAATACTAATTGTATCAATATTGATAATTTTTAAAGCATGATTATTTTTCTTAAACATATATCCTCCTAATTTATGTATGTATTGATGAACCTATTTTTTCTAGAAATTCATGTATTGAAACATATATCTCATTATTCAAGATTTTGCCATCATCCAAAGTATTTGCCATACAATCTCAAGTAATTTATGACTTATATTCTTTTGTTATTATATTTTTATATACCCCTCCTTAATAAAACTAACTTTCTTTTTTTACAAGTTCTTGCTTTCCACAAAGATAATACTTCATTTTCTTCTTACTTAATGAATTTGACATATTCTTATTTTGACAACTACTAGAGTTATGTTCTATTGATCTTCCTCTAGAGACAATCACAATTTAAATTTACCGAGAGAAAAATATATTATCTCTATTATTTTTATGCTTACTTTTATCCTCAAGTATAGTAGCACAACTTCATTAAAGACTAAATTTTCCCTCATAACACCAATGGTCATAATTATGATGAGATGAGCATATCAATCAAATATACTTTGGACTAAAAGTTTTTTTTATTCTCTCTTCTATGTGGTGATCCATAGATGATAGTTGAAAAAATAATATTTTTATTATGTTGATCTATTTTGTCATCGAAGAGGATTCAAGCATTTGAAGGGAATAAAGCTTTATTTTTTAAAAATAATTATTGTGTAGTGACTTTACTTCATACGTATTTATCAAAGTATCCTAATTTTTTTCTGTTGACAATAATTTAGATAAATTTGATAATATATTATCTCATGATACTTAATACAAAATTACAATAGCATTTCCATCCATTCAATCCCACTTTTTTTTTCAATATTTTTAGACATTTTTCTATTTTTTTCTAAGCATTTTCCTTACTTAAATATCTTTTTATCTTCATCTTCTAATAGCCAAAAATTACTTTTATTAAATTATTCAGCTTTAAATTTTTTTGCAATTTATTTTACTTTTATTTTGATGGTATACAAAAATAGTAATAACTATTTGTGTTAAATACACTAAAAAAGTTTCAAAGTATCTGGAGAGATCACAATGGTCCCTCTTAAAACCCATTTGTCTTGAGGCTCTAATATTATTTTATATACAACTTTTATAGACATGTTATAACTATAAAAGTTATTATCCTAATCCTATTGTTGATATCACTATTATTAAAATAAAACTCAAGTTAATAATTCAAAATAAAAGATTTTATCATAATAATGTACAAAACTAAACAATAAAATAAAATACAAACTTATGGAAATAACATCACATCTGAATTTATGTTTAGAACTAATGTGGCTATGACTCCAAGATAATGTCACAACAACGAAAAGTGTGTTATTTGTTCAATCCTTACTAATGGCACCAAAAACTTATTTAGTCTTCAATAATGGTGCCAAAAATTTGTTGTGTCTTCCCAAGTATATAAATCACATAAGTAATAAAATAGACATAAGTCTAGATATTGATCCTATATAAATTGAGTTGATCGTTTGATAAAACAATAGTTAATCAATAATTATTTGAGTTGAGTCAGTAAATGATAATTTTTCTCTAGTATTTAATCATTATTGTGTTTAATTATTGAATAAAATATAGATTTGTATGAAAATACTCAAGTACCCTCTTAGTGTACAAGATGATTTTTATTCGATGACTATTACTACTAAGCATGATCACCTCATAGTCATTCCATTAGTATTTTATCACCAAAATAAAATGTCATTATATTTGTGGGTTATATGCATGTCTAATCTCAGAAATTCATTAACTATCAATGATAATTACTACGAATATATATCTTTATTCTCAAACCTCTATTGTCATAAAGATGTAAGATGGTGTGGTAATAAATACATTTGAACTTTTGGCTTCCTGTGTACTATATTCATGATAATTAATATATATTTTCTTATTAATCTCACTTATGAAAATCATACAAGATAATTTGACTCATAGGGTTGTTACTACCATATGATTCATCTCCTCTTGCATGTGCCTCATGACTTACCTTTCACTTTCTATCATGATTGACACATGACTCACATATTATAGTGAAACTCATTGGTTAGACATTATAATTAATTCCCACATTATATGAGGTTAATTCTTCTACAATATACACAATGAATTGGTCATATATTCATGCTTTTGGCTTTGTGAGTATCATACTTTCAATATTTAATGTAATCTTAATCTCAAGCTTCAACACAGATTTATCCCAAGCATTAAGATTAGAAAGGTTATCAATTTCTTCTTATCATATCGCATGAGTGTCACAATATAAAATGTAGTGAGATGTGTTGTCAATATATAAAACAATAATATAGTGAAAATCTTAAATCTTTGTTCTAAAATACATCTATATCTATCAATATTCCACAACACATATTAACACAAACAATAATCATTAAATATTAACATATCATCATATCAGAAGTACATAACTCAATCATAGATATCAATTTAGAATAACATTTGGTAGGATTTCAAGTGAGATGTGTTGTTCGATATATCATGCTAATCAAGGGTTCTCAATAGAAGCCCAAACATAAATCTAATTATCAAGACCTAAAACCAAATCAAATGTTACTATATGTTTGCCTTAAATTTGCTCGTAAGTGAGGGTTGGAATCATGTCACCTAATGTTTCATGGAGGCTCTTGACATGAAAATCAATCCCCCTTTCTCTTTTCATTTTTCTCAGAGTATTACTTAAATACTTTGGGACATCCATGTTGCACTTTCAATTAGAAGTCGTAACACTTTCTTGAGGTCATGACTTCTATTTCTCATTAGATCTTTTATAGAGTACCAAAGTTATGGTGATATTGAATGTGATGATTCAGATAGCTTCCATCTAAAGAAAAATGTTGTAGCATTGATACTAGTAATGACTGAGAAAATTTACCGCTGAAATAAAATCTTATAGTGCTGAGAATGATCATAACTAATATATTTACTCTTTGTAACCAAAAGTTATGGTGATGGGAATACTAATGACTGGTGATTTTTCTTTGGAACACAAGGACATAACACTGAAAAATATTGTGACTAGAGTAAATGCTCTCTAAAAAAATATCATGGAAACAAATAATGTCACAACTTAAAATACTTAGTATATTTAATCTTTAATGAATAAGTTACAGTAAGATTTATCACAGCTGCTTGTATTAATAAGGTACTTGGCTACCACTATGTAAAAACAATTTCATAGTTATTAAATTATTTTAGAGATAGTATGACCATGAGATAGCATGGCCACGACTCCTAGACAATGTAATTACCATAGAGATTATGTTGTATAGTGGAAAACATTATGTAAAATTGGTAGTAGAGTCGTGACATAGAAAGATTATCATGATTGGTTTAGAGTTAATAAAATTTCTATGATATAAGTACAAATACAAACAAACACACCAAGAAATATGCTCCAAACTATCCAAAGAAGTTGATACATAAAATAGAGAATAAACTCACACACTAAAAATATTGCTTATCCAAAAGCAAATAATCTTTCTCCATGTTTTAACACACCATAAATATCTTCATTATAATAAGAAAAATAATAGAATAAAATCATAAAGGATAGAAATATACAACATTTTAATGTGAATAAGAAGGAAAATAACATGCTTGTCCTCACAGATCAAAATCCTTTAGTAGGAAATCTACCCAGGAAGGCTCAAATGAGAGAATGGATGTGAAAGATTTTCTAACTCTATTTCATTGCTTGTGATTCATTCCATCATATACATAGTCACATTGCACATGGAGTCTTGCTACTTTCCAATGAAATTTAGTGAATTTTTGAATGAATCAAGCATAAAATGTATTTGCTTATGATTTTCACCATCTCAAATATTTGATCAACTATTTCTCTCTATAATATGCTCTTTCCTCCGCTTTCTAATTTTTGTCCATTATAGTTTTTTTATATCCATTTATGATAGACTCATATAGCATTTCAAATAATTCAATGCTTCTTGTCACTCTAGTATCCACATATTTCATCACCTCTTCCAAGATCTTCATAACTTGATCTTCAAACTTCTATGGATGGTAACAAACAACATATTTTTCTTATTGAGATGAATCTTTTACAATGTATCTTTTTTCTCCATAGTAATTTTATCATCCTCATCTTTCCTTTTTCACATAGTCTTCCCATTAACTATCTCTTCTCTCCCCTTCCATTGATAGGGAAATATTCAAGACTTTTAGTTCATATGTCCATCACACTTCTATATAATCAGCTTTCAAATTCATTATTCACACAATGTTGATGATTTCTTCTATATTAACCACTTTCCTAATCAAATAATTCTTGGATATTGGTGGCAATCCTTCCTCATGATTCTTTCATCCTCTACCCATTACTTCTATATCAGCTTTAGGGAAAGGTGGAACTTCTTGCCCAACTTCAATAGACTCTTTCTCTTCAAAAATTTCTTTTTCTTCTTGTCTCATTCAAGTCAACTCTTCACACCCTTCAATGTTAGAAAGATATATGTGGGCACAATTTATTTTGCTCTTCATTCATTGAGATTCCTTCTTAAAAGTAGGGTGAATTATTTAGCCAGAAAAGTCATCTTCTTAAAATTTAAGAATGGACTTCTAAAGAATCTTTCTCACATGAATTTTGTAGCCTTTAACTAGGATAAAGAGCAAAGTTGCCCTATCTTGCATGATGGTCAATACATGAAAAGTTAGCTACAAAATAGAGCATAACAAATACAACCAAAACTTTACATTCCTCCATAAGTTCTTCCCACACTATGTACTATAATGTACTTATCGATAAAACTCTTCATTAATCTCTTTAATGTATCAATATTTTGGTGATGACTTCATAATTTGACTATATTTTTAGAGATTTGAATGTCATACAATTTGTGGCTCCTTATAATCCAAATATCTTATTCAAGAACTTCCTATCAAAATATACTCAAATTTCTCACAGATAGCAACTTTTATTTTGCTTGCCTTCTAAATTAGAGTATAATTTCCTAACCATGGTTACACTATATACCTTTTCATATGTATGCACAATTGGTCTTAATTATTCTTCTTAATCATTTTTCGGAAAGGTCGAAAAAATTCATTGAATATCCACTCTCTTATAAATATTTTTTTATAACACAGAGTTCATCAATCTATTTCTTAATTATATATGAAAATTCAGCTTTAGTACCACAACTTTTAAAAAAATTTAGTGGAGGATTACCACTTTTCTCACCCTTATCTTCAAAATAAAAATTTTATCATCCATATTTTCTCAGATCATTAATAATTAGGGTTGCAAAAGTTTGTGTTGAATGAAAGTAAAAGAAACTTTATAAATGTTACAAAGTTAGGGTTCATGGTTTAATTAAGATGAGGATTTATCATAAAAAATAAGAAAAATGCCATGACTTTTCTCATGGTTGTGATTTCTCATCTAGAAGGAATGTCATAACTAAGTTTGAGTGTAGTGACTTTACTTAGCTTATAAAAAAGTCATAGCTGAGTTTGTGTGCTATGACTTCTTTTGAGTATAAATATATACAATTATCTAGGTGTGTATACATACATACAAAAATGAAATCATTTTTTACATCACATAATGCAAAACAAAATTTGATTTCATCTCAAGTAGTGTTACATTTAATGTTCATAGCTAGATATTCGTTGGATTTATAATTCAGTATGTGATCTCAGGCAGCCAAAGAGAGATTCTCTATATAATCTTTGATTTTCATTTGCCTTATATTCTATTTGTAGCTCAATGATATTTAATAAAAGATATCATTTATTTCTTTACTAGGCCAAAATCTTTACAAAATATTTTTTCAAAATTAGCAATTTGTTGTCCTTTTTTCTCTCTTGGATAGATGCCTTATAATGTAATGAGTTTGTTTAATACCATGACATTATTTTATTTTGTATCTTCCAATGAGTTCACAACCTTAAAATTATTGTGCCTTGATATTTTTTTGTCACAACTTTAAGGATACCATTACTTATTCTTGTGTTTCTTTCTCTACTCGGGTCATGACATAGGAAAATATCACATCTTCTTTCATTTATGATAATTATCATGGCTCCTTCAAATTATATTGCAACTTCATTCATTGCTAATCTGATCATAATATTCATAGCCTCTTCCTGAACAACCACATCAATGTTTTAAAATTTGATTTCTCTTAGTCTCATTTGAGCTTCTTCTACTTTATTAGTTGTCATTATCTCAATGATAAAGTAAGAATTATTTTTTTAAATAATGACTTAGTTGTTGGATATGGATCATCGTATTATGGTGGTTGCAATGGAATTCCATAGAGGACACTTTCATAATTTTCAATGTAATAAAATAAAATAGGTAGGAGTCATTGCTTTGTCTAAAATAACATCCACTATTTTGTAGAAAGATTATTTTTTCCATTTGACACATTTGGTTAGAGTAGATCATCTCTCTAGGCTCTCTGAACTCTAAATCTAAAAAGTACTCTCACATTTCTCTCTCTATTTCGAGGTCCAATTATGTTAACTCTGTCCAAAATTTTCCTACTCAATAAGTGTGGTAGTTATAGAATAAAAAAATAACACAAACATAAAATAAACACCAAGCAATAAATATAACTAATCAACTAGAAATAAAAGTATTTTTAATAAGGATGGTCATATTAACTCAAGTTAACTAATCAAACTATAATCAAACTGTAAATCCTCAACAATAGCACCAAAACCTTGTTTGATCCATGGTAATAGCAAAAAAAATGTATTTGGTCCCTAGCAATGGTACCAATGCTTGTTATATCCTAAGTGATGGTGCCAAAAATTTATTTAAACCCCAATAATGATCCCACAAGGATTGAGTTGGTAGTTTCATAAATCAATAGTGAATCAATAATTACTTGAATAAGCTAATAAACTTAAACTTTTGACAAAATAGTTAATGTCACACCATCACTCATTTCTTTGTGTGTGATTATACTTATCTAATGTTTAGTCAATGTTATGTTTTATTTATCAAACAAAGTATAGATTAGTGTGAAAATATCTAAGTATCTTTTTTGCATACAAGGTGATTGTCATCTTTGGAATACTACTACCATAGGATGATCCCTTTGTAATTGTTCCCGTGATATTTAACCACCAAAGTAGCATGTCATCTTAATCATGAGTTATGTGCATTGTTTCATATACCAAATATAGAATAAAATTAGTGATTTTGGTGAATATTCACTGTGTTGTATTAAAAAAAAGTTTTTAAATTAACAGTTTCATTAAATTGTGATTTTTGACAAAATATAATGAATAATAGTGAAATTAGATAATTTTTTTATGAAATAGACTTGGTAGATTATTGAGAAGGAGAGGATTGAAAAGTCAAATAAAGTCATAATATTCCTTGTGTTAAGACTTTGTTACACCTTATTGAGCTATAGAATAGTTTTGACATCAATTCTTGACCAAAACTCTACACAAATAATTATGGTCATTCTTCATATACCAAGACTCTACCACCTCATTAATATAATTATTTTAGTATGGGGATATGTTATGTGGGCTATGTAACTTTCTTGGAGTCATAGCTATACTAGCTCATTATAAATTTTATGAGTATGATATTAATATTATGTCATAGCAATCAAGTACCCCACTAGTATTTAAAACCATAAAAAATCTCTAGTGATATGACTTTTAGTTTTAGCTATAGATTGAACCAAAGATCAATACTCAAGACATGGCCATTTCTAGGACCATATACTCAAGAAAAATAATCAAGCCATAACTTATTTTAGTACCATGGCCATCTAATGCAAGAGATAAAACAAAGATGCAACCTATTAACAGTGCCATAGGTTTGGATTATAGAGACAAAATGTATAGTCATGGTCATTCCTAGCATCATAAGTATCTGAAATAAGAGAGAGACCAAAACTATAGCATATTTCCAATATCATAATTTTGTGTTCCTGAGATGAAATGATGGGTAATGGGCTCGAGATCCATTCCCAATACAAAGACTTTAAATTCTAGAAACTAAATATGTAGTCGTGGTCATTCCCAATGCCATGACATTCCAAAGTTATAAAGAGAACAAACCGCAACTTTTTCTTAAGAAGTTAGGACTAACTTAAATAGTTTTGTGGATTTAAGGTTTGGTTTCAAGGCACTTTTGAGGGATATCATTAGGAAATTAAAATTTCATAAGATGTTTCTTCAATTATCTCATGTGAATTCCTCCCAAATATCATGATAAATTAAAGTTAGGTTGTATTTAATTACGTGTAATGGATATTTTATGAATAAATTTTATAGTAAATTAGGATTTTGTTATTAGTGGATTTGTATGTACTATCATAGTAAATGATGACAAGTAAGCCATAAAGTACACTCATATATAATGATAAGAAAAAAGTGCTAGCCCTTCTAATTATGATATGCAAGACAAACATATTCATTAATACTCAATATTAAGGTAATATAATCATGTAAGTATGTTACTTATGAAGCCAAAAGTATGAATGCATTTATAAGTCAATTCATTATGCAAGTCTTAGAAAAAATGACCTTTAATTAAAGTGGGCATTTTATAGAATATTTGTCTGAGGGTTTTACCTTTAGTATGAGAGTCACGTGTCATCATGATGGTTGTTGATAGGTAAGACATGAGACATATATAAGTAGAGGTATCTCATAAGGTAGTCATATTCCTACTAGTTACTTTTTATCATCTGATTATCATTGGTGAGATTCAAAGAAAAGAGTATATTAATTGTATGAGTATGACATTCAGAAAGTTAAAAGTACGAATACATTTACTATCACATCAGTTTACATCTATATGACACATGAGGGAAGAAAATAAGAATGTAAATATAAAGTAATCAACAAGGGTGGTTGATAAATTTTCTAAAAGGTATGTACTTGTAGATGACCCTCTAGTAGAGATGATTTTTTATTTTAGTAGTAAATTACTTAGAGGATAGTTATGACGAGATCATTAATGTGGAAGACCCAATTGTTAATAACTACCTTGTATGCTAATAGGGTACTAGGACCTTTCACAATAATCATACCTTTATTCTATAACCCAACAAATAATTCCAAATTATTTAAATAAGCCATCAAGCATAATATAATGCAGCAACACTAGAATTTAAGAATCTTACTTAAAATTCAATCTTATCCTCTTAACTAGAGTAGCAATTGACTAATAGTTAGTTGATATAATTGCCTACAAATTTTTGCGGGATAAAAATTTAGACAAAAATTCTATTTTACTACTTGTATGACCTATATACTTATGAGATTAGTTGGACAAGAGGCCCTTGCATAATAAGGATTTGAGACTTTCCTAATCCTACAAATTGGGTATTATAATAAGTCATGATAAGTTTTTTATACCATTCCTAGGAATTATTTAATTTGGTTGGTTAACTTTAGTTGATGTAACTATCCTTGAAAAAATTTAGTTTTATTTTTAGTAGTTTGGATCTTAATATCTTAATTATGCATCTCAATTTATATTATTCAACTTGTGTTACTTATTTATATCT
This sequence comes from Sapria himalayana, assembly GCA_029783825.1. NCBI lineage: Eukaryota > Viridiplantae > Streptophyta > Magnoliopsida > Malpighiales > Rafflesiaceae > Sapria > Sapria himalayana. Next base: position 2,093,018 of record JAREIK010001381.1, on the reverse strand, counting down.
TGTTGTTAGTATTTTTTTTATTTTTATTTTTTTAATCACCAATTAATTGAGCAAAACACTTGGACTAATCTAATACATCAGGACCTAGAAAAGAGAAAATCAAAAAAGAACTTCCTAAGTAGAAGATGAACAAGTACAAACTAATGTATCTATATGATAAAGTCTATTTCTTACCAAGTAGTGAATTCTATCTCATGCTCAATATATACCTGAATCAATTCTATTATCAAAAAGTGGTGCACTATGAAGATCATAGATTTGGGAGTCATGAATAGATTGTAATTGATAGACCTAATCAGATCTCTAAAGCTTCATTTTATGATATAATCATAATGTTGCTAGAAGAGACAAAGAGAGTGAATAACGTGGTAGAAGGGTGGTTGACATGATTTGAGAGAAAACATGAAGGCACTAATTTGAACATGCTTAAAGAAAGTGCTATATTAGTACTTCAGGTGGCTGATATGATTTTAGTCAATATTGAGAAGGAAGTAGGGGAAATTGAAGGAGCCACAACATATCATAATGTCCTGGCCAAAATAATAAAAAAGCAAATTTGTTCCTCAACAACAAAAATCTATGTTGAAACTATTATGGAGGTAGTCTTTTATGTAGTATTATATCCAACACAAAAAGTATAAGAAGAAAGAAAGTAGGGGGTCATATAGAAAAATTAGCATAGACTACAAAAGTTATAGATGAAGTGAAAACTTTAGTAATGGTCTAGCTATGGATATTAAATGTAATGCTGAATAGGAGGCAACATAATTTTTTTTATGCATGACATGATGAAATAAACATTCCCACTCACACAAATCCTCTTATACATATACAATTTAGTCATATAATTCAAACCTTGACATGATTTATTTATATATCCATAAAAATAAGTAGCCTTATTATCTAGACATACTATGCCACTCAAATATAATTATAGAAAATACTTATGAAGAAATAAATAAAATACATTTTTTTATATATAAGGGGAATAATTACTTAAGGATAAGCAATCATTTTAGTGTGTGAGTTTGTTCGGTATATCAAATACCAAATAAAACATATTATTTTGCTGAATACTCATGATTTTTTGGATAGATAAGAACTTTTAAATAAATAGTTTCACTAAATTATGAGTTTATATGAAATGTGATGAATATTAGTAAAATTAGGAAATTTTTGTGTAAAATAGAAACTTGGTGAATTTTTGAGAAGGAGGAGAGTAAAGATTCATATAAATTTGTAACATATCTTATGCTACAACTTTATTGCATCTCATTAAGATACCAGTTAGTTTTGACATCTATTCTTAGTTGAATGTCTATACAAATAGTCGTGACAATATTTATATGTCATGACTACCAATTTGTTAACATAATCATTTTATTGTATAATACATTCATTTGGCTACAAAACTTTCTTAGAGTCATAGATGTACTATCTCATAAATTTATTTTGGTTCCAATATTAATTTCATGTTGCATCAATTAAGTACTCCACTACTGCTAAAAGTCATAGAAAACCTACAACACTATTACTTTTTCATTCTAAAGCAAAGCCATAGTCTATTTTAGCATTGCAACCATCTGATGCACGAGAGAGACCAAAGTCATGGGCTATTCCCATCATCATGACTTTGAGTTATAAAGACAAAATATATAGTCATGGCTATTCCTAGTGCCATGACCATCTAATGTAAGAGAAAAACTAAATTCATGGTTCATTCTCAACACCATGACTTTATTTTCTAAAGATGAAATGAGTAGTCACATTCATTCCTAGTGTCAAGACCTTCTGATATAAGAGAGAGATCAAAGCTGAGACTCATTCCCAATGTCATGACTTTATGTTTTAGAGACTAAATGTGAAGTCATGGCCATCTAACGCAAGAGTGAGATAAAAGTCATAGCCTATTCCCAACAATATAACTTTGTGTTTTAGAGACTAAATGTGTAGTCATGGACATTCCCACTATTATGGGATTCTAAAGTTAGAAAGAGACAAAAGTAATGACCTTTTAATAATAAGTCACAACTTCCAACTTAAGGTTCAACCCATCTACTTGAGTATAAAAGGATGAAAACAAGAATTATAAGATAGAGTTCTAGGGCACAAGAAAAGAGTTCCAAGGCTTGAGAAAAAAAGATGAAAAATAAGTTTTTGGTAGCCAAAATTTGCTCAACCCTAAAAAATTCACAAGAAAATGGGTAATGAAAGGTACAAGCATAAATCATATAGGGGTGGGAATGAATTTTGACTATACCTAAAAGAAAATCTGAGGTATGGAAACTAAGTATTATAGATTTTGAGTTTGGTTCCAAGATACTTTTGAGATTTTTTTCTGGGAACCTGAAATTCCATGAGTAGTTTTTCCAATTATATCATGTAAAATTTTCTCCAATGTTAGGTTACATTAGGATCTATGATTATTGTATTTAACTATGTGTGATAGATTCTTTATGAATAAATTTATATTTAGATTTTATTGTGGCTTGGATATTAATATATGTGGTAATTATTCAGAACTAAAATTAAGGTTTTTTATTGGTAGGTTTTAAAATACTTTTATGGTGGATGACAATAGGTATCCCACAAAGCATACTTATGTATAATGGTAGAATTAAAGTGATAGTACTTTCGATCATGTCCATATGATAAATCTATATTTTAAAACTCAACATTGATGTATGTTAATCATACGAATATGTTACTTACAAAGCTTAAAATACAAATACTTTTATAAGCTAATCTATTATGAATGTCTTCAAAGAATTGACTCTAATTGTTGTGAAAATTCTATTAAATATTTTTTTGAGAGTTTCACCTTTTGTTTATGAGTCATGTATCATTGTAGTGGATGGTGATATGTGAGCCATGAGACATGCATGAGCGGAGGTTGACTCATAAGCTAGTGATAGTCATATGAGTTATTTTCTATCATATGACTACTACTAGTGAGATTCAAAGTAAAATATATGTTAATTATGAAAGTATGACACTCATAGAGTCAAAGTAATAATGCTTTACTACCATATCAGTTTACATCTATATTATTGGGGTTGTCATATGATAGTTGAGAAAAGATAATAAGTTTACTACCATATCAGTTTATATCGTATGACTACCACTTGAGGGAAGATAACAAGAATGCATATACAAAGACACCATCACGGGTAGTTAATGAGTTTCCTAAAAGGTATAGACTTATGGATGATCCTCTAGTTGAGATGTATTTTTGTTTATGTGGTAGTTAATGAGATGCCTATCATTATGAAGGAACTTATAGTTGATAACCACCTTGTATGCCAATTGGGCACTAAGAAATTTCATTATGTAAGTTAATCTATTTAAACTAGCTTTATAATCATACTTTCATTATGTAACCTAGCTTTATAATATTTAAACTATTTAGATAAGACATCATGCATAATTGAATACACCATTCCTAAAATCTAAGAATCTTACATAAAAGTCAATCTTATCCTCTTAACTAGAGTAGTAGCTGACTAATAGTTAGTTGACTGAATTGCCTATATAATACTTATGGGATTGATATCTAGAAAAAAGGATAACTTTACTACTTGTATGACCCATATACTTGTAAGATTATTTGGAAGAGAAATTCTTACCTAATAAGGATTTGAGACTTTGCCTAATTCTAAATTGAGCATCATAATAAAGTTGAAATATGCATGTCTACTCTTTTTAGGCAAATTATCAACTACCTTTGATGATTATTCAAAATATATAAATTTATTATCTAACCTCTAGTATCTTAAAGATACAAGATAATATGATAATGAATATATTTGTACTTTCAACTTCGTAAGTATCATACTTTTGATAATTAATAATAATTATCACATGAGATAATGTGGTAAATATTAACTACCTCTGATTTTCACCTATAAAAATTATACAAGAGAATTTGACTCATAAGATTCTCACCTATGAAAATTATACAAGAGAATTTGATTCATAGGATTCTCACCCCTTGACTTACTTATGGCACTAAAAACACCAAATAAACTATGACTTTTTGTAAGTAAAAATATGTGGTTTTGTTTTAATTGGAGTGAATATCAATGAAAATTTACTAAATTCATATTTTGAAAAAAATTGACAAATATTAGTGAGATTGTATGAAAATTAGGTAAACATAGTTACATTAATGAAATAAGGGATTATAGGGAAGAGAAAATGTGAAGAGTAATGTCAATTATATTGCCATGAATTATATACATCTTCTACATTACCTTTAGGTAGTTGTGGCATTTTCTTTGGCTGTAACTCTACTAAAATAGTTATGGTATTCTTTATAAGTCATGAATTAACCACAAAGTTAACATTATCATCTTAATGGGCAATACAATTATCAGATTGCCACATTTCTCTAGAATCACTGCCACACTAGCTCTAATTAAATTTATTAGCCATAACTTTATTTTATGATATAGCAACCAGGTATTCCATTAGTACAAGTAGTTATAACACATTCTTGAGCTGCAACACATACAAAGTAAAGCCAAAGTATCATGAGATATGAGTCATGATATCATTTTCCATCATGAATTTTTATTCCAGAGAGCAATTACTCCATTATAACAATCTCAGTGCTACAACATTTTGTTCATCAAGTCAAGACCAAAGTTGCGGCCAATTCACAATATTGTGACTTTGTGTTATATAAAATAATTACTCAATTGTGGAAATCAAAATTCCATGATATTTCACTCATCAAGTCAAACCCAAATCTACAACCAATTCTCAAAGCCACAACTTTGTAGTACAAAAAAAATTATTCTCAGTCACAGTAATCTAATGTCATGACAATTTGCAAATACTGTTAAGAGCAAAGCCATAGAAAATTCATAGTACTATGACTTTGTTTTATAAAGAGTTTTTTCTTAGTCATGGTCATTCTAGTATCACTATGTTAGTCATCAAATAGAGATCCAAATAAAATATAAAATTCTGACTTCTAATTAGCACTACAACTTTTTTACATAAATTATTATGTGAATTTTGAATTATAAAAGCTACACTTAAAAAAGTGAGGATGAGAGATGACAAAAAGGAAAATATGCATATGCCAAATGCTAAACAATAGAGAATTCAACCCCTATTCGACCATATTCAAAGCAAATAAAAAACAATATTGAATAGAATTAGGGTTCATTACTTAGAAATTAGTTGAGTGTTCATTGTGAACTCTCGGATTACATGATATGCCACTTAACTCATCTCACCTGATTGGCTTCTCATTGTCCTACTCGACTGAATTCTAGGATAAGTAATATAACTTTATTTTGGTGAATGAATGAAATTATGAGTTTATGTTTGGTTAATTTTGTGTTTGAATATTGATGGGTATGGATGCTATTTTGAACTAAAAATTAGGGTTTTCATTAATACATCAATTTATGCATGTTGATCATGGTAGATAGTGACAAAAAAGTGATAAGATACGCTCATGTGGTTCAAATAGAAGGAAGTGACAACTCTTCTATTATTAATATATGAGATAAACTAATGTGTAATAAACTAAAATTATGGTATATTAATCATTGTGAGTATAATGCTCACAAAGTCAAAAGTACAAATTTATTATAAATGTATCCATTATGTAATATTCTAGAAGAATTAACCTCAAAGTAATGTGAAAGTTAAATAGAATATCTTATCTAGAAATTTCATCATAGTGTGGGAGCCGCATGTTGGGCATGACATATGGTGATAGGTATGCCATGATACATACATAAGTGAGGGAGATTCATATGGTGGTGATAGCCTGATGAATCATTTCTACTTGTATGACTTGTATAAGGAAGATTCATGAGAAATATATTAATTTTTAGAAGTATGCTATTTACGAAGCCAAAAGCATAAACTGAATTAATATTACATTATCTTGCATCTTTAAGAAAATTAAAGGTTAGAGAATATGATTACATATTTGATGCAATCAACAAGGGTAATTGATGTATTGCCTAAAATGAGTAGATATATAATTTACATTACACAAAATGATATATAGCTTTGATATTAAAATACAAAGGGGATAACTAAGAGGGGATCATCCTTGGTAATGATAATTCAACACATGATGGTCACCTTATATTCCATAAGAGCATGTGTGTATTTTTATACTAATCTATCATTTATCCAAAAAACTAAATGATACACTGATCCAACACTAAAAAATACCATCATGCACAAGAATGCCACCAACCCTAGAGTCTAGAAAATACTTTTGCAGATCAAGTACAAGTATTCGACTCGAACAATCATTGGTTCAATGTTAATGAATTGATTTGCCAAAACAATCCACATGAGATTGATATCTAGACATATCTATTTTATTACTTATACAACTGTTATACTTATAGAGCTACATTATATGAGAGATCTATTCCAACTAGTTTTTGGAGACATGTCAATTAACTATGAGTTTTGACATGTTGACAAAGTTATAATAAATTTTTGGTTTCTATGCTAGAAATTATATTAAAATAGTTTAATTTGTCAACTTGAGTAAAATTAACTATCCTTGCAAAAAAAATAATTCTGTTTCAAGTTATTTGGATGTGATTTTGCTTATTATTTTTATTGCATCTATCTTGTGAACCACATTTTTTTATGTCTATTTGTTTATTTTGTAGCCATCATACAAACAATTGATGAGTAGATCTTTAGGACTGAGTTAAACCCTATAAACCCTGAACTTGATAAACTATCTAGATGAATTTCTTTCAAGGCAATGATGAGCACAACAAACCATTCTATGAATTTGATTTATATTATCATCCTTATAGTCAAAATCGTGAAAAATTTATCTTATGGAGCTCCAAAACAACAATATCAACATGGATATTCATTCTGAATAGATTAACCATTATTTGAAAACCACATCTTGATATTATGGATAGAAACAAAAAAGAGTAATGTTGTAGAATAAAAGTGGTTAGAATCAAGTTGGAAAAATCAACTATTAATTAGAGATTGTTTTTTGGAGCTGCTAATAGAAATAATGAAGAGTAATAATATAAAAGAAGATTGGAATAGACTTAGTGAGAATCAAAGCACACAACAAGCACTAATAAAGTGGGAACAAATAATCTAACATTAGATGGGAAATAAACATAAGAAACAACCAAAGAATAACATGGACAACAAAATATCTTTCAATTATTGAAAGTCACAACTTTACAAATATTAGAAGAAGAAGCCATGGAATTGATGAATATGAATGATGGGGATGTCGTGAGCTATTTGAATTCCATGACTATAAATTTCTAGGAGACAAATGCTTATGCTTTGACTTTACCAGAAGTCACAACAATTGAGGAAAGAGCCACAACTAATATTAAGGCAATGACTTTCATGATGGATGATTTGTCTATATATGCCATGACTTTGGGAAAAGTCATTACCATAAAAAGTGAATGCCTAAAAGCCTATACAACTTTAGATGTATAGATATTGAACACTCGACCCATTCATCTTCAATATGCTTTCTTGAAGAAAAATTTGATAAAGCTAATCTTACTTTCATTGGCATTGACTGAAAAGATGGAGAATATTTTATGAAGTTGATAAGGAGATATGCGAAGACTATAGCCTGATTGCTTGAAGATATAAATGAAATTAGCTCATCAATATGCATGCATAATATACTTATGGAAGATAGTGCTAGGTTAACAATTGAACATCAATAGAGGTTAAATCTAATAATGAAAGATATAGTAAAAAAAGAGATTGTGTAATGGCTTAATATAAGAATTATACATACTATATTGGATAGTCCTTGAGTTAGTTCTATCCACCTAGTTGCACAAAAGAAAGGTTTGTTGATAGTGAAAACCTCAAATGATGAGGAAATTTCAACATGGGTGACTATCAGATGGCACATATGTGTCGTTTACCAAAAATATAACAAAGAAATAAGGAATGATCATTACCAACTACCATTCTGGATCATATTTAGAATCTTGAGGCATTCATTCTAAGCTTTCTAAATAGATATTTGGGATACGATTAAATTTTTATTGACTCAACAGACCAAGAAAAAAACTACATTTCTTTTTTTTTTTGATAAGTAATAAAAAGCAATATTAAAATTTGTACAACCTAAACAAGCTCCAAACTAGAACAATCATTATGAACTACAATATAAATTTCTATTATAAACTTCCTAAGAATTGAATCTCAATTTTAGAATTTTCCTTCATGTCATCTTCAATTCTTCTCTTTCCAAATATAGTAAACAGTAGTAGCAAATATAGATTGCTTATGTGGTTTTTGGCTTTGTGGCAGAGTATTTTTCTTTCAAGCTTCTAAAGCTTTACGTGATTGACTCAATGGGTTTCTTCATTGTTGTCCAACATTTCAAATATTCCCATAAACTTATGGTGAAGTGGCACTCAAAAAAGACATGCTTAAAGGATTCTGATTGGGAGTAGAATTTACATTAGATGTTCCTTGGAATTGCAAATAGGTCGTTCTAATTTTTTTCACTTATTGAAATCCATAGAAATGCAGCATGCTTTGGAATATAATAAGGGAACCATATAACTTTGGTCCAAGCTTTTGTTTTCATATCATTATTTCCAGATAAATATTTAAATGCCTCAGATATAAGCCTTCCTTTGTCACCACATGTATTTAAAAGAATTTCTACTTGCTTTATACCTCAAGATTTTCCAATTAAGATATCTTTAATTGCTATTAGAGATTTCCAAACGGGAGGATCTTCCTTGGATATTTGATAATCCCAAATATTATGAGAGTTTAGGTTATAATAGTGAATCTACCATATCCAAAGAGTATCCTCCTTTTTGTATATTCTTCATAGATCTTTAATATAAAAAAATTTGTTCTAATTTGTTAAGCCAAGAATACCAAACCCATCGATAGATGTAGGCATGCACACTTTTTCCCATGATGCTTTAAGCCTAAATATATCTATTTGTGGTGCACCCCATAAAAATATTCTATACACACTTTCAATAACATTAATTATTGATGAAGGTAAGAGAAATATTGAGAACCAATATCCTTCTATTCCTTGGATTACCATGTGGAAAAATTCATGTCTTCTAGCAAAGAAAAGTAATTTACGGGCCCATTGATATATAGCGACTATAATTTTGGCCAATTGTATAGAAAATTGGGCTGTTATAAGTTTACTTGAAGATAGAGGAACACTAAGAAATATGAAAGAGAGGGAACCTTTAATAAATCTAGAATTATTCAAAATTTCTTCTTTTATATTAGTCTTAATTTCTCCAAAGAAGATATTTGAGTTGAAGGGATTAACATAAATGCAAAAAGTTGCAACACATTTATTTAATACATTAAGAATAATCTTGATTGAGGAAGTATCTCTTCTAGTAAAGATTATCAAGTCATTCGCACACATTACGTAGAAAATTCTTAAGGGGGAACATCCAAGATGAAATGAAAACCCTTCAGAATTTGTAGCCTTGATAAGTAAGCCGGATAGATATTCCATGCAAATGGCAAAGAAATAAGGAAATAATGGGTCTCCTTACCTTAGTCTTTTTTTTCCTTTAAAAAACCCATGTAGTTATCCATTAATGGCGATAGAGAAAGAAGTAGGGGCTACGCATTCATAGATGATCTCTATAAATTTTGCAAGAAAATTAAAAGCCTTGAGTTCTTCTTTCAAGAAATACCAATTAATCATGTCAAATGCCTTTTGGAGACAATCTTAAGGAAGCATATTGGGGAGTTTCTTTTTCTTTCATATCTCCGTATTAAATTTTGCGCATGTAAGAAGTTACCTGAGATTAATCATCTTTTAATGTATGTTGTTTGGGTGTGTTAATTATAACTCCTAGAATACCCTGGAGACTCATTGCTATTAGCTTAGATATAAGCTTATATAAGATATTACAATAAGAAATGAGCCTATAATATTTAATCGAGTAAGAGTGAGAAGATTTTGGTATCAGTGCTATATATGTATGATTTACTTGCTTGAGTATTCTTCTAGAATGGAAAAAGCATTGTATACCCATCATGACCAAAAAATTTTGTGCCCCCATCAAGAATAGAGCTTCCTTTATCTCTTTAGAAGATAAGTTAAGTGATAAAAGGCTTTGTTCATAATCTAGCAAAATTATCCCACTACGAGGTTGATTCACATAACGATGCTCTGTCTTTAGAGGAACCTAGCAAAGTTTTATAGTATTCAAGGAAATGCTCAAAAATATCATCATAGGACATAGTTTAGTCTTTATTTTCCTTCATAACTGATACTATTTTATTTCTTTGGAGTCTAGCACTTTATGAAAGAGTGGAAAAACTTAAGTGCATCTGTTACTTTGTGTTTTAGATACTTGAATTTAGCTTTTTGTCGAAGAAAATATAGTTCAACCTCTTCCAACATCTTTAATTCGACTTTTAATTTGCTTTCCTCTCCTTTAAATTTTATTGGGAGATTCAAGTATCTTTCATTGGGTAGTATGAAGTATCTTTCTTTGGGTAGTTTGGAGTATCTTTCTAGTTAGGCACACTTTTGCACTAATTTGTCAAAAATTCTTCTCGTTAAGTTTTTAATGGTGTCTTTTAACATTTTTAGCTTTTTGACCAACTGGAAGATCATGAATCCATGAATTTTCTATTTCTATACATTGAGCAAAATCAGAAAGAATTCTTTATGGGACAACCACATTTTACAAAATTTGAAAGGGTTCTTCCTATCCTATGAACACATTTCAGTAGTTAGAAATATCATACAATGATTTGAAAAGATTTCTGGGGGAAGGAATTTTGCATGAGAATCAAGAGAGAGTTTAACCCATTCTTGATTTATCATTTCCTTATCAAGCTTGCTTGATATTTTTCCATTTGTCCAAGTAAAGAAGGAGCCTAAAGAAAAAATATCTTTAAGGCTTAGAGTGGAGTAATAATTTATGAAATCTAAGCATTCGTAGATTAAGACTACTCTACCACCATTCCTATCTAATACTGATAAAGGAGCATTAAAATCACCAATTACAACCAAGGAAGAGAGATTAGAAGAACCTTGAAGGATTAAGATTTCTCATAATGATCTCATATCAACAATCGAGTGAAGGCCATAAATGATTATTAATCTAAATTTTAATTTTTTTTCATTATATCTAATATATTTAGATACATGAATTGAGGAGAAGAGGATATCTCTTCAATTTCCATAGTAAGTTTGTCACATAACAATATTATTTGGCCATTCCGGTGACAAGAAAATTGTCTAAGTAATTGAAGTTTTTAAATTTCAATTTCATTAGTTGCATTATCTTCTCCCAGTTTAGATTTGCTTCTATTATAGCAAAGATATTTATTTGGTAGGCATTGATGAGTATAAATACTTCTTTATGTTTTAATGGGCAGTTAACACTCCTAATATTCCAGCTAATGATTTTCATATATGTGTACCACCTATCTTCTTTTATTTGCAGTATTATCTTCTTGTCCATGCACATCTTTCTTGCCGTATATTATTCTAGAATTAATTTTATAGCTTGAGTAGCACACATGGTATACAATATCAAGAATATCCTTCCCATGCCAGCCCAGATTAGGGCATGCCAATTTTCTATATACATCATGAAGAGCTTACCAATGCATCCATGCATTTTTTACATATGAATACAATATGCCACCCTTACAATCTATCATTACAAAATGGTCTAACCATAGTGATATAGATGAGTACAATACGTCATCCTTACAATTTGATATTACTTATGTATGTATCTATACATGTTTGTATGTGTGTATGTGTGTAGGTGTTTGTGTGTGTGTATTTATGTGAATATATGTGTGTATGTATGTTTGTGTATCTATGTATGTATATATGTTTAATTGCATGTATGTGAGTGTATTTGTACATATAACTATATGTTTGATTTTCTATGTGTGTATCTATGTGTGTTTGTTTTTGTGAGTACTTGTGTGTGTGTGCGTGTATTTATACACTACTAGAAAGAAGCAAATTAGAAATGGCCGAATCCATTTCTAATTCTGGCACCATGTAGAATTAGCGACATCAATAGAAATAGAAAGATTTCTTTTCTAAAAGACTCATTTCTAGAAATGCAAAGTGCTAGGCATTTCTAATAAGTGCTACAAAAATTTTCTATTTCTAAATATAGCAATGGAAATAGGATATCAATTTCAATTTCTATTCTGAAACTAATAGTGATGGAATAGAATAGAAACACCAAATCTATTTCTAAATTAGAAATGAAATTGAAATGTCATTTTCCATTTCTATTTTTTGCAACAAGAACATGTACCATTTGAAATGAAATTGAAACTAATAGTTTATTCATGTTGTATACAATATACAAATAGATATTGAAACCATATACTCTATAATCTAGTAAATACATGCACATTATTCATCGAATAACATCCACTAAAAAGTATAACATCAAATAACAAACATCAAATTTCAACCATTCCAATACACATTAATAACATTAAAAATAGGAACAACAAAAATAAAAGTTTAGCACAACAAATTTCATTGCAAATATATAATAACACAATATAACAAATAGCTACGAGTTCTCATTGAGATGAGTATTTGGCTCCACAAAGTTGGATGGATCTTCTTCATAATGATAATAAAAAGAAGAAGCCTCTCTCAACTTGCACATAATTTTCTTCATTTTCAAAACATTCTGTTGTATTTTCTCCTCTCTTTTCATTTTTTTCTCCTCTCTGTTCATTCTTTCTTCATCTCTTTTTTTTTCATTTCTTCAATTTGATTTTGTATCTCTTCATTCTTTTATTATATCTCCTCATTTTTTCTTTACAAAGTATCTTAAATTTTCTACATCTTCTCTCTTGAATACTCATCAAATAAATTATTATAATTGGAAGTTAAAGATCTAGAACTCTTAATAGATCCTGGATAAAATGTAGTTGCATGGGTACCAAGACTATACACTCACCATTTATTTAGTTCCACTCCAATAGCTTGAAGGTAAATATGCATAACATCAATCTCTGTAGCCACTGTATAAGGATCTATTAATTGTGAAGCAATAAAACCATATTCTCCACAACTTCCTACAATTGTTATAATACAACATAACTCATCAATTCTATATTCAGATAAAATTTATACCAACACATCAAACTGCTGACACCCTACTAAAATTTAATTTAAAAATGATGTGAGTCATTACATTTAAGGTGTCCATATATAATAACTCATTAGTAATAGAAAAAAAACTTGCCTTTGTATATTAATTCCTACGAATGCCAAAAAATATATTTTTTTTACAATTTTTTGTTTCATAAATTACTATTTACATACGACACTAAAATATATAAATTGAGAAACTCATATTAATATCATTTGACTACTTGTCTATAAATGATTCATCATTTTTCTTGAGCACCTTAGATGGTGTTGGTAGATTTCCCTATTCAGCCTTCTAAAAATGAATATTATTTATTAATGATATACATGATATCATAAATTTATTATCATTTGTATTCACAAAGTTAAAATCCATAATAAATTAAAAAAGACAATTTTACCAAATCTACTGAATGTTACTAAGTCATCTTTGAACCTCTAATATGTTTAGAAGGTCTTGATCATTCACCTACTTTCTCTAATCGATGATTGTGTGATGTCATCTAGGACAATACTTTGAATTCCTTACTATTTTGGTATTCTCACTATTTTATCTAAACATTAAGGGTAACACTATTTGGCTTTATATTTTTACCATAATTTTTTCTCCATTTTCAAACTATGTCATTGTTTATGATACTAGCCAACAATTAAATGTATCCTTCACCAAGATCAACAAAGTGTTATTCCATTTATACATTTTCCAAAAAAAAATATAATAATACATTGTGATGCATATTTTTTCATATGTATTTCATCAAAAAATAATTTGAAAGATTGGTAAATGAAATAAAATTATACTTCAAATTCTTTCCAAAAATATTCTTTCATATTTGAGGGAACTTTGCTCCACTTTATACCCTCAACTTGTTTCTCCCTAAATATTACTCTGATTATATGAAAAGTAGAAGGAATAAACCTGTAAGTAATTTAACATAAGCTCGTGTGTGTGTGTGTGTGTGCGTGTGTGTGTAAACAAAATACATACATTATTCTACTACTAAGTTAATATTTTATTCATTTTTATTATTTATCCAAACAAATTTAATACAAACACTATTTTAATTCTCAATAATAATGTCGGATAGTAAAAACATCATAGTTTGTTATTAATTAAAATTACCATATTGTTAACCATTATGATTTATTTATATTTTCATTCATAGTTGTAATTTAATTTTTTTACAAACAAAAAGAATTAAAATTGATAATGTATGTATGTAGTAAAAATTTGAAAGGTACATACTATTTATTGTCAATTAAGGGTCAATTAAAGATTTTATCATAACTATGCTTACAAATAATGGATCATGAACATTCAGCTATTATCACTGCTTTAGTACCAATGCATATACCTCCTAAGATAGGTGGGATTGAACTAACAATACCATATGGTGTAGAATGAGATGAAGATGAAATATTAATTAACTATTAATTAACTTCCTCTGGTGTAGAATGTTCATCTGGTGTAGAATGAACATTCATAGTGGTAGTCAATCTGTGTGTCCCATGATGAGATGATTCCTCCTCCATGAACTATTAATTAACTTTCTCTACCCCTCCCCATGGATTGAGTTCTTTGACCACTTGAATTGAAACCTCTTATACATAATTCAAGTTTCAAAAAATACAAAGACAATAAATATATATTATCAATATGTCATTATAACAAAAAATAATTAGAAATACATCAACATTTACAAATGTCAAAAAAAAAATTATTTAACACCCAAATTATAACATTTATAAATTAACACAATATAACATTGAAGTCAATAAATATCTACTCATCATCAAAAATTTCTAACAAAATCATGTCAATGTACAAATTTCTAACAAAATGCATGTATATGTAATAGGGTCACAATAACATTTTTTTCAAGAACTTTAATAGCTGATCAATGTTTTATTTTACAAATATCTCATTGATCACAAGCATTCCTTATTGTGTTTGGATAAGTTGTGTAACACACTTATTCTAGTTGCACCACAAGAATGAATGGCTCATACTTATGATAATATTTATTATGATGCACATTCACAAGGTTGTATTGATGATGAATTCTAGTACCCAAATTTGGAATAAGATTAAACCATTCACACTTAAATAGAATTGTCCTTTTAATTAGTAAAGCAGAATACTCCAAGTATAGAATTTTAATTAATTGACCATGAAAGTTAATATTAGATGTAGTAAAGTTAGACTCCTTAATGCATACACCATTATTTATTATAACTCTATTTGAATCATATTTCAAAGTGTAAAATTTGTATTTATTTATATAATATATAGGATATGTCTGTAAACTTCATAATAGCCCCTTTGAAAGATCCTTTATTTATCGATTGCATATATTTGATGATAAAAAATGTACAAAAAAATAAAATAAAATACAATCATACTTATATAATGTTGCACATTATTTTTTTAAAGCAAGAATAATAAGTTATATACTGATACATTTTTCAAATCAAATTGGGTAATCTTTTTCAAGCTTTGCATCAATGGAAACATCATCAATATATGGTTCTTTTTTCCTTAATTCCTTAGCAAAAATTCTATAAAAATAATATTGAAGTTATTTTGAATAATAAAAAAAGTATATATCATATATCATTATAAAGAAATGATAATATAATATGATTATAAATCTTACTCAAAATAAGGTATAACTTCTTCATAGTTCAACAAGATATATATTTGCATAGTATGATACTCATTTTTATCTAAAAATATATTGATTTTGCTCCACCATATGATCGAACCACATAGATGAAAATAAAAAGCATATCATCTTCTTTTGATCAATCCCCCATAACATAATCATTATTTGGTGATATTTTTTATGTGAATTATACACTTGTGACCAAAAGTAATACACATAAAATACCAAAAATTCTTCAAACAGCTAGGCATTGCATATCAATTTTTCAACTTTGACTTTATTTTGAATATTATTTTTTGATTTTCTAAGATATCTGAAAAATATTTTTACTAGAATAAAATTTATTCATTTGATACATATAAATTTTAAAATTAACAAATAAAAATTATATACCTCTCAAATGGATACATCCATCTATATTGTATAGGGTCTACTATCATGGCTTCATAAGGTAAGTAGATCGGAAGATATTCCATATAGTTAGAAATTAGGAGGAAATATATGCTCAAATCTACATATAATTATGGGTATGTCAATTTGTAATTTTTCTATATCTTCCTTTGTTATGACATCACATGTGAGATTTTTAAAAAATACTTATTTTAGTCAATGCTTCCCAAATAACTTTTCAAATAACTTATGCTTCCCAAATAATTATAAACACATGAAAGTCATGACTTTTCATTCCAAATAACTTATGCTTCTTCATATTAACCCATCTTACCATGTTAGATGCATATCTATTAGGAAACCTAAGAATTATCAATAATTTGTACAAAGTTTCCTTTGCATCATTGTCAAGCCTATAATAAGTCTTAGATAATTTAATTATTGATTCATTCTTATGTAACACTTTTAAATCATCTCTTGATTTGGTATTATCTTTTATTTTTTTTTTGCATCCCTAATAGTACTAAAAATATTATCAAAAAAAAAAAATTTCCCAATGTACATCACATCTAAGTTGTGCACAATTAGGTTAGTTTTTTAATAAGGCCGTTAAATACATCACACCTAATAGACCGTTAGATAGACAGATAGATAAAAAAATAAATAGATATACATAAAGAGAGATAGATAAATTAATATATTATTAGATTGATACTTTTACAGTTAGATATTTAGATAAATAAACATATATATAGACAAAGACAAATATAGATAGATAGATATATAGATAGATAAATTGAAAAACAAATTGATACACCTATTGATAGATAGAAAGATAGACATATAGATAGGCAGATAAATCTACGTGATAGAAAGAGATATAGATAGATAGATAGATTGATTGATAGAAAGATAATAGACAGATAAATATACATATATATGATATATAAATAGACAAATAGATAGATAGGTAAATAGAAAGATATATAGAGAGATAGTTAGACAATTAGATAGATATTTATAAAGACAAATAGATAGATAAATAGATATATATATATATATATATTTATAGATAAATAGATAGATAGAAAGATAGATAGATAAATTGATATGTTGATACACAAATAGATAGATATATAGATAAAGATATTGATTGACAGATAGATATATATATATATATATATATAAACAGATATAAATAGATATATATATATATATATATATATATATATATATATATATATAGACAGACAATTAGTTAGTTAGTTAGATAAACAGATTAATAGGCAGATAGATAGACATATAGATCAATAAATTATTTGACCGATAGATCGACAGATAGATAGACATATAGGTAGACATATAGATTGATAGATAAATAAAATAATATATATATATATATATATTGAAATTCAAATAGATAAATAGATAGATAAATTGAAAAATAAATAGATAGACTAATAGATAGATAGATACATTGATTGATTGATAAATAGATAGACGTAGACACATAGATAGACATATTTATAGGTAGATTGATAGACATTTTAATATAAAGATTGATAGATTGATTTATAGATAAATTGATTGATTGATTGATATGTCGATTGATAGATGGATAGATAAAGAGATAGATAGACAGATTAATAGATTGATTGATAAAAAGCTAGATAGATAGATAGATATATAGATAGATCGATAAAGAGATAGATAGATATTTAGATAGATATATAGAAAGATATATAGTTATAAAAATAGATAGATAGACATATAGATTGTCTGATAGATAGAAAGATTGATAAAGAGATTGATATACAGTTTTATAGAGAGATTGATAGATAGATTGATAAATAAATAGATAGACAGATTGATAGACATATAGATAGTGAAATAGGTATATAGATAGATAAAAAGATATTGAGAAATATTGATAGATAGATTTTTAAACTGATAGATAGAAAGATAATTAGATTGAGAGATAGATAAATAGATAGACATTAAAATCAATAGATAGACATATAGATAAATAGATATATTGATAGACAGATTGATAGACATATTGAAAGAAAGATTAATAGTTAGTTTGTTAGATAGATAGATTGATTGATAAACATAATGATAGATAGTTTGATAGAAAAATAGATGGACAAATATATAGATAGAATTTTTGATAGACATATATATAGATAGATCGATAGATTATTAGTGAGATATATAGAATGATTATTAGACAAAGATATATATATATATATATATATATATATATATATATATATATATATATATATAAACATTAAAATAGATAGATAGTATAACATATGATAGATAGACAGATATATAGATAGATATATAGATAGATATATAGATAGATAGTTAGATAGTCCAATAGATAGACATATTGATAAACAAATAGATAAACAAATAGATAGATTGATAGATATATAGACAGATAGATAGATACACAAACAAAATGATAGACCGAATGATGTAAAGATATATAGACAGGCAGAAACATAAATAGATAGATAGATTGATTGATTGATTTATAATCTGATTATTAGATATAGTTTATCTATTTATATATGTAATATATATATATATATAGATTGACAGATTAATAGATAGATAGACAAAAAGATAGAAAGATAGATAGGCAGATTAATTAAAAGATAGATAAATAGACAAACAAATAGATTATCAGAAGACTGATAGACAAATATATAGGTAGATAGAGTAACAGATAGATAACTAGACAAATAGACACATTGAAAGATAGATTATTATATAGATATATAGATTTACAGAATGATAAATACATTGATAGACACAAAGGTAGATAGATAGAAATATATATATATATAGATTGAAAGAAATTTTGATAGAGAGATTGATACATAGATTGATTGATAGATAGCTAGATATATAGATAGATAGATATATCGAAAGATTATAAGATATATATATATATAGATTGATAGACATATAGATAGATAGATATATTGATAGATTCACAGATAGTTAGATAGGTATAAAGACATAAATATACACATAAATAGATAGAAATAAAGATAGTTGGACAGATTGATAAACACATTGATAGACAGATGGATACATAGATAGATAGATGAATAGTCAGATAGATATACAGATAGACAGATGGATTGATTGATAGTTAGACATATATTTAGCCATAAATATATAAATATAGGTAGAAAATCAAAGAGATAGATAGATAAAAATATATATAGACAGATAGATAGAAATAAAGTTACATAGTTATATAGAAAAAAATAGATATATTTATAGAGAGATATTTAGATTGATAATTAGAAAGAAAGATATATAAATAAAAAGATAAATAGATAGATATAAAGATAGATAGTAAGAAAGATAAATAGTTAGTCAGATAGATAAACATATAGATAGAAAGATAGTTAGACTAATAGATTGATATATATATTTATATATATTTATATAGACCGATTAATAGATATATAAAAATCTAGATAGATAGATAGACAGACAGATATATCTATAGATAGATAGACAAAAAAATAGATAGATAGATAGATACACATATTGAGAGACACATAGTGATACATATAGATAAACTGATAAATATAAAGAGAAATAGATTTATTGATTGATAGAAAGACACACAAATTGATACATAGAAAGACACATATATAGATAGATAGATTGTTAGATAGATAGATAGACAGATAGATAAATAGATATATAGATAGTTAGATTGATAGACAAACATATAGCTAAATAGATAGATAGAAAGATTGATAAATAAAAGAAAGAAAGATAGACAAACAGATAGTCATATAGATAGATAGATAGAAAGATAGATAGACAAATAGATAGATAGATATATATATATATATATATATATATACACAAGTTGATAAACAGATAATTAGACGCTTAGTTAGACATATTGTTAGAAAGATTGAGAGACATTGTTAAACAGATACATTGACCAATAGATAGATTGAAAGATATATATATATATACATAGACATATACATAGATAGATATATAGATATACAGATAGATTATTCAATTATTAGATAGATATTTTGATAGATTATTATATAAATAGATAGTCAAATAAATAGACATATAGATAAATAGACATATGGACATATATATATAGATAAATAGATAGACAAAAAGATAGACAAAAAGATGGATAGTAAGATAGACAGAATAATAGCCAGATTAATAGATAGAAAGATAGTAAAATAGACAGATAAATAACCAGATTAATAGATAGAAAGATAGTAAAATAGACAGATAAATAACCAGATTAATACATAGAAAGATAGTAAGATAGATAGATAGATTAACAAATATATAGATAGATTGATTAACATATAGATAGTAAGATATATAGATAGATAAATAATTAGATAGATTGATAGTTGATAGATAGATAGATAGATTTATAGATATATTGAAAAATAGGTTGATAGATATATTGATAAACAAATAAATAGATTGATTGATAAAAATATTGATAGAAAGATTGATAAACAAATAATTAGATAAATAGATAGGTAGATAGACAAATCGATATGTAGATAGATAGACAAATAGATAGACAGATTGATTGATAGTTAGAAAGACAGATATATAGATAGATATATAGATAGATAGATGGATTATTAGAAAGATAGATATAAATATAGATAGACAGATTGTATATAGTTAGATGCCTAGATAAACAAATAGATAGATAGATAAAAAGATAAATAAATATATAGATAGACAAAAATATAGACAGATAGATAGACATACAGATAGATAGATATATATATATATATATATATATATATATATATAGACATATAAATAGATAGATAGATAGTTAGATTAATATATAGAAAGACAGGCAGATAGACACATAGACAAATAGATAGAAAGATAGATAGACAGATAAGTAGATAGAAAAAAAGATAGATAGACAGGCATCCAGTTAGGTAGGCAAACAGTTAGGCAAGCACGTAGATAGATATAAAGAAAGCTAGTGAGGAAGACATGTAGATAGATAGATCAAAAGACAGACAAATAGACACGCATATAAATATACAATTAGATAGATAAATAGTCAAATATGCTATTAGATAAATAGATATACAGACAGATAAATAGATAGATAGATAGACAATTTGATTGAAACATAGATAAACTGATATATAGACATATAGACATATAGATAGCCAGATAGATAGATATATTAATAGAGAGATAGATAGATAGATAGATAGACATATAGATAGACAAATAGATAGATAGATAGATATATATATATATATATATATATATATTTAGATAGATATTAAAATAGATAGATAGTTATATAAATAAACATATTGATAAACAAAAAGATAGATAGATATATAGATAGATGATTACATAGATAGATATAAATAAAGACATATAGATAGAGAGATAAAAAAAACATATAGATAGAAAGAAAGATAGATAGATAGACATATAGATAGTCATATTGATAAACAGATTAATAAATAGATAGATAGATAGATTACTAGACAAAATAATAGATAGATTGATAGACAAATTGATAAATAAATTTAAAGAAAGATAGATTGATTAATTGATAGATAAACATATAGATAGACAAAATTGTATATTGACAGGTAGATAGATTGGTAGAAAGATGAAAGATAGATTGAGAGACAGATACATAGATAGATATACAGACTAATAGATAGACATATAGATAGATAGATAGATAGATAGACATATAGATAGATAGATAGATAGACAAATAAATAGGTAGATAGATTGATAGATAGACAAACATATAAAAACACAAATACACATACCGATAGATAGACATATAAAAAGACAAATAGACAGAAATATATACATACAAATATACAAATAGATAGAATAACATATAGAGAGATATATAGTCAGACAAATAGATAGATAGATTGACAAAAAGATAGTTAGATAGATAGTTTGATAGACATGTAGATAAAAAGATAGATAGACAGATAGTTAATTATATAGATAGAAAAATGGATAAACACATGTATAGATATATATATATATATATATATATAGTTAATTAGAAAAGATACATAGATAGATAGATAGATAGACAAATAGATAGATAGTTTAAAAGCAAGATAGTTAGATAGATTAAAAGCAAGATAAATTAACAGATAGATAGAAGATAGATAGACAGATAGATAGACACATAGATAGACAAATAGAAAGACAAATAGATATATAGACAAATAGATAGATAGATAGATGTTTGATTTAAAGATAGATAGGGAGATAGATAGATAGATTGATAGATATATAGATAGATAGACATATAAAAAGATTAATCAATAGATATATTGTTTTATAAAAAGATAGATAGATATATAAACATATATATATATATATACATATAGATAGACAAATAGATAGAAAGACATATAGACAGGCAGATAAATAGATAGATAGACAGATAGATATATAGAAAATATATAGAAAAATTGATAGCTAAATAGACATATAGAT
This sequence comes from Sapria himalayana, assembly GCA_029783825.1. Taxonomy (NCBI): domain Eukaryota; kingdom Viridiplantae; phylum Streptophyta; class Magnoliopsida; order Malpighiales; family Rafflesiaceae; genus Sapria; species Sapria himalayana. Next base: position 2,070,245 of record JAREIK010001381.1, on the reverse strand, counting down.
CGATAGATATATAGATTGATTGATTGATTGACAAATAGATAAAAAGATACACAAATAGATAGATAGATTGACACACATATAGATAAATAGATAGATTGAAAGATAAACAAATAGACAGACAGACATATTGACAGATAGATAGATAGACAGACACACAGACTGCCAAACAGATAGATAGATAGATAGATAAACATATAAATTTATAGATAGATAGAAATATTAATTGAAAGATATATATATCGATAGATAGATTGATTGATTTGATAGATAGATAGCAACATAGAAAAATAAATAAATTGATAGATAGATAGACAAATAGATTGATTGATTGACATATAGATTGACATATAGATAGATAGATAGATAAAAAGACATATAGATAGATATATAGATAGACCTGTAGAAAGATAGAAATATAGATAGATAGATAGAAATATAGATAGATAGATAGATATATAGACATATAGATAGAAAGATAGAAAGATAGACAGATATATAGACATAAATAAATATAGAAATATAAATAGATAGACAGATAGATATACTAATAGATAGTAAAATATATACACAGATAGATAAATACATAAATAAAAAGAAAGATAGAAATAGAGATATACAAATATATATATATATATATATATACACATAGATTGACAGATAGATATATTAATATATAGATAAAAAGATAAATAGATAAAAATATAAATAGAAAAATAGATAGATAGATTGATAGATAAATAGATAGATAAATAGTTTAATAAATATACAGAAAAATAGACAAATAGATAGATAGATAGATATGTCTAAATAGCACTACCTTTCATTATTTGTCTATTTGACTATATATCTACCATCTTATTTAGATAGATGGTAGATATATTACTATGTCTATCTATATGATAATAGATAAATAGTTTTAATATGAACCTATCAATATATTGATAGGTTCATAAATGATAAATAGATAAAAAATTCACTCAAGATAAATTGATATATAGCTAGTTAGGAATTATATTCCAAGTTTAGTATTGGTATATAAGATTTATACAATTTACTAATCATACATGCATTCATTGGAATAGTAAAACAAGATGGTTGTTGCATATATATCTTATTCTTAAGATTATCATAGAGAAATGTGTTTCTCATGTCTAGTTGATATACATATTATTTGTAAGAAATTATAATAGATTGCAAAAATCTTATAATTACCATTTTGGAATTATATTTTCATATTTGAGAATTCAAAAAATTGTGTCCATATGAATATATTTGAGAGAATCTAAAGTTAATTAACTGTATGAATGATATAAGTGATATTTATTTTGGTTACATGAAGCTATTTAATAAAATTTCTTATGATTCTCCTATTTCTTAAAGAATCAATTATGATATCTTTGTCTAATATATTTAGATTGTGATTATCAAATCTTTTAATCTTTTTGAATACTCATACCTATTATTTTGTATGACTATTATGATGATACCCTTGTATGTATTTATATATTGTATCTCATGATGAAAATTGTTGCACAATTTTTTTTTTGTTTTTTTAAAATGTTGAAATGATGTTTTCTTAATAATGTTAAATGTATAATAGCAATTATGATGAAGATTACATAAAAACATAAATAATATTAAATTTGTGAGTAGTTTTTTAAAATAAAAATTGTCTACATAAAAAATAATTATTTTAATTTTGGCAAACAAAAATCTCTTTTCCGAAAGAATAAAATGATTTTGCTAAAACCTTCTTGAAATTGATTCAATACCACTGGCAAAAACACTTATTGACACTTGTAGAATGTGTGCCCCACCTGAACACTTTGCACAACTCTTACATTGCCTTTATTGATGCTCTGACATCATGTAAGCTTGATGTTAAAACTTATAGGAACCCAATAGGGCTTTGCGTGCATTGGGGAGAAATAAAGAAAGCGAAGAGAATAGAGAGAAAAATAAAACAAAAAAAAAGATAATATTATTGTAGTGAGGAACTCATTTTACTTGAATTTGATTGCTCATACTTCATTCACCATTAGTGTTGCATTATACATACTTGTTTGTTTATTCTATCATTGCTCATATAGCTTTTATATGTTGCTTGCTACTTTGAATGTAAGATACATAATTTGAATTAATATGTCCGTTGTTATTTTTTAATTTTTTTGTGGCTCATTTGTTCTTGTTCACCCTTTATTAATAGGTGGTTAACTGTTAATATATCATTATCAAATTACTGATGCCCATTCTATATGTGCCATGCCCCCTCTTCTCATTCAAAGTGATGCTACATTTCCTGCTAGTATGCCAAATATTTGTGATTTCATTTAACTAGTAAAAGCATATTTTTTTTAAAGTAGCAGTTAGTGGTGAGGATGACCCCGTCTTTTTTCAATGTCACATCTTAAAAGGAATAATAATTGTAATATCTTGATTTATTTTTATCCCATTGCAAATGTGATGTGTAAAAAAGTATAGAATGTTCATAAAATAAATAATTATTTTTTTAAGAATTATTTTTGTTCCCATTAATTGTATTTTACTAAAGATTTATTTTTTATTAATTAGTCTCATTTCCATGGACATTATATAACCATGGAATATTGAACCATTGTGGGAGACAAAAAGGCTGAAATAATTTGATTAATTGCTTTTGATCCTTTTGAAATAATGATTGTCTGCCACATCATTTCATAACTACCTAGATGGTACATGCGCCATGGCACACTATGCGCCAATGCCAGCGATGATGTGTGATGCTCATGAGCTGGCATGTGGCTTAGTGTTATTGGTTGCATAGTCCAGTGGGCAGCAATGCCATGAGATGTGGTGCCGTGGATTCGCAGCCATGGTGCATAACTATTTTGAAGTGCACAATGTGTTTATGGTGCAGTGAACATGGATGTGTGGTTGATGTACTGGACGTGCACCATGTGCATGTTTGATACAGCCATGGTGTAGTGCGTGCAACATGTGGGTTGTGTTCATTGGGTTTATTTTTTATATGTATCAAAGAGAGTGATTTTCCATGTTGAATCAAGCGAGTAAAAACTATATAGTGGTTATGAAAATGACCACTACTTTGGTGGTTCCATCACTATTATACTACTATAATAAATGATTAAAGTTAAGTGTGTAATGAAAAATATTATATTTAATTTATTTTTATCTAGCAAATTTTTTTTTATTTTCTATTTTATCATAGGAACTCGTGGAGCAACATATGACAGCTGCTTCTCAAATAGTTGAGGGGTTTTTGGATCTTTAGATAACTTCTTTGAAGGAAGAAATGTAGGAAATTAAAGAAGTGAATGATGAGATGAAAGAAATAAAAAAAGCAACGCAATAGTAGATGAACTATAAGGAATCACGGTTAGAATTTTTGATGAGATAGATAGCACATCGAGTTCTAGTAGAGTACCGACGTAAGAGAGCCTAGCACAAATGTACCAGCTAATGATGAATATGATGATTTAGTTTAAAAAGATTATATACCTATGTATTATTTTTGTTTTAACCATGTAACTTTTGTATCATAATGATTTCTAAATTATTTTTGGTTTTTGTTAATTATAAAAAATGGTTTATAGTATATGTTTTTATTAAATACAAAATAAAATTTTAAAAAATGTAATCAATTTTTTTGTAAAAAAATAAAAGTATAAAAATAAGATTGGAATGAAAATAGCAATAAATTTTTACCTCGCTAATTTAGCTATGGAATTTTTAGTATATATTGAATCGAAAAATATTAATTACTACTCTTAATTACAATCAAAATTAGCAAGGGAAAAATATAATTAGCTAGGGAATTTTTGTCGTTGAAAGATTTGCTAGAAACTTTTTTTTTCTCATTAATATTTTGTGATGAGCACTTTTAATTTGAAAATTATTTCTATCAATAATCTGTCGTTATTCTATTTTAGAGATGGAATAAGCCCGAATAGATAGGGAAACTTTCCCTAGCTATATGAAATTTGTTTTGTAGTGAGATTAATAGATAGATTAATAGATAAATTGATAGATAGATTGATAGATAGATTGATAGATAGATTTGATAGAAATATAGATAGACACCATGATAAAAAGATATATAGATAAAGATATAGATAGATAAATAGATAGATAGATAGACAGAGAGATAGATAATTAGATAGATAGACAATTGATAGAAAGATAGTTAGATAGATAGAAATATAGAAAGATAGATATATTGAATGACAAATTAATAGAGAGATAGTTATAAAGATAGATAGATAGGCAAATAGATATAAAGATAGATAGTATGAATTGAAAGAAAGAAAGATAGATTAATAGATAGATAAATAAACAGATAAATAAACAAATAGATAGATAGATAAATAGATAGATAGTTAGACAAATATAAATATAAATAAATAAATATATATATATATATATATATATATATATATATATCAATAGATAGACGGATAGATTGATATACAAAATTATAGATAGATTTACACATATATTGATAGACAAATTAATAGATAGATTGATTATAGATTGATAGATAGATTGATACTCATATAGATAGTTAGATTGATTGATAGATAGATAGATAGATAGTTAAATAGATAGATAGACAAACAGATTGATGATTGGATAGATAGATAGATAGATAAATAAATAGACATGTAGATAGACATATAGATAGATAAACATATAGATAAATAAAAAGATAGATAAATTAAAAGAAAGATAGACAAAAAGATAAATAGACAGATAGACAGATAGATAGATAGACAAATAGATAGATAGAAAACTAGATAGAAAAATATATAGATATATAGAAAAATAGATAGAAAGATAAATAGACAAGTAGATAGACAGATAGATAGATATATAGTTTGTTAGATTGACAAATAGATAGATAGACAAATAGTTAGACAGATAGATAGACAAATATATAGATAAATTGATTGAAAAATAGATATATAGATAGATAGATAGATAGAAATATATAAAGATAGATCAAGAGGTAAATTGATAGACAAATAGATATATAAAAAAAAGATAGTTAGATAGTTAGTTAGAAAGAGAGATAGATAGATAGATAGATATACAGATAGATAGACATATAGATAGACAGATACATAAATTAAAAGATAGACAAATAAATTGATAGAAAGTTTCACAGAAAAATAGATTGATTGATAGATAGATTGATAGATAGACAAATAGATAGACAGACAGATAGACAAATAGATAAATAGACAAATAGAAAGAGATATAGATGATAGACAGACATATATATAGACATATAGATAGATAGATAAACACATAGAGAGACAGACATATAGACAAATAAATAGAGACATATTGACAAATAGATTTACACACATATAAACATACAAATATATAGATAGATAGACAAATAGATATACAGATATATAGAAAGATACATAGACATATAGATAGACAACAAATAGAAGGACGGATAGAAAGATATAGATATACAAATAGATAGACAAATAGATCGATAGACAGACAGATAGAGAGACAAATAGATAGATAAATATATAGATAAATAGATAGATTGATTGATAGATAGATTGATTGTTAGACAAATTGACAAGTAGATTGATAGATATAATGATAGACATATTGATAGATAGATTTAGAGATAGACCGATAAAGAGATTGATAGAAAGATTGATAGATATATTAATAGAAAGATAGATAACTAGATAGATAGATAAATAGATAAATAAATAGAAAGATTGAGAAATAGATAAAAAGATTTTTAGATTGATTAGTAGAGTGATTAAAAGATAATTGATAGACATATTGATAAACAAATAGATGCAAAAATTGTTAGAAAGATTGATAGATAGATAGATTCATAGATATTTATATAGAATGAAAGATAGATAGACACACACCCACACACACACACACACACACACACACACATATATATATATATATATATAGATTGATAAGCACATAGATCGATAGAGATTGAAAGATAGAAAGACGGATTGATAGAAAGATAAATAGATGGATAGAAAGATAGACAGATAGATTGATAGATAGACTGATAGATAGAAAGATAGATAGACTAATAGATAGACAAATAAATAGATAGATATTTATATTGTAAGATTGATAGATAGATTAATAAACATATTGATAATTAGATAGATAGATAGATTGATATATAGATTGATCAAAAGATTGATAGTCGAATTTAAAATTAGTTTGATAGATAGAAAGATAGATAGATTGATAGATATATACACATAAAGATAAATATATAGATGGAAAGTTAGTTAGATAAATAAATAGATAGACAAATAGATAGATAGGTAGATAGAGAGATAAATAGATAGGCATATAGATATATACATAGATAGATAGATAGACATATAGATAGATAGATAGAAGGATAGACAGATAGATTGATAGACAAAATGATTGATAGATAGATAGATAGATAGAAAGATAGATATAGGACATATAGATAAATAGATAGATAAACAGAAAGATTGACATTTAGAAAGGCAAAGAGATAGTATATTGATTGATTGATAGTTAGATAGATGGACAGATAGATAGAAAGATAGATAGATATATATATATAGACACATAAATAATAGACAAATATAAAGATAGATAGATAGTTTGATAGAGAAATATATAGACATATCAATAGATAGATAGATAAATAGATAAATATATATAAACAGATAGACTAATAGATAGATAGACATATAGATAGGAAAATAGATAGAATGATAGATAGAATAATAGATAGATATACATATAGATAGAAAGATAGACAGAAGATAGATAGATAGTTAGTTAGATAGACAGATAGATAGAGAGATAGATAGTCAGGTTTATAGAGAAATGATATATAGAAATATAGATAGACAGATATTGATATATAGTTAGAAAGATATATAGATAGACAAATAGATAGAAATATAAATAGACAAATATAAAGATAGATAAATACATAGATAGACAAATAAATAGACAAATAGATAGTTTAATAGACCACTAGGTAGATATATATATAGATAGATGAATAAATTGAATGATATACATATATATAGAATAACATATAGATAGATATATAGATAGATATATAGATAGATATATAGATAGATATATAGATAAATAGAAAGGTAAACAGATAGATATACAAATAGATAGAAAGTAAGATAGATAGATAGATATATAGATAAAAAATAGATATACATATACATAGATAGATAGATAGACAAATAGATAGACAAATAGATAGACAAATAGATAGATATATAGATTGATTGATTGATATACTTTTATAGATAGAAAGATAGATAGACAGACATATAGAAAAATAGATACATAGATATGTAGATAAACATATAGATTGACTAAAAAATATATAGATATATAGATATATAAATAGATAGATAGACAGATAGATAGAAATACATATAGATAGTAAAAGAGATAGACAGATAGATACAAAGATAGATAGTTAAATAGCTAGATAGTTAGATAGGAAAATAGATTGATAAATAGATATATAGACAAATAGACACACATATAAACAAATAGATACTTAGTATGTCAGTCATTCAGGCAGACAGTTAATCAGGAAGTAAAATAGATAGACAAATAGATATACATATAGATAAACAAATAGATTGACAGATAGATCGAAAGATAGATAGATAGACAAATTGAAAGACAAAAATAGATATATAGATAGATAGATATTTAGATTGATTAATAGATAGATACTAAGATGGACAAAATGATAGATATATATTTAGATATATAGATAGACATAGAGAGAGATAGATATTTAGATAGACAGACAAATGGATAAATAGATATAGATATAAAGAGATATAGTTATAACATAGATAGATTGACAGTTAGATATACAAATAGATAGATATATAGATAGATAGACAAATATATAGACAGATAGATAATTAGAAGACAAACAGATAGAGAGACAAACATATAGATAGGTAGATAGATTGATTGATGATTGAAAATAGATAGATGGATATATAGACATATAGATAGATGGATAAATAGACAGATAGATAGATAGCTAGCTAGCTATGCAAATATATAGACACATTAATAGATAGGTATATAGACAAATAGATAGAAAGATAGTTAGACAAATAGATAGACAGATAAATAGACATATTGATATATATATATATATATATAAACATATAGGAACACATATAAATAGATTGATAGATAGAGAGATAGATAGATAGTTAGATAGATAGAAAGATAGATAGATAGATTATTAGATCGATACATAGATAGATAAATAGATAGATAGATAGATAGATCAATTGACAGATAGATAGATACTTAAAGAAATATAGCTATCTAAATATATTTTTGAAGCAATATATTTCAATCACCTTTAATATTTTAGTACCTGACCTTAAAGGTGATGCACCTTTTACACATATCTGGCATTTTCTAAATGCCTCAATATTTTTCTAAAATGGATGTTCCATATATAAAAACTTATGGTGGTTATCAAACCAATAAGTTATCGCTCATTTACTCAGAGAAAATGCATCAAAGTTCTTCATGAAATAAGGGTAAGCTAATTTTTTTATTGTACTTCATCCTGACAATATTGAATATGCTAGAAAACACATCATAGCCCACATAAGTGCTACTTGTATTTGGAAGTTATGTTTTCTATATATATCATATGTTTCCACACCATGCCCTCACAAATTTTTAGCTCAATAATCAAGGGTTGTAGAAAAACATCCAACTTTTCTTTTGGATTTCTCAGACCGGACATGATAACACAAAAATATATACTCATCTTTTATGCACATCTATGGTGGTAAATTATATGGTATAACAACTACTAGCCTTGAATAGTATTATTGTCTTGTTTGTCTAGATGTCTAAAATTTATCGATGTACATCCCTAATTTAAAATTTTAATTTTCATCTGCAAAAGATGGATGAATATTATCAAAATGTTTCCAAGATATAGAATCTGAGAAATGTCCCATCACATCTTCTTCAATAGTATGAATTTTGTGTCAACTCATATCATTAGCAGTAGCTTTAAATGTAAATAATTTTTACAGACTAAGAGTCAACGGAAAGTAATATATCTTCTTATGAGAAATTTTTGTTTTCTATCTTTTACATGTATGTCTTTTGTATTGAGGATAGTTACAGATTTTACAAGCAATTACTTCATAATCTTTATCCCAATATATCATGCAGCCATTAATGTAGTAATATATTTTTTTATAGGCAAACCCAGACCTCGCATTAATTTCTTTGTATTTTAAAAGCTATCTATCATGATATTATTCTTTGGTAATAATTCAGATAACAACTCGCACATTTCATCAAAACACCTTTCAAAAAATGATATTTTGCAATTAAATTCAAAAGTATGACCATCATAGATAACTTTGAGTGGCTATATGGATTACCTAGTCAAAACTCTTCTTTTGATGCTTTGAATATTTAATACAATTTTTTTACTATTGATTTTGGGATACCATCAGTGACATTTGGATTGAAGAAATGATTAATAATATTCTTCAATATGGCTTTACATACATCGTTGAGATTGACATATTCCATTATAATATTTGAAATAACACTTTTATATACATAATACTTTGTTGTTTGTGGCATAACTATTTCCTCATATTTATACCAAATATAATAGTCTCAACAAATCCATTTTTACAAGATAGATTTGTTCGATTGATGTTTAGTTCATATAATATTTTTTATTGATGATTAGTAATTGTCTAATATTCATCCATTGATGATTAGATCATATAATATTTTTCATTCCTATAACACATAATACCAATGTATTTTGAATAATGATAATGTATATAATGACTTTTTTGTAATATAGTTGTAGTAACATATTTATGACATTAAATGTCATAAAAATATTGTAGTCACATTATTAATAGCTAAGTTTGAATTAAAATGAGATAATGGGAGTTACATTAATCTCTTAGATATTTATCAATAGTCTTTAGGTGTATTTTTCTCAAATACAAAAAACTAAATATTTCATATATATTTATAAAGAATGAATCACAAAAATTAAGCAAAAATCAAAAAGTTATGTATGTGTTGGTAAGTTTTTTCAATTTAGTTTATATATGAACGATGACAATATAATAATATGTTGAGGGCTAGAGATTCACTTTTTAGATATGTGAAAATAGTGATCTTATAAGAAATTAAGTATTTATTCATTTGAGGTTAATAAAATAAACATTTTGAGATTCTATTATATTTGGGATTAATAAAACCATTAAAAAATGATAACACGAATCCTAATATATGACATTTTAATGAGGATAAGTGCTTTGGTGTTTCTTTGATCTTAATGAATTAAGGTTCCATAATAATTGATGTCTTTAAAATTAAAAATATGTAGTAACTATATTGAAAAAAGCATTTTATATAATAGAAATTATCCAAAAAATTGAAATGTCAATGCATATCAATATGCCAATGAAAATACATTAACATATTTCAACCAGTGATGGAGCAAATCAAAAAATTAATCAGTATCTTAAATAATCCATATAAAGCATGTAGTAGAAATAGTCATTTCCTAGCTATGAGATGTAATATGCATTTTTTTAAATATCAAGTGACGGAAGAGATAGAAAATGTGTATCTTAAATAATCAAAAAATTTAAGCCCACATTTCTCTTTTTAGTTAATGATACATTCTTTTAGAAAAGTGTGTGAAAAACTAAAAGGTTTCATTAATGACACATCATTTTAGTTAATGACACATCCTTTTAAAAATATGTATGAAAAATTAAAAGGTTTCATTAATGACACATTTTTTTCATTAATGAAATATCCTTTTAGAAAGATGTATGAAAAAACAAAAGGTTTTATAAAATGGGAGAGATAAAAAATGAAAAAAAGATAATGAAGACACATTTGTGTGGATACTGCTAGAAGCACAAATACTTGATTGTTCTAGGATTCAACCAAACCTTTCGAGATCAAAATTTTTGTTGTGCTACAAGAGATAACATCTTTGTCCAACATTTTATTGTATTCACTTGGATCATTGGTGAGTTCCTAATCCGTTGCAAAATTCTGATATGAAATTTACCGGAACCCTAACACATATGTATGTGTGTATGTCTAACTATGTGTGCGTGTGTGTGTGCCTATGTTTGTGTCTATTTGTAAGTGTATGTATCCCTATATTTATGTGTTCGTATGTATGTATGTGTATATGTATGTATGTCTTCTTATGTATGTTTGTTTTCTGTGTATGTGTTTTGTCTATATGTTTGTTGTATGTAAATGTGTGTGTATATGTATGTTTATATGAATGCTTGTTTATGTGTATGTGTGTTTCTAGTTGTGTAGGTGTTTCTAGTTGTGTATGTATGTTTGTATTTATGTTTGTATGTGTATAAGTATGTGTGTGTGTGCATATGCATTTATGTATGTATGTATGTATGTTTGTATGTGTATATGTATGTATGATGGGATGTATATATGTATACATGAAGTCTAAATGTATGTACATATGTACATATATTTATATTCACAGAGAAATATATGTAAGTATGTGAGTATATGTGTTTACGTGCATGTATGTATGTAGATTTATATCTATGCATATTCCTATATTTGTATGTGTGTATGGATGTATATGTATGTATTTCTATATGTAGGTATGTCTGTATGTATATTTGAATGTGCAAGTGTGTGTATGATTATATTTGTGTATGTGTCTTTGTATACATATGTGTGTATGTTTGTATGTGTATGCATGCATGTTTGTTTATATATGTGTGTGCATGCGAGTTCATTATTTACGCATGTCTTTATGTTTGTGTGTGTGTGTCTGTCTGTGTGTATGTCAGTTATTTATATGCATTTATGTATATGTGTTTATGCATTTATGTGTGTATGTATGTTTGTGTAAGTTTGTATGTGTCTATGTATATGTGTATGTAAGTATGTTTGTTTATATGTCCGCGCACGCGTGTGTGTCTATAAGTAAGTGTGTATGTATGCAACTTTATATGTATGTCTATATATTTTTATGTATGTATGTACGCACTATGTATGTGTGAATGTATGCATTTTATGTTTGTATGTATGTTCATATGTATGTGTGTGTGTGTTTATTTGTATATGTAATTGTGTGTGTATGTTTGTATGTATGTGTGCATGTATGTATGTATGTATGTATGTATGTATGAATTTATGTATGTGTATGTATGTTTGTGTATTTATATGTATGTATGTGTGTGTGTGCATACGTGTATGTTTCTTGGTATGTACATATGTATGTATGTTTGTGTGAATATATGTATATATGTTTGTAGATATATGTATATATTATATATATATATGTACATGTGTACATTTGTCTATAGACAAATGTGTATATATGTTATTATTGTATATATTACTGATATATATATGTATATATGTGTATAGACAAATGTGTATATATTACCGATATTATTGTATATGTATCGTTATATATCCATATGTCGACATATCAATATGTATATATATGTTAGTATGTATGTATGGATATGTGTGTGTGTGTTTATGTGTGTATGTATGTCTGACTGTGTGTGTGTGTGTGTGTGTGTGTGTGCCTATTTGTATGAATGCTTGTTTGTGTGTGTGTGTTTGTATTTATGTGTGTATGTGTATAAGTAAGTATATGTGTATGTGTTCATATGTGTTTATGTATGTATGTGTGTATGTATGTATGTAGGTATGTAAATATGTATACACGAAGTCTAAATGTATGTACATATGTATTTATAGATGTACATAGGCATGTATGTGTGTATATGTGTTTATGTGCATGTATGTGTATTTGTATCTATGCTTATGTCTATATTTGTATGTGTGTATGTATATATATGTATGTTTTTATGTGCTCGTGTGTATGCCTATATTTGTGTATGTCTATATTTGTGTATGTTTATTTTTGTATGCATGTGTGTGTATGTTTGTTTGTATGTGTGAGTATTTATATGTGTATGCATGCCTTTATGTTTGTGTGTGCATGTGTTTGTATGTATGTGTGTTGTTTGCATGTGTTTGTGTATATGTGTTTATGCATTTATGTGCGTATGTGTGTTTGGGACTCAGAAGGAACTCCAAATGTAATAGTTGTTGTTTTTAACTTATAAGGAGCACACATGCATACAAAGACAAACACTCATACATAATATTGGATATTTCAAACTCATAATAAACTTCAAATGCAATAGTTGCTCTCATCACTTCGTCCACCCTTTAGTTGGTATGCTATTTTCCTTTGCCAACTCCATCACTTGGAATAGCATAAGCACTCAGACTAAGTCATATAATTAGTTATAGTATAGTAGGTGGTGGTATATCAGTCAATTGATTTAAGAATGCTGGATGATTTCACACCCTTTTCCCTCTCCCTATGCTACTCCCTAAAGGTCTCCAAAGTGGGGCTTTCGGTTAAGAATGTGATCAATCATAAATGGAGCTAATCTACATGTGTCAAATGGCCTGGGTGGCCTGGTCCTAGCTCGAAGCCTGGCATGGTTCGGCTGTGCTTGGCATGGTTTGGCTGTGCCTGGCTTGGCACGACATGCTAAATTTCCATGCCCAGGCTCATGCCGGGTGGACCCTCAGCACGAACCATGTCATGCCCCTGCCGAGGGTTTTCGGCCCGTGTGTCATGCCAGGCATGACACGGATGCCTGGCACGTGGGCACAACATGAGATCTTGCACCGAGCGATGCTTGATGGGGGGATGATGCAGTGACGCCCAACGGGGGACATCTCGGCATACTTGACTGGCGAGGGCAGCAAAGAGGCGTGCCACTCGAAACCCTAATTTAAAAAAAAACACCCAACCCAAAATGCTCCGACCGACCCCAGCCCAAACCAACCCAAACCCAGGTGGATTCTAGGTCACAGGCCATGTCGGACCTGTCTTCCAAAAAACCATGTCATGCCAAGCACGGCACACTAGCCTAGTTGTGCCCAAAAAAAAAAATGGGCCAGCCGGCCCGACCCTACCCGTTTGACACCTCTAGTCTAATTCCATTCTTGCTACTTACCTAGATGCATAAGATGGGTTAAATCCATGATATTCAATGCCAATGAAACTAGAATATAATATTGTAGAAAGGGATGTATTTGTTGTCTTTCCAAATTATTTTGGGCAAGCAGCTTCACTTGGATCTTCTTTATTGTGCTTGTCATGTTGGGGCTGCTCCTCATTAACAATCTCTCCTTACTCAACTAATTGGTACACTTTTCTAGCTATTTGTACTGATAATGTTTAGACTAATTAAACTCAGGTTGATTTTTCCATGTATGAATGCCCTTCTTCAGGCACAACCAAAGCTCTTCCTCCTAATATTCTTTCTATTGTAGGTTTTGAGCTACTCGCTACTATAGTGACAAAAGTCCAGTTGACATAGCATATATAGAAGAAGATTAGATTAAGTTCCTTTTTTTTGGTAACTTCTTTCTTTTCTTGGGCTGGTCAGTTAGAAGCATTAGAAGATCTTCTCCAGCCCTATTGGAATAAATGCTTGAATAGTTATTTTCCTTTGGCCAAGCTAGTAAGCTACCTAATTCTATCATTTCTTACTTAACTTTTTATGTAGCAGTTACATCTAGACTACTTTTCTGAGAGAACCAAGTCCTTGATTCATTTTTGAATGCAGTTTGGGATTGAATGGGAAAAGAAATGTTGTTTTCCATTATAGGCTTATGGATCTAGTGGATCATCCTAGTAAAGTACTAAACTACTTAACTTCTTAGTTATCATCACTAGTTGTAGATATGGCTTGGCTCGATAGGCTATAGAAGAAATGGATGGAGGCAGGCTTGCTTAACCCTAGCTCTAGCTACTAAAACAAAAGAATGATTGACTTTTAATGATCCACTCCTAATAATAGAGAAGGGTAAAGGTAGACCTCATCCTACTTTCACTCCACTATTTCCATTTCATTGCTAGCTCGATTGTAGTTAGATTTCTTAGTAGGGACTACTAATGGACTATCGCAAATGAAGCGAGGGATTGAACAATGGATGAGACAACTAGCTAAATGGGGGAATAGGTCTTATCGAACTCTTCAATAAAAATAATTAAATTACATAGATAAGAATCAAATTCATTTAGTATGAAAATCTTGATAGTTTCCATTTTTCAATTGAGAAAGTAGTAGGCCCAAGAGCTCAATAGCAGTGCATTGAAACAACTTCTTGTTTCCGGTCCCAAATGCCTATTCAAAACTAAGAGGGGGTACCAAGGTGTTTCATTAGTGTTCTCAGTGACCTTGTTTGCTCTTAAAAATTTGAAGAGTTTGCATCTACATGGAAATGAAGACCTTCGAGAACAAATATTGGACTATGAAGAAATAAAGGGGAAAAGTCAAGTGCAATCGTATATGGCATGAAAAGGAATAACTACGTGTTGTATTGCCCATGTGTCCATGGGATAAATTCCATTTGAAATGGATTGTGTGGGTTTGTCAAATGCTCGACAAGTCGCTACGTTAGTGGTGCATAAACCATATTCATCAGCCAAGCTTGTTTAGTGGCCGAGACATAATTTATTAGTGGAGAAAATTTGGGTTGAGATGAATAAGAATTAGAGGAAGTGTTGGTTCCTGAATGATGGAAGTGGAAAGATACTAAGGGAGAGGGATGAATATACTTCTTTTATTTTTTGTAATCGCCAAAAGTATATGCCGAACCTTCTTGTTCTAGGCATACAAAATAGATAGATTATTTGTTACATCCACCAACCCAATTTAGGAAGCGAGAGTTGTAAGAATAAATAATAAAGTGATGAGCTAAGATTTAGGAAAGCAAGCTTTTTGGGAGAAAGGAAGAAAAGTATGTATAAATATAGAGGGTGGGCCTAATAAATATGTAAAAAAGGATCAGTCTCTAACCATTTGGATACTCATGTAGGCTACCATCAGGTCATGTCAAAATTACAAAGAAGCAAGAGCAAGCCAACATGCTCAAACATGAAGAGTTAGTATCTAATTACATTTCTTGTGAGTTGGCTTGCACATGGGTAGTTAGATCGACACAAGGGGCACCATCAGCCTCATGTGTATAGTGATGTTAGTAGGTTTGGGCAGCAATGTTGTTCCTAGTCTCTGTTAGCAGTAAACCTACAGAGTTCCCTAGGTCGGGCTGAGATAGTCGATGGGCTTGCATGACGCAACAACCTAATGCCAATCCATGGGTGGTTGTAGATCACAAGGAGTTGATCATTAAGTTTGGTAAACTTAGGGTGCCTACCTTACTTATTCCTCTATCCATCCCCTTCTCTATATGGCTGAGGATGGGATTCTTTTTTAGGAGGAGGCAAACACATGAAATTCATTTACCAAGGGGCAGGTCAACATGTATCATATAATGAAAAGCTGGCTTACGAAGCTTACTAAGGGGGGAAGGAGGGTTCATGCATCGGCAACATGTAAAATTTCCTTCAACAAAAAAGGATTGCTACTGTGAGTGATCATACATGAAAGAGAATGATGGAACTGCAGGCTGATTGATTGGATAATTGATATGTGTTGCTCACTAATCGACCATGCAAAGATCTCCAAGCCCCTTTACAAGACAACCAAATCACTTACTATCTACTAAATGAGCCTTCACTACCCACAATCAATCCTTATCAAAAGTTAATATCAAATTGATTAAAAAATTCTAAATTGAGTTGATCAAAATTCTATAGCCGGGCTATTAGGATCATTTTGAGAAGGGTGATCTAGCCAGCTAACAAAAGCCATTTGTTTGCCCAAAAAATGTTTGACTAGACTAGGGTTTGATCTTTTATTTTCTTTGAAATGTTTTCTATTCAATCTTTTTTTTCTAGACTTGATTGACTTATGATCCTTTCAAGGATCTTTGAACTAGTCGTCCTAATCTGAATGGAATTGGAACTAATTTTGGTGTTAGCATTAGACTTCAATAGGCTTGTCTAATAGTAGTTTGGGAGCATTTTAAGAATCCACTATCCGGGAAGAAACCACATGAGTTATGTCTTATAGATTTAGGGTTGCTAGAATTGTTTTGAAATCCTTTGAGTGATGAGTTTCTTATTATACCACCCCTTTGTATCTTTGTGTTCTTTGATGAAGTTGAAGTCACCCATTGCAAGCAACAAGCAAAGTTTTTCTCTGAGGAGGTCAAGGTCAATTCTATAAGGAATTGGCTTCTGAGATGAAGGACCATGAAAGTTGAATAGAAATGCATGTCTTCCTGAGGATTTGTGTGTTAGAAAGAGTGCCATCATTAGGTCGATACCCTCAGGGATCACAATTAATAAATTTATGTTAAAAATACTTCCTAGACACTGATTAAAAAATAAACATACTTTTAATATGAAATCCCTTGAACATATTAGGCTCTCTTTCTCTCTAGTATATTTTATTTTTTTTATTAAATATACTACCTTGTCTTGATAAGAAAACTGTTTGATGGTTTGTCTCTTATTCCGATAGCTCATGCCTCTAATGTTCCATGATTGCACTTTCAAATTAGCTTTTGTCGGGGAACCCTTCAATTAGCTATTTTAGCTTCTATCCTTTTTTTGACTGTGACCTTCCTCTGATCTTCTATTGACATTGAGATAGAGGACTGGGTAGGTCCTCTATTATTTCAATTTTCCTCTTGGATAAAAAGAAAGCTGATTTATAATCAGCCTACTCTTGATCATAGAGATTTTAAAATCTATGGGCACCCTTCTCATTCCGCACCACTCTTGATCTTCAATCACCCTTCCCTTTATAAAAGAAGTCACATCATCCCATGAATTAGCACTATTAGCTCAAAGGTTCTGACCCCAATAACTCAAACTAAATTTTAACCACTCTTATGTAAAGCTATTCATTCAAGAGATATAAAAGGCACAACTACTAGGATAATATATTTGTCGGTACTTCTCCTTATACTTTTACTTGCTCTAAAAAAAACTACTAGAGCTTCTCCATTATGTGTTTCTGAATCGAACCAAAACTTATTGACTAGGACATACAATACAATAAATAAAGATCATCTCTAACTAGCTTTTTCATTATATGATAACTAGAAACCAGAATTGAACTAGATGGAATGGAACTTCCAAGAAAACTTCTAGTGAGAAGCACTTTAAGTGGCTATTACAAGAAATACATACAAAATGACACTCCTGCATAAGGTGTTGAATGTGAAGGTCTTAGCACGGACTTATTGCCAGGCCTTATAGCTGGCTCTTTAACTTGGCCTAGCTCAAAGAATACATAAAAAACCATTTGGATGGGCATGCTTTCCCTTAAGTGATTCATTAAAGCCTAACTAAGTGACTTATTTTTATATCCTTGCTCTACCTATGGTAAATGATAAAATAGGTTATTAACTATTATGCTATGATAGTGTGGCTATAGATGCCTAGGCTAACTTCCTTGGTTTTCTTTCTCCTTAAAAAAATTGGAAGTCTCTAGTTGACCTTCCTTTTGATCTGGTTGTGGGCAATGGGTAGTATTCTTTTTTCTTGCCTAGCCACAAGGCTTTTATATGTCTCTTTAGTTTATTTTGTTGTTCTAGTAAACCCCCCTTGCTTAAATAGTGGACCAGGGAAGCTAACTAAGGCAACCTAAAGCAAGGTCGTTTGCAACTATATTAATGCCCATAAACTTGGGCTTTAGATCTAAGTTATATACTAGGAGTTTAGTTTCACTGTGGATATTTTTAATAAGTGAATGTCCCCCAGAAGCTCCTTCTAGCATGAACTTGTTTTGCAAAGTTTCCATCTAGGATCCCCTTGTTCCCCTTTCTTAAGCTTATGTATGTTATGAACTATGTTAAGCTTTTGGTAGAGTGAGTTTAAACACCCATCTTCTTTAATTCTAATATAACTAGTTGGACTTTATTAAAAAAAACTAAGCTATCTTTTTTGAATTAATAGAAAATTTGCATTTGTAGTAAATCTCCACTAAGACAATTCAACATGATCACATTAGACTATTCGAAAAGGAAAGAAGGAAGCTACAGAAAGGAAAAATATGTGCTGCTAGACTAGTTGTCACCTATGCTTCCAAAGATGGATCAAACTAAGCTACTGCTAGGTTATCTGGATATGCAAAACACTCTTATTCTAAGAATTCTATTGAATGTTTAAAATATATACTATTTTGGCTTAAAAAATAATGGCTTCATGGATGTAAATGACAACTATTATTTTTATTTGATGACTTTCACCTTATGGATGGTGTGATGTGTACTCATAAAGTCAAGTACGGAATTGGAAATCGCTCATGAGAGAAGTATGCTTAAGGTGCTAGGTGTGCAAGAGTTTCAATCTGAATCCTACGAGTTAATATGCTTGAAAGTTTGCATACTTAAGTGGTTGCCCCTATTCATTAGGAATTCTGTTCTATCCCCTAATCCATTATTAAGTTATTGCTAATCTAATGCCTTTTCTTGGTGAGGGTGTAACTTCAAAGGAAATTGTAATGCTTTCTTTGTCCATTCAAGCAGTTTGAGATCTAGTTATAATAAAATACAATGGATAAGCAGTGGGTGCCCATACAATTGCTTAAGTCTTTTAAGATTTAATTGCTAGAAAAGAGGGCTAAGAGTATCATCTTACATTCTTTCTCTTTCTATTTAATTGTCCTATCCAATTCTCCTAAATAAAATTTTTTCTTAATTGCTTTTTCCATTGAGCCAAGCCGATTAAATTATTATTTATATTTTGAAATAAGTAGTTCAATTCATAAGCCCTTCCAAGCATAGCTAGGGTGTGCTAAGAGATTTTGAATTTCTTTCGTACCATGTACCTTATCACTCTTTGCATGCAATCTAGTAACATATGACTCCTAGGTGATCCGGAATCTCATTACTCATAAGCCCTTCCAAGCATAGCTAGTGAGTGGAATAATGATGCTCGCTTTAAAAGCATGTACAGTAGGTTTAGACCTCCTTTGCATTGGTGGTGAATATGTACTTATAGTTAAGTGAAAAAGTCCTTATCCATGATAGGTGAAGGATCCACTTCCAATCTCACTCAAAATAGTTTCGATCAGTGAGAAAAAAAGAAACAAATATTCAATGAAAGTCATAGTTTCGAAGAAGCATAAGAAAGTCTCATTCCTCATGGACAATCCAAAGGAAATATTTAGCAATGGTAATGTAATATTGGGTGTACTCACTATAAGCTAGTGTTTAGCAACTCCTGTCAGGTTCTATTTCATCATCTACCTGTGAGCAAACTCACTTCTTTTCTCAAGACTTCTCAGTGACAACAAAGAAATTTTTTAGAGTAATAGCAATTTGCTGATTTGAGCAAGATGAACTCACCATGTTTATTTCTTCAAGAAGATTAAGTTAAGCTGAACTACCATTCTTTTAAAAAGCAAATATTCTCTCATCACAACCCGACCCAAAAGTTATCAAATAGGCTAGTTTTAGTCTAATCCTTTGATTTTTCCATGCCAATTTTTTTTGAAAACCTTAGGGGAACCCTTATACGAAGAAACAATTTTAAGTCTCAATTCATTTTCTCAAAAGTTTATCTTACTTAGGCTAGAAGAGCACGCAACTTAGAAAAATAAGTAGTGTGATGACCTAACCTAAAAGGAAAGGTCTTGTACATACTCTAAATAATCCCCCAGGGTAACATGTCCCTTGTCAAGTGATGCTAACCTCATCTTAGAAAAGGGATTTGGCATAAAAATAAGTTTATGCTTGCTTAGAAGCAGGAGAGCTAGTAGTGGGAAAGTACCTTGGGCATCATCTGAAGTCTTAATCTTCCAAATAGACAAAAGAAGTTTCTGTTTGGTACTTTAATCTTTCTTAATGAAGTGTTCTAGCACCAAGCCACTTAAAAAAATGGAACCACTTCATTAAATTAATTAATAGAGCTAGGCAGTCTAGATAATCTTAGGAGAGAATTTGTTCATACTAGAGTAGCCATTGAAAGGGGTGAAGTAGATCTACAGACAATCAAGTTAAGTAAGTAGGCTTCCCCAGAGGAAGTTCTATAGTGAGCTAGGTAATAAGACTAAATAAATTTATAATAATTGTCGATAACATAAGGGATCATATTTTAAATAAATAAAGTCCAAAAAGTCAACCATGACATGGGAAGAAAAAAATGGAAGTGTTAGCTGATGCACAAGGAATTGTATTTTTCTTATTTATGACTAGATAAAACCCCTCACCAGTGTGAAGCTATATGCCGACTAAGTCTTCCTCAATGAATGTTTTGAGTAAGATAGGATCTTTAGAACTATTGATATGATAACTCAAATCACTTAATTGAGAATATCATGAAAAGAAGAAAAAGATTATAAGTCAAAGGGAATACAACACAAAGTAATCCAACCAAGCCGTGAAGAAGAATAAGTGGGACTAGAATAGATGGGTTAGAGAAATTCCTATTATTAGCTAGCATGACTTAGGCAAAAGTAGAGAATTTTATTCAATCATACTTTCTAGTTATATTGATTCAAAGATACGACTTAAAATTGACTATCTACTTTTGATATCGCCAATAGTATCATCCATCTCATCAACCATTCCTCTCTCAAGTCAAGGGTACGAAGTATCAAGTAAAGAGACAATGAAGGATCTTCAAGGAGTTAGAAATTAGTGACCATTATAAAGGAATTTTATAACAGAGAAGGTGGGAAAAGAAGGGAGGAAAAGGCAACCACATAACACTGTATTAGTACGAGAAAAAAATAAATAGGTTGGGATATACATAGTCACAAATACAGTCGGATGGTTACAATAGTGAAACTCTATAGTTGAATAAAAAAGTTCCATCTCTAATTTAGAGATAATCAATAAGAAAGATTCAGTGAAGGATTAGGTGGAATGAGATCTTCTTACCTGTAAACCTTAGGATAGGTTAGGAAGAGTTAGATTCTAGCCAATCCTAATCTAGCTGGAGTACAATCTATTCATCTAGAGAATTGACAATAGGAATAGCCGCCCTTCTTACTCGTTCTAAGTTTTTTATTTTTTCACGAGCACTAGCTTTGGTTCTTAGGGCATGTTTAACTATGGGTAAAATTCTCATTTAGCAACCCTTGCAATATCTATCCTATCATTACCCAATGCCATATTTATTCATCAAAATGGAATCCTATCCTTAGTTCTAGAGTTTCAATTTCTAAAGGATAGCTAGGTAAATTGAATACCCAAAAAGAATCCTTCCAACCTATGAAAAGTACCTCTCATCACTTCGTTCACCCTTTAGTTGGTCCATGCTTCCCCTATGCCAACTTGTCCACTCAAAATAGCATAAGCACTTGGTCTAAGCCATAGAATTAGTTATAATATAGTAGTAGGTAAAAATTAAATTTTTATATTATAGTAAGAAGTGCCGAAGAAGACAGAAATAGTGGTTGTTTTGGACTTAGTAATAACTCCAAATGTAACAGCTGATTATGCTACCTTGCTAGCTGAAAGCTTACCATCAGCTTGAGTAGGAAATAGTCTATTTATCTATTAATTAAGTAAGAATGAAAGGTAGGCAAATAACTCCAATAAGAAGCAAATCCATACCTTATTTTGTCTTGCTTGAAATCTAGGAGAGGACTTCAGAGAAAAGTAGAGCATGAAGGGATGAATGCTTCTACTTCTAATAGTAGTAGCCCATGTATCTCATAAATTTTAGGTACATATAAAGATGAATAAGGACTATCATCATTTCATGAATTGGAGGGCAAGTCAGGAAGAAGAAAGAGAAAGAATGAGGCATGAATCCTATAAATCTTGAGGAAAAAGAGGTCTTTTAGCTTGAACAAAAATCTTCACTTTTTTTTTCCACATTCAACTTTCAATTCCACTCCCTTGCTGAAAGCTAAGCTACCTACACCTAGCTTTGAAAGAGTTGTGGAAGCTTCTAATTGAGAAAAAAAGTCTCAGCCAAAGAACATTTATAAACTATAGTATGTTATAGGGAAAGTGAAAGAAGCTTTTTAGCAATCAACTTACTACTATAATCTCTTGGTGAAGGAATGAAAGAGAACTCAAAAATGGGTCAAAAGGTATAGAAAAGATATTCAAAGATCTCTATATTATAGCATGCTTAGCAGCTTTTCCTTTATCAAATTAGATTCAAAATGCCTAGGACATGGTTTTCCTACAAGATGAGTGGGTAAGGCCCCATAGGTTGACCTTTCCTTTAGGTTAGAATGTTGGTATCATGTGTGGATAAGCCTTTCGATTAGCTAACTAAGACCATATTTGGCTTATAGCTATTAGAACTTCCAGTAAACTATAATCTATGGCAATTTATTTTATTAAAATGCCTAGTCTTTAGCATCTCAATGAAGGTAGGTCAACTAAGCCTAAGCCACTAAGGAATAGTTTTGACTCAATATCTACTATCTTCCCATGATCATGCTTATTAGGTTAGCCCACCCTGACCACCTTTATAGGAAAGTCTTATCTATTCAATCTATTCGAAAACCAAGATATCTATATACTTATAAGCCCATGGTTTCATTCCAATCCTTTTATTAGTTATGAATACATGAACCTTTACCATTTGACTTTGCAAGAGTAGTTTCAAAGATGTAAGGAGAAAGAAGGTTGTTCAACTGAAGCCCGACGTTTATAATCTATTTTGAGGGTGGAAATTTCTCTTTAAGAAAATATCTTTATAGAAAAAGTGCTCAGAGGTTTAGTAATGTTCTATTTTATTTTTTCTTCTTCTTATTGAGAAGCTTTCCTAATGGCACTAGTTTGTCAACCTCCATGGTCTTTCTCAATCTTTTTCTATTGTTGACACCTGGATTTTTGTATGCATGTGTGTGTATGTTTTTTTATATGTGTATGCACGTATGTTTGTTTGTATATGTGTGTGTGTGTATTTATATGTGTATGTATTCCTTTATATTTGTGTGTGCATGTGTTTGTTTGTATGTGTTTGTGTATATGTGTTTATGCATTTATGTGTGTGTGTGTGTGTTTGGGTAAGTTTGTATGTGCCTATGTTTATGTGTATGTAAGTATGTGTGCCTATATGTCTATATATGTATCACTATATGTTGGTATGTATACATATGTTTGTATGTTTGTATGTCTGTATATTTTTATGTATGTATATATGTATATATGTGTGAAAGTATGAATGTTATGTTTGTATGTTCATATGTATGTGTGTGTGTGTGTGTGATTATATGTATACATGGTTGTGTATGTATGTATGTTTGTGTGCATATATGTATGTATGTGTTTATGTAGGTGTATGTGTATGTAAGTAAGTATGTATGTATTTGTGTATGTGTTTATGCAAATTTATTAGTAAGTTTGTATGTTTGTGTGTGTATGCATGTATGTATCTGTGAGCATGTTTAAGTGATTATGTATGTTTACATGTGAGTATATGTATGCTTATGTGTATGTGTGTACTATGTCTGTGTATGGTATATATATATATATATATATATATGCATAAACATATTTATATTTTTATGTAAGCATATGTCTATATGTTTATAGGTGTTTAATTGTGTATGTATGTATTTATATGTATGAATGTATGTATGTATGTATTTCCATATTTATATTTTTTTTATATTTGTATGTATGGGTGAGTATATAAATGTATGTGTATGTATGTATGTATTTATTTATTTATGTATGCAAATATGTTTGTGTATCTATATGTATGTACATAACTGTGTTTGTGTGTTCATGTCTATATGTGAATGTATGTGTCTGTCTGTTTGTTTATGTCTGTATGTTTGTATGTATATATGCATATCTAGTTATAAGTGAGTAGGTGTGTATGTGTGTATGTATGTGTTCATGACCAAATGTGGGTTTGTGTGTCGATGTCAATATATATGTGTGTGTGTTTGTATGTATACATGTATGTATGTTTGTGTGTGTGTGTATTTATGTGTGTGTGTGTGTGTGTAAGTTTGTTTGTATATTTATGTGTAAGTGTCTACACTACAAGAAAAAAAATTAGTAAAGATCAAATCCATTTCTAATTCTGCAGCTAAGTTGAATTAGTGATCTCAAAAGAAACAGAATGATTCCGTTTCTAAAATATTCCTTTCTAAATGTTAGAAATAGAAAACACCCGGGCTTTTTTTAAATGTGCAATGGAAGTTTTCTATTTCTAATTTTAGTGTGTGTTTGTGGATATGTGTCTATGTGTTTGTATGTTTGCGTGTATCTATGGTTATCTATTAATGTGTGTATCTATGTATGAAGGTGTGTATATGTATATGCATATTTATGTATGTATATATGTATGTATGTATGTTTGTATGTATATATGTATACATGTGTGTGTATGTATATGAGTTTATATGTATGTATGTTTGTGTAATTATGTTGGTATGTATGTATTTGTTTGTGTATCTGTGTATATGTGTATTTATGTATGTGTGTATGTGTTTATGTGTGTGTAAGTTTGTATGGTTTCATGCATGTTTGTCTATATGTTTGTATGTTTATCTATATCTATGTATCTGCTATATTTGTATGTGTCTGTGTGTATGTGTTTATGTGTGTATGTATGTGTATATATGTAGTTATATTTCTATGCATGTTTATTTGTATATTTATCTATATGTATGTATCTATATATGTATGTATGTTTTGTTATTTATATGTGTGTGTGTGTGGTAAGTGCTTGTTTGTATGTGTGTATGTATGTGTGTGCGTGTGTGTGCTTGTTTGTATGTGTGTCTATATGTATATATGTGTATGTGTATTTATGTATGTATGTATATATTAATGTATGTGTATGTCTACATTAATTTGTTGACATGTATTTAAGTTACTGAGGCAAGTTCTCACTGTAATTAGCATTTAATTTGTACTTACATTTAAGCTTAAAATGTGGAAAAAATGCCAATATACCCCCCATTAAATAAGCATGTCTTTTACATGCATCATAATGCAAGTGAGCATGCACACATATGTGCAATGACCCTAATATCCATTCAAAATGATTATCAAATTTTTCTAATCCTCTTTTGCTCCAATTTGTTAGTATTCTTCTTCATTTTGGATCTCATCCAAATCATTCTCTTTCAATATGAATTTTTATCCAATGCCATTTGTTCCATCTTCATATCAATTCAAGAAATCCATTGATCTGGAACAAGTTATGAGTGGTATCTAGCAGCACATCATGATAATTGATCATTTCATCATAGAGAGTCGAGTGTTTGACTTTAAAACTTTTTATAGATAATTATGATACAATTGGTCATTTCACCATACAATGCCCCACTTGGTTCATAAAGTGTTATTTTTGTAGGATCACAAAGTGCTATTGTTTTAGAATTGAGGGATATTCCAAAAAAATATTTTCTCATATAGGATGAACTACAAAGAAACAAGAATTGAGTTCCATATTCCAATGTTGTTGCATTTAGGTTCTAGTTCACAAGTTGGAACTAGCTTTTGTGTATTTCATATGAGAACTTAAATCATTTAGAAACTTTTCCAATGGAAAAGGAACTCCATGTCATGGCTTTAACATTATTTTGATGCATCTCAAAATTAGTCACTACTTTCATATCCCTAAACATTATTGCTGTATACTATATGATTTGGTTGCTTCTTCTTCCAATATGTTACCACATATAAAACCTAGCAATATTGCTTGTTGTATTTCATAACAAACAAATAATGTCATTTATGTATAGTAGTTTGATTTCTTATATATATTGTCAAAGATTTCCATTTATATGTTTTTTTTTCAATAGTAGAATATAAAGGTTTTTATAAACGCATAGGAAGCTATTCTAAGAAATACAAGATCTAAGACTCTATTTATAGTTTACCCTTTAACTAAAAAAATTGTATATCATAATTAGACTTTTTAGTATAAAGTATAATTCACAATAATACTCTCCCTCAAAGTAGTTAGCTTGATCATGTTGGATAAGGTTATGAGAGACGTTAATAGATTTTTTATTGCTGCAAAACAAGTTCATTTCTGAGATGGAAGCAAAGCCTATTTATGTCAACAGCCTTCTCAACCAAAAAAGTTAGCACACACTCTAGGCCATACCTTGAACTTCTGCCTCAACACTGGATAGCACAACAACTTTTAATTTCTTGCTCCTTCAAATGATTGGATTACCTCCTATGAAGGTAAAGTAGTCTAAAGTTGACTTCCTATTTGAATTATTTTCTACCCAATATATTTTAGTGTATCAATCAATATTCTAATGATCATTTTTGTGAACATTAGACTTTTTCCAAAAGATAATTTTAACCACTGAAGAATTCAAGTTATTGCATTCATATGGACTTCACTAGGATAATGCATGAATTGGTTCATTGCACTTACAACATAAGTAATGTATAGTCTAGTATGTGACAAGTTAAAAAGATTACTAACTATCTTTTGGTATCTATTTGTATTTGTGGGAACTTGATCAGCATATATCCAAAGTGGAAGATTTTAGACAATGATAGTATTAGCTAATTTACATTTAGTTTAGCTAACATGTCTAAGACACATTCTCATCAAGGTAAAACTATGTTTTGCTTTGATATGGATACTTTGATTCCCAACATGTACTTCAATCCCCTTAGGTTTTCTATCTCAAACTCAACCTAGAAGTTAAATTCGAGATGAAAATTTTTGGAGTTGCAAAGTACCATAGGAGAATATACATGAAAACTCCTTATTTAAAATTATTCTAGAGGAATGTATTCTTTACATCAAACTGGTGTAATAGTTAATCTAAATGTTCCTTGGAAATTTATGTGATATGTCTATGTGTACCCATTTTCCATGAATCTTGCTTTGTACCTATCAATGGATTCATTAGTAGTACATTTAATAAAGAAAACTTATTTGCACCCTATATATTTTTATCCTTTGGGTAATGATACTGGCCTTCACATTTTGTTTTATAAAGGAATTAAGTTCTTCTTTTTTCACTTGAATCCATTGTGGATCAAGTAATGGGTTTTCTATATTTTGAGAGATGTCTCTTGAGGATAGTTTATGTGCAAAGGCCCTATGTGATTCAGATGTCCTATGAATAGACACATAGTTGATGGTAGGATTTTTGGATATTCTATCTTTCACTTCCAAAAAGTATTGGCTTGGTGGGTTTCCATGGTTATGTTTCAATGGAAACACTTATTACATTGTATTATTCATGCTATCAATAAAAAAGGATATGCTAAGGAAGCTTATCTCAATGATATTCTCATTATAGAGACTTATGGGTACTGAAGAGGGGGAACCATCCATACTATTATAATATTTGAAACCATATCACTGACGAATATATATGTTTCATTACATTACATGTATGGTTCTTCAAGTATTGGTTCTCCTACTACTAGAGAGTATTCTTCAGTTGACTTTATCTCAATATTTTAATCATGAAATTATTTTGAGTCATCTCTCAGTTGTAGTCATATTGTTGCTAAACAATTTACTATTTTATTTTGGCACTCCCCCTAGTGATATGATTTGGCTGAAGGTGATGAATAGAAAGTCTTTTCCTATAGAATGATTATGTTCATGGTGATATATGTATGTTTAGTGATTGATTTGATGCATCTTTACCCTTTTTGATTTAGAACATACCCCAATATGAGACATCAGACTACATATATTTCCAACTTGGTTCATTGATTTTTATATAGATGAAGGCAACACATCCAAAGGTGTGAGGATGGAAAATTAACATAGTGGGTAAAGATGTATGGCTCCAGAAAATCTACAAGCGAGTCTGAAAATATAGGACCTTAGAAGGAATTATATTGAATAAATATATTGTTGTGGTAACTGCATTACCCAATGTTAAGAAGACACATATGCTCCAATCAAAAATATTGTGACTCATGGGACAAAGAACTTTTTGATTGTTCGCTACAATACACATCTCACATTTAAAAGATTAATGTTGTAATGTAGAAATCAAAGTTGGAAAGAGATGTTACAAATATTCAAAAAAGGGATGCCCCAAGAAATTATGAAGAAGCCAAATTTGTTGTTGCTTGTCACTTGTTGGGTGTCAAACCTTATTGGCTTTCCCATAATTGAAGTTAACTTATAGTAGAGTCCCCTTTTTTAGTACCATGACCAATGATCTCTTTGGTGAGAATATCCTAAAGAATAAAAAAGTTAGAATATATTAATACAACAAAATTGAGGATGGTTAAACAAAGAACAAGTAAAGAATTGTTTAAAGAAAGAGAGGAAGATAATGTCATTATTCCCACTCCCACAACTAGATATTGGACACATTATCATCTGTGATACATGTTTTCCTATGTTGAATAAAATGTGAGAAATCATGAGAATCAAAAGTCATGTGATGAGTTGCCCCGAAATCAATAATCCAAATGCTATCACAATTTTCATGACAAATGACCATTGCATTTGGATTATAGACTTTGAGGCAATTGATGACACAATTTTTTCTCATGATTTTTTACACTTTACTTACCCTATGAAAACATGTATTGCAAATGTTAATTTCTTCATAATTAGATATTGGACACATTAGCACTAGTAACATGTTTTCCTAGGATAAGTGAAGTGTGAGAAATGATGAGAATCAAAAGTTATGTAATCAGTAACCCCATAGTTTATAATCCAAATGCTATAACAATGTTTATGACATATAACCAATACTTTTATATAATTATCTCGATCACTAAGGTGTGAAAGATTTTGTCAATTTTGGTTGGGATGTCAATTTTGGTTGGGTTATCAATTTTGGTTGGGCAATCACAGATGATTATGTTTCACACTTGCAACAATTATTTTTGCCTTGGTTTCATTTCTAATAGTCCCCTATTTGTTTTTCCATGTTCGAAAAGCATTCCACTACTTAGGATACTAATGTAACTTGAATCAAGCTTCATGCGTAAGTTTCATGTTGCTATAAAGGGTGTATTTCCATCCTTCAAATTGAGGTGTTGATTTTGGGTTTTCAAGTTTGAATCCTTTCGATGTTATAATTGTACCTAAAGCAATGTCACTAATAAATATCATTATTACTTGCCTAATGTCTTCAGGTCAAACATGAGCATATTCCTAGTCAATTAAATAATAGGATTGTATCTTATGAGCATCACTTCAAAATTGTCTAATTGGCAATCTAAGTTATCGAAAAAGAAAAAGACTCTACTTTTCCTATAGAATAGAGTTGTATTTTTGAATATCCCATGCCCATTTCATTAGTTTAGGATGATGAAAATTAATTTCATGCCATAAACATAGAAGATATTAAAACATTTCTCAATGGATTCACTTGCCTTATGTGAGTTACACAACACCACAAATCATAAACCTTAAATGTTCAATTCCTTCAAAACATATTATAGCAATCAAGTCCCATACATGTTTAGAAGTTGGGAATTAAATAAAATTATCAATAAAAAAGAGACATATCAACCTAATCAACCATCCTTCGAAAAAGCATGTTTAGTTCTTTAATTCCATAAAAATGATCAATTTCAAAAGATTGAAGAGTATCCTAATTTTTTTTAGTGAGATATATATCTTAATAACTTGGGTCCATAAGGCATAGTTAGAACTGTCCAACTTAATGCAAATAGGAGCATTCAAAAAATTAAATGGGGTTTGAAAGCAGGTATGGACTCTATTGAAGGACAATGTTATTTTTGTTGTCCAATCATCAAGACTAGACATAGCCATTGCTTACGAGAGGTAGATATTATAATTAATGGGCAGACGAAGCAAAGATCCTCGGTACCATTTTTGGTAGCATGTCAAAAAATTATATTCTATGTTAGTTCAAAGATATTTATAAATGTACATGAAGCTATTCTGAGAAATACAAGATCTAAAACTATAATTTTGATTTACCCATTAACTAAAGGATTTGTCAAAGAAATATATTCTGACTTGGCTTTATCATACAAAAATACACACACACACATACACACACACAAATGAAATTGTGTTCTGATAGTCATCCACTATATATATCTATCATGACCATATTATGATATAATATGTGTGTTTGTAAAAACTGTATGCTTTTTTCAATTTTATTTTTTACACATATCATGCTGATGTAACGAATTTATCAAAAAATATAAATATTTTTATTTTTGAATACCAAAACATAATTTTCCCAAAAAATATGCGTTGCTCATAGAAATAAACTCTTTGCAATTTCAAAATAATTGATTTGTTATAAAACTAACTTGCAAAAAAAAACTATAAACAAAAGTGGGTCATGCCTACAAGAGATGGCTAGGTTAGCCCAAGTGTTTTAGCTTATATTGTGATGGATTTATCAAAATGTTTTTTGAAATTTAATTATTTTTACATGTAATAGATTAGCATACCAAATTCAATGTTATGCTCACCCACATATTTTTATATTCCTTAAACTTATTTTATTTTTCATCATATTTCAATGGATGAGTAAAACTTAGGGCAACAACTTAGACTCAAGCATGACATTCATATCTTGATGTGTCTTAATGTATATTCTATATAAGTTGGGTAAACTAGTTTTGGTAAACTAGTTTCGGTAAACTAATTCAGTTACATTAATTTATTTAAAATTAAATTGGGTTTCATTTAAAATTAATCATCTCCATGATTATCACTTATCAGATTCACAACTTGATCAAATAAAGAAATATATCATATATGAGTATATTTAGATCAATAAAATACAATATTATTGTTACTAATATAGTTATATATGATAAGAATCTCATTATTATGATTTCATCAATATTTTCTTTTATGTTATATTTATGTAGCATGGTCTTCATTAAGTGATTTGAGATTTCTATCAATTCAAAGTATGAATATAAAAATTAAAAAGAAGCATTATGTTATTAAAAATAAGTCATACAATAAGTATTATAAAGATTTTCTTTAGAGCACTTCTCTAATAATCTCTCACGCACTAAATTCAATCATTTGTATATCTCATATCATATGTGAGTTCATGTGAGTCATATTTTTTCTGTGAAAGTGGATTAGTCAGTGAATCAATAATGTTCTAATTTGTGATCACTTTCTCTATGATTATTAAATCATACTAATAATCTGTCTACTCAAATTTTACCTCGGATATGTGTTTGGACCTCTCCTAAGATTGTGGTTTTTCTACTTGCATAATACTTCCATTGTTATCACAATACAATGGTATTAGAGCTACAATTATAGAAATAATTCCTAGTTCAGTAATAAACTTCCTTATTTAAACAACTTCATTTGCTATCTCAGAAATCATAATGTACACTACTTTAGTTATGAAATTAATAGTCATCTTTTGATTGCTCCACCATTTGATTTGAACATATAATCTTATTGAGATTTGGAGTTATCTTCATCAAATTAGAAGTTTAGATTTTGTTATATTGTATAATTTTATTAGTTAGGAAATATTCCAAAAGCTCATTAATGAGACTATCTCATTAATAGTGATTCACAAGTATATGGGTCATAAAAGTAGTAAAGTAAACTTTCATCCATATATCAATCTTACCGAGATTATATCAGTAGTTAAGTTATTAAATAATGAGACAACTCATTTTTAGTAAAATAGATATTCGAATTGCTATACAATTTTAGGTCCATGATTTATTTATTTAATTTGTGTGATGATTTTTTAGTTGCTCAATTTATATTATGTTGCATACAAAATGAAGGTTGGAGGTATTGTATAATGATTTTGTGCCCTAAAGGCATACAAGGTGGATGTCACCATTGAACCCATCCCAATGGTGGTCTTCTCATAGTTGTCCCATCAACAAAACACCACCAAGATAATAACTTACTCTTCTCAAGAGTCATTCACAATCTAATACTTTTTATGCAACTTCATCAACTGCCCTTGTTGATTACTTCATATGCATACTCTTATTCTCTAGTCTCAAATATCATAAAGACCAAAGATTGACATGATTTATAAGTATTTATACTTTTAGTTTCATAAGTATTATACTCAGACAATTAATATATACTTCTTATATGTTTCACTGGTGAAAACTATACAAGTAAAAAGTAACTCATAAAAGTCATCACTACCTTGCAAATTACAATATACTCATACATGTCCTTAGCAATGTTTGTCACTATCTTTCTTAATGAAGATATGATTCATATACTAAAGGTGAACAATTTGAAAAAATTTTTTATATAGCATCTATCCCAATCAATACTAAAATAAATTGAAAATTTTACCTACGGACATTCCTATAGCTAATATAAAAAATTCTGACAATAATTTAATTTATCTATAGAATACTATATATCATCGGATATAATGGCATCAGTGAATAAATTTTCAATGGAAAGTCAATCTGTAGGTAAATTACCTAGGCAATTACATCAGTAAATTATGCAAAAGTGGTAGGTAAAGTTGATGAAAATCTATTGAGGCATGATAAAATACAAAAAAAAAATTATAGGTAAAATATCAATAATATTCTGATAAACTTTCTGTCAGTTTTGATGGTGATCTTCTAGGTAATGTATTGGTAATTGATGATTACTTCTATGAGTATTCCATTGGTAAATTATTGGTAGGTTAGCTATGGAAGTCCGTTGTTGGTATTTACTTGGTAATTTTGTAGGTAATCCATTGGTAATGTATATATACTATTTAACACTTTTATTGGGATTTTGTCAATAAATTATATAATATTATAAAAATATATTTATAAATTCACAACTATAATTTGGTTCTTAAAACTAATTAAAACACATTGTATGATTCTCATAAAAGTAAATCTAAATATAACAATCATGGCTAATAATATAATACTAACATATCCCAATAACAAAATAAAAGAAAATATTATAACTAGGTCAAATAAATTAAATAAAATACATAAATATTTCAAATGTTTTTAATAATGTAGCTAAATAGCATCATCTGAGGTGCGATCATTGCTAGAGGTCTGATACTTATTACCATGGTCATGCAAATAATGATTGTATGGTACTTGTACTTGTCCACATATAGACATATATTCTAGACACTTAAAAAATAGTTGTGTAGTCTCACAAATCTCTAATCATTTCATCATGATCATTAATCTTCCATTGCAGATTCTGAATTTTCACTATATTTTGTTGAGAAATAACAAATGTAATGCGGAATAAAATGTAGAGCCAAAATCATAATATTGTGTAGCTTGTGATCCAAGCCCATAAACCTGCCCTTTTTGTGTCTACCCACAATATCTAAAAACATATTATTTTTAACTATTATTTCATTGTTGTATGTCAGTTTCTCCCACATAAACTCAATATCATCCTATAATTACATAAACATATTCAATTGTAACAATCAACTAAATACAAGTTAAGACATAATATGTCAAGTGATAGAATAATTTATATTAATATCTCTGAACTTTTGGTTAATGAAAGTCTTGTCATCACCATTATTTGTATGTATGTGAACAAATAATTATAAAGTAGTAGGAGGTTGACCTAATTTTTTAGCCTACACATGTAGAGACAATGCACTTAAATTATAAACTAGAGATAAATATAAAAACAAAATAAGCATAACTAATTCACAAATCAAAAAGAAGGTAGAACACTACTTAATTAAATAGATAATAATACAAAATTACAAGTCATTTTCCATGCTCATAATGGGTAGTAGTGCTTCCTATGTGAATTGATGGTATAGACCTATCATTAGTGGCCATGGACTTCTTATTTTTAGAGTTTTGATCAAAAATATTCTTTATTTTTGGGGTGTTCTATTTTTATTTCCAATTATCTGATGAGTCTTCAGACACCAACTCTTACTTCTTTTCTTCTCTCTATATCATATATCATGTATCAGTATCGACCTTTGATTTGAATTCTCATGCTAGCTTCATTAGTACATTTAAAGTTCTATTGCAAATACATTGTTTCTACAATAATATATATTAATTTTAAGTTAAGCACTTCCTAAAAATCACTTTGACAAAAAGATAAAATTTACATTTTTTTATTGCATACAGTAAATTGGATTAATTTCGTACCATAAATCCCTCATTAATAGAAATCTTTAGTTTCCCCAGATATAGACTTCCAATTGATCCCTTCATTGTTTATCTTTTTCTCAAAATTCTTTCTAATCTTACGAGATCATGGTCTAGATGGTTTTAAATTGCTAACCATAATTAAACATAAACAAAGATGAAAGATAAAAAATAGCAAGAATGTTGTTGGGTTTGAAAATTGAAATTAACTGCAAAGTTTTCATTGTTTGAACAATGAAATAATATTTGAACAATGAAATTAACTAAAAATATTTTATAAAATTCCAATAACACAAAATAAAATAAAAGGAAATGTGTCAAATGGGCTATGTCATGCTTGCATAGATCATTTTTTTCATGCCCAATTTGGCCACTGTACCATGCTCGGCAAGGAAATGTTTGTAGCATATATAGGTTGTGCTATGTTGTCATGGTTGTAAAACTATGTAGCTTGGCATGACTCATTGGCATTCTTTTTTGACCGAGTCATGCTTAGTCGTGCCATGTGATGCCAAACTCTGTCATGCCGGATCATGCCAAACTGGTTCAAGCCTGGTTAAGCTAGCTTGAGCCAGGACAGGCTAGCCTGGCTCATTTTAGCCTAGCATGGGTTTGGCCAAACTAGCCTAGTTCATATTAGGTTAGCCTAGGTCATGCCAGGCTAGCCTGGATTGAACCTAGATTAGCTTGGCATGATTCAAGTTAGCCTAGTCAAACATAACCCAGCATGACCCAACATGACCTAGCACAACCAGCCCAAAATTCATGCCAACGAGCAGTGCTAGGTTGCCCATTTTTTGAATTATGTTGGTACGACATAATCCATTATAAATATCATGCCTTGCATGAAATGACACGGTGGCCCGTCTGGGCCACAAAAATGGTAGCATAACTTGTTTGATATCTCTATACACAAAAAATATATACTATAATAACACACATATATAATATCAGATATATACTACAAAAACAAAATGGAAGTAAATAGATATTATAAATACATATAATATAATATCAAATACACAAACATGAAAGCAAATACATACTGCAATAACACACACCAACACAAAATGACACAACCATAATCAAAACAACAACATACAAAACAACAATACACAAAATATTATGCACATACAATACTACATGCACCCGTGTACTATAAATACCAAAACAATAACACAACCATAATACATACTACAAATACTACAATAATATAATGCAGATAATGTTATACAAATATATTAATTGCATGATGTTATAAACATATATATCTTACATATATACTATATATATATATGTATGTACGTATATTGATAAATTTTATCATTTATAAGTTATTAATAACGAGTTTATGACTCATTGATATGTTTATACGTTATAAAAATCTATAACAATATTTATAAGCCAAAACTAACATATGAACTTATATAAACATTGTATATATGTATAATCACACACACATACACATACTATTTCTATAAAAAAGGAATATATACATACAAATGCATACAATGTTTATGTTTTTATGCCCTATGATAAACATATACTTAGCGTTTCATAAAATAGTGTTTTTTAAACACTATTTTTGTAATACATAAGTTTATGTTTTTTTTTATATATATTTTATTTTGACATGGACAGGTGAAGGATATATTTGGGTTCGTACAATTTTTTATTGTCGCAAAATGTAAATATTTTGTGTTATTACAATTTTTTTCTAATAATTAAAAATATGTATATTTTTTTATAAATTTTTATGTTTACTATTATTAAAAAAAAAAAAACAAATTTAGCAATTTGAACTGATGAGCAGTAACGGGTTTTGAGTTGCGTCAGTTATAGTTGGCCCCGTGCACTAATTTGGAATATGGATTATCGAGTCAATTCTACGAAACACAGGCTTCCTCAAGTCACGCAGCCGGAAGACCACTTGATGCACTCCCGAAGACCCCCACTACTCCGAGGCGCGAACTCGTGCTTGCTAGTAGGTGATTATCATCTTGTTATATTTTCATTTTCACCTTCATGGGGTTCAGTTGTTGTTCATTGTAGATGACAGCTTGGTTTCCAGCCTAATGATAAAAGGTTGTTTAATTATAGATGACAACTAAAAAACTCCGATCCCTTTTCGTTCATTGGATCTGGTGAGGTTTTCTTCGTGCAATTATTCCTAGATCTGGCATTCAAGAGGATGCTTTGTGCTCGGATTAGCGATTGAGATGGGTTGAATGATTTTCGTTTTCAGTTGGATTTTAGTTGTGTAATTGGGAGCGTGGGTATCGTTTGTGTTGGGTTTTATGGAATTACAAATCTGAAGCTTCTTTTTCACGGAAAATAATGAAGATGCAACTGTTGAAATGGACATACTTGGTTGTTGTTCTTGTTTTCTGCGAGTATGTTCGTCATCAAGGCTCGCTTGCAGCGTATTCTCCTCCCGATAACTACTTAATTGCTTGTGGGTCTTCCCAAAACGTTACATTTCAAGGCAAAACGTACGTTCCGGATTCTTTGCATTCTTTGCTTGAGCTAGAAAGTGGGGCATCTGTTGTTGCCAGTAACAATTCTAGTGCTACATCACCAATCTTCAGTTCCGCTCGTATATTTGTAGTTGTATCTTCATACAAAATTAAGCTTCGGAAACAAGGTCAGCACTGGATTCGACTGTATTTTTACCCAGTTTCTAATTCATACCATAATTTGGCTTCTGCGTCTACAAGTGTGGTTGCTAATGAATTTGTTCTGTTGAATGGTTTCTCGCCCAAGAACTTCAATGATTCTTACGTGTTCAAGGAGTATGTAGTTAACATTACGTCTAATAGTTTAACTCTTTCTTTTGTTCCTTCGAGCACCTCTGTTGCATTTGTTAATGCATTTGAAGTAGTGACGGTACCCAATGGAATCTTTCCTGATCGGGCATACACTTTGAATCCACAGGCACCTACAAGTGGCCTTTCTGAAGTTGCTTATGAGACTGTTTATCGAATAAACATGGGAGGCCCCTTGATCACTGCTGAAAATGATACTCTTTGGAGATTATGGGAGAACGATGCCAAATATCTTTTTTTAAATAGCTCTGCCATGAATGTTTCTGTGAATCCTACATCCATAAGATATACTCCTCCTCTCACTCCAGAAATAGCACCGAATTGGGTATATGCAACAGCAGATGCCATGCAAAATGCAAATGTAGCCAGTGCAAATTTCAACATATCCTGGGTCTTTTATGTTGATCAGAACTTCTCGTACTTTGTTAGAATGCATGTTTGTGATATCATAAGCAAGTCATTGAACAGTCTTGTGTTCAATTTGTACATTAATGATGATGCGGCTATTGAAAGTCTTGATCTATCAATGATCACCGGTGCTTTAGCAGTGCCCTATTATAGAGACTTCATTGCCAACTCTAGTATGCAAGATGGCACGTTGACTGTGAGTGTTGGCCCAGATACTAATGCAGGAAGCATCATAAATGCCACTTTGAATGGGTTAGAGATAATGAAGATTAGCAATGGGGCTCAAAGTCTGGATGGGCTGATTCCAGCGAGAATCATTCTCAATGGATATTCTTCTTCTTCTGATCGAACCAAGATAGCAATTGTACTTGGTTCTATTTTTGGTGTTGTAACTTTGTTGTTTGTAGTTTGTTTCTGTTACTGTTGCTTGGGTAGCAAGAAGATGAAGAAGTATCAAGGGCATCCATGGCTGCCATTGCCTTTGTATGGAAATTCTCAGACCATGACAAAGATGTCTGCTGCATCACAGAAGAGTGGAACTCCAAGTTGCATCTCATTAGCATCTTCTAGTCTTGGCCGTTTGTTTGTGTTTCAAGAAATCCTCAATGCTACTAATAAATTTGATGAAAACCTTCTTCTTGGAGTTGGTGGATTTGGCCGAGTGTTCAAGGGGGTCCTAGAGGATGGCACAGAAGTAGCTGTTAAAAGAGGTAACCCACGTTCTGAGCAAGGGCTTGCTGAATTTCGAACAGAGATCGAGATGCTATCAAAACTACGACATCGCCATCTTGTCTCTCTCATCGGTTATTGTGATGAGCGATCAGAAATGATTCTTGTTTATGAATACATGGCTAATGGGCCTTTGAGGAGTCATCTGTATGGATCAAATTTTTCTCCATTGTCTTGGAAGCAACGACTTGATATATGCATCGGTGCTGCCAAGGGCCTCCATTATCTTCATACAGGTGCAGCTCAGAGCATTATACACCGAGACGTGAAGACCACCAACATTCTCTTGGATGAAAGTTATGTGGCCAAGGTTGCTGATTTTGGCCTTTCAAAAATGGGCCCTGCTCTAGATCAAACCCATGTCAGTACGGCTGTGAAGGGTAGCTTTGGTTATCTTGATCCTGAATACTTTAGAAGGCAACAACTCACAGACAAGTCAGATGTGTATTCTTTTGGAGTAGTTCTAATGGAGGTTTTATGTTCTAGACCAGCTCTAAATCCCGTTCTGCCACGAGAACAAGTTAATATAGCAGAATGGGCAATGGGTTGGCAGAAGAAGGGCATGCTGGATCAAATCATGGACCCCAATCTTGCAGGTAAGGTCACCATGGCTTCTCTTAGAAAGTTTGGGGAAACAGCTGAGAAATGTTTGGCAGAGCATGGTGCTGATAGACCTGCAATAGGGGATGTCTTGTGGAATCTCGAGTATGCTCTTCAACTCAATGAGACTTCTTCTTCTGTCCTCTCTGATCCTGATGCAAACAGCACAAACCATATTCGGGGCATTCAGTTCCCACCTGAACAATTAGACATCAACAGAAGCATAGTAAACACGGGAACAGAAGAAGATGATGCTGCTGAAGATGCCTCTCAGAGTGCCGTCTTCTCACAACTAGTAAATCCTAGTGGAAGATGAAAACAAAAAAATGTCATTTGAGATGCCACTCACTGCTTACGCAATGTGAAATGCTGCCTTGGATATATAATTCTCACATAGAACTGGCATTCAGTTCTTATCTGCACAACAACTTGCTCTTTTGTTTGCTCATGGAACGGGCTAATCAGATGTTTTTTTTTTTTGTCATGTCTAGCTTGATTATGAGAATGTTTAAAGTGTTGACTTGAACTAAGGCTTTAATAAATAATCTCACACTTCTTTTGGCCCAAGTAGAGCTAGAGGTATTAAATAGACCGTGTTAGGAAAGCACATCCTGCTTTGGAAGATTGGATGTGCTGATCCAGCACACCTAGGAATATGGGTTGCATAGTGACACAGTGGCTTGGGCAAATCTCATGTTGGGTTGGTCAGTTCAGTGACCCACCCGAGACTTTGTCTCAAGGCATGGGTTGTGCCTGTCCTGAGTTAGTTGCTAGCTAGAATATGAGCAAGGCACTACTCAAGCTTGTGGTTTGTACCTAGTGGACCTAGCTCAAGCTGAGTGTGTGCATGGTGGCAACTGGCTAGCCTCTAGAGCATGGGCAGGCTCAGGGTTGTGCTAGCTTAAGGCCTTCATTAGGGCTAGTCTTAGCTTCTGCCTAAATAGCTCAAGCTTGTGTTTGGGTTTCAAGATGCCTAAAATAATAAAAAACCTAACTAAAAACAAATAATTAAACATAAATAATTTTTTTAAAATTTGAATTATATAATAATATATAATTTGATTAGTCTTTGAAAATGTTTAAAAAATGTTACCTATAATTATAATGAATATGAAATTAAAAAAAAAGTAAAAAAAAAAATTTTTGGTCTTATATTACATTTTGTTTGCCTTTGAGGCTTTAAATCAATTTGTAAGATTTATACTAATTCGATGTATTATTTTTTTTAAATATGTCTAGAACCAGCATTAATAGTAAATTATATGTAAGCATTTTGATAGTTCATCGCTATTGGATGAATCATCTTGTTATTTATTTTTAAACAATTAAAATAAAAAATTATTTTCTCTAAATATGATTTCAGTCATAGTACTCAAATATGTGATAATGTTTTCACTGTTATATATAAATATTTTTTATAATATCTATCTAAGTTATTTATTCAAAAATTTTATTTTCTAATTCTTATGAATAATTTATATATTTATATATAGATTTTATAATATATCATATCCATTTAAACATAACCATATATTTAAATAATAAAGTACAGTGAAATAATCTATTTGTGTGTGTGTGTGTGTGTGTGTGTGTGTGTGTGTGTATTCATTTTAATTGTTATTTTACTAAAATATGAGTGACCAATATTAAACATATTATTAATTCTGTATATACACATAATTATAATGCAAGTGAGAATACATATAAACACAAATTTCATTGTATGCCAAAAAAACACCAATAATTTTAAAAATGAAAATCTTTCCTTTTAATGGGAAGCTCCTAGTTATATTTAGTTATTAAGTGTTAATTGTTTTATTATTAATAAAATTGGATATAATATATCAATAGATAATACATTATT
Source organism: Sapria himalayana (assembly GCA_029783825.1). Classification (NCBI taxonomy): domain Eukaryota; kingdom Viridiplantae; phylum Streptophyta; class Magnoliopsida; order Malpighiales; family Rafflesiaceae; genus Sapria; species Sapria himalayana. Next base: position 2,028,800 of record JAREIK010001381.1, on the reverse strand, counting down.
TCAATTTTATGCACATTGAAATCTACTAATATCGTACATGAAATTAATTTTTGTAGGTCTTATGACTTACATAATTTATTAAATTTTAGTAGTTATGCGTATTAATAATTTTTATTGAATTATGAATATATTTTAATGCGTAAAAGATTAATTTTATATTAGTTTGTACTTTTAAGTTTTAAGTTTTAATTTTTAAGATTATGATATAATACACATCTAACATGAAATATTTTATTTGTGTGACTCTATAATTGTTTTTATGAATATATTTATCATTTTATTATTCAAAATATTTTCAAATGTGATGCTACATATTATATTTTAATTTTCTTATTTTCTAAAAATAAGTCATATACTCATATACGATAGATTTATCTTGAGAATACAATATTTGATGAAATTATAATATTGTCCTAGCTAGTTTCTTGTTAGAATCAATATGATGAATGATAACACGTGAAAAATATATTATTTTCGGTATTTCAGATAACGAATATCATTAACATTACTCTGCTATATTTTATAAGATATTAAGTTATTAAATATTTATCAAATTTAAAATATCTTATAATATACTTAATACATGTTGACCTTGTGATCATACAATATGCATGTTAGACATTAAGTTGAAGAAACATGCTAGCAATCAATATAATTATTTATTTGCTTATAAACTTATGGTTATACATGAAGAAATATCATGACTAAGTTGAGTTTGCCCATTATCTAAGATTTCATTTCTTTTGTTATATTATTTGGCATATCTCCTTAGGTGTCAATCTCACAAGTTTGATAATTATATATTTCTTTATATTATCTACATTGGGTACAATTTTAATATTTTTATTTTTAATTATATTAAAGTTGATATATGCAAATTTTATCTTTTAAACCTAAGCTTTTTTTTGTGCATGGGAAGACCTAGGACTATGATATAAACTAGTTTTTGTTGGATTATCTAAATCTAAATTATTTACATTATTAATTTTATCTTAATTAAAGTCACTATGATTTATTTTCAAACAAAAAAAAATTATCAATACTAATAATTTATTATATTCGATCACTAACTAATAAGAATAGTTTACATTATTTAGTTTGTTAGAAGTATAACGTGTAGAAGAAAAAGATGTTAGTCTATTATCTTAAAAAACATATATTTGAACCTTGCAAAATAATGCGATAGCCAGCACATCATTTGTCATAGTTTTGTTATACAATGGAGAGTTGATTGTTAATATTGATGAAGTTGTAGTTAATATAAAATTACAATTTAAAAGATTTATTTTTTTATAGTATAATAATTAAGTAGCAATTTAGAAAATAAATTAAAAGAATGAGGCAGTAAGAGACAGTGCTGAGATTAAGATAAGAGATTTGTAATTTTGTATGAAAAAAATAAGTTTCCTCTATTTATAAAAGAAAAAATTTAAAATACATTATCATAATCGAGGCTATTAATTAGACATAATCTAGTCATTCAATTTTATCTAATGTTTTGTCATCATTAGCTGACAATGATGAGTGACTAATGGTTGCAATTGTCGCTATGTCAAAAGATTGTGGGCTGAGATAAACTAGTGGGCATAGATCACATGATTATCAAGTCATGCTAGATTCATGGTCCTTTTTTAAAAATTCAATGCATTAATCTCATGGGTCATATTAAAGTTATGGGTTTAGCCCACCTCGACACATGACCATATCATGATCTAGGAATCGGGCTAATTTTGGATGGGTTGAGTAGATATTTTGGGCATGTCTTGTTGCATACTCAAGCAATATATAGGATACCTTTCATGTATAGCCTTGGGCATGATGTGTCATGTCAGACTAGCTTTGTTTGGGTCCTGTCATGGGTCAGGCTAGGTTAAAATGGTCACCACATGGCCAATCAATGTATTAGATGGGCATGCCTAACTCAACTCGTGAAAGGTTGATCACTCGGTCATGACTAGTCCATATGTTTGGGTTTTTTTGGGTCCTGTCATGGGCCAGGCTAGGTTAAAATGGTCACCATGTGGCCAATCAATGTATTATATGGGCATGCCTAGCTCAACTCGTGAAATGTTGATCACTTGGTCATGACCAATCTATATGTTTGGGTTTCATTTGGAGCCCCAATGGCCCACCTTGCCCAATTAGATGACTCCACACGTGTTTGTTAGAAATAGAACTATATGATTGTTGGGGAAGCCTCCAATAAATCTAATTAAAAATATAATTGGGTTGGGCCTAGCTCGACCCACCCTTCATTCATGTTGTTGGTATGTGAGATGGGTGGGACTTGCATTTTGAAAACATTTGGGATATCCCCCATTGTGGTCACAATTGCAAGACCTATATGGGTTAGGCTAGTTCATTCTGGCACCTCAACCCCGCCTAAAATAATACTTTTAGCTTTTGGAAGCTCAATTAAATTTTACTAGCTATCTTGTATACGTCTACTTTTTGTTCATGGCCAAACCTAACGGGTTAACACAACTACAAACTTAGAGGTGTGCATGAAGCTAGTCGAGGGCACAACTTATCACCCGACTTTTGTAGAGGAATGGGCTAGTTATGCATGAAGTCACAAGTCATGTTGGTCATGAGTTGGTGACCCACCATGCCTCATGCTTATTGGGTGTGTTAATCAGACATGCTACCTCATTTTGTCAACCAACATGCATTGAGATGTCAAAAGGGCATGCCAACTTGCACACCCCCTTTTTTTTCACCCATGGCAAGCCACCATGTCGAGCAAATCAAGATGTGGTGGGCATGTCATGTTGATTCATATCATAGCCATGCCTCAGCAATGGGATGACTCGACCATCTACCTAGACACAGCATATGCCCGTGGCTAGGGTGAGCACAAGCAAGGCATGACCTGAGGCTAAAATTTGCACAGGTAGGATGACACTTTGGGTCAACATGTGTCACTTCATGAGTGCCGCTCATCCAAGTCAAACAAAGCCTACACTATTAGGTTATGTCACATGCCAAGTCAGGCTGCCAAACATGTTTGCCACGTCTAGACATGCATATATTATGATTTGACCATTTTAACTGACCACAACCCCAATAAAACCTTGATGAGCCCCACTTATATGAAAGTTTTGAAAGATTCTAGAATGACTTACTATTAAAGATGAACTCAAAAATATTGTGAGACACAATTCAAAGAAGATGTTCTAGAATATTATATAATTTTCTCTTTATTTCCAATGACATAGAATCATAACACTTGACATGATCTTGTATATTAATATAATAAGCTCTCTCTCTATACGAATAAACTCTATTCACTTCTAATTATTTGAAAGGTTCTTAATTATTTGTGATTTTTTTTATCCCTAATTCTCTCTCATGTGCGAATCATGGAGGTGATTCTTTTATTTGAGATAAGAGTATGATGATTTAAGCATGAATATAAGTATAAGTACTAAAATAAGGTTGCACATGATCACACTAAAGCTTGTGTTCTGTGAAAAGTGGCATCAGAGGCAATATTCCTATAACATAAATTTCAAAAATTAATAATATTGTTCTTGATGTTCATGACATAAGGAAAAGAAGAAAAAAAATACTAGTTCAAAGGATATGATGCATTTCATTAAATCATTTCATTAAATCATTTCATGGTGACCATTGGTCACCAAGAAAGAAGAAATATATATTTTTTTATCTTTATCTTTATCTTCTTCTTATTCTTATTCTTATTCTTATTATTATTATTCTTCTACTTTCTTCTTCTTCTTCTTATACTTTCTTCTTCTTCTACTTTCATTTTTTTCTTCTTCTACTTTCTTCATCTTCATCTTCATCTTTGCCTTTTTCTTTTTCTTTTTTATCTTTATCTTTTTCTTCTTTTACTTTTACTTCTTTTTATTATTCTTTATCTTTTTCTTCTTTTTTAAATTCTTCTCATTGTCTTCTTCTAGTTCTTCTTCTTCTTCTTCTTCACCCATATCTTCTCTTGTTCTTCTTTGTATTATTCTTCTTCTCAATTTTCTTCTTCTTCTTTCTCTTCATCATTATCAAATTTTTTTATTCATCATCATCATCTTTCTTTTCAACATCATTATCATCTTCTTTTTAAATAACACCATTATCATCATCAACTTATTCTTCTTATTTTTCTTCTTACTATTCTTATTCTTCTTTTTTTATTACTTTTCTTCTCCATGATCATCAACATAATCATCTTTTTTTTCTTTTTTTCTTGTTTTTCTTGTTTTTCTTGTCTTTCTTGTCTTTCTTTTTTTTTCTTTTTTTTTCTTGTTTTTCTTATTTTTCTTGTTTTTCTTTTTTTTTTTATTGTTTTTTTTATTTTTATTGTTTTTATTGTTTTTCTTTTTTATCTTTTTTATCCTTTTTTATCTTTTTTATCTTTTTTATCTTTTTATCTTTTTTTTATCTTTTTTATCTTTTTTTTTCTCTTTTTTCTTTTTTTTCTCTTTTTTTTCTTTTTTTTCTTTTTTTTCTTTTTTTTCTTTTTTTCTTTTTTTTCTTTTTCTTTTTTTTTAATTTTTTCTCTCTTCTTTCCATTCTTTCCATTCTTTCACTTCTTTCTCTTCATTTTCTTGTTTTTATCTTTTTTTTCTTCTTTTTTCCTCTTCATCATCATATTCTTCTTGGTCTTCTTTTTCTCTATTTTTTTCTTTTTTTTCTTTTTCTTTTTCTTTTTCTTCATTTTCTTATTCTTCAAATTCTTTATCTACTCCTTATTCTTTTCATATCTTTTTTTTATTCTTTTTGTTTTTCTCTTTCTTATTCTTTTTCAAATTCTTTTTTTTTATTCTTTCTTTTTTTTTTCTTATTATTTTATTTCTTCTACTTTTTCTTCTTCATGTTCTTTTTCTTTTTCTTCTTCATCCTTTTTTATTTTTCTTCTTGTTTTTTTTATTTATCTAATTATTATTATTATTATTATTATTATTATTATTATTATTCTTGTATTCTTCTTCATTTTTTTCTTTCTCTTCTTGTTATTTTTTTACATTTTCTTTCCTTCATCTTCATCTTTTTTTTCTTTTTTCTGTTCTTCTATTAATTATTATTATTATTATTCTTCATGTTACTCTTTTTGTTTTTCTTCTTTTTTTTCAATGTTGATCTTCTTGTTCTCCTATTCTTTTTGTTATTCTTGTTCTTTTTCCCTTTTATCTTTTTTTTTTATTTCTCTTCTTCTACATCTTTATTCTATTTCTTTTTTAATGTTCTTTTTACTCTTCTATTTTTTATATTCATTATTTTTATTATTCTTCTTTTTTCTCCTCAACATCTTCCACTTCTTCTTCTTACACCTTTTTTTTTTCTTCTTCTTCCACTTCTTCTTATTACTCTTCTTTTTTGTCCATTTCCTTTTTTTATTCTACTTCTGCTTTTTCTACTTGTTCTTTATCTTCGAGTTCCTTTTTTAGCTCATCTTCCTATTCCTTATTTTATTGTCCATCATTTTCTTATACTTTTTTTTATTGTTTAACATCTTCTTATTCTACCTTTCCTTCTTTTTTTTCACTATTTTCTTTTTGTTTGTCTTCTTATTCTTCTTCATCTTTCACCTCCTTTTCATCTTCATCTTCTTCTTGTTCTTATTCTTTATCTTTGTTTTCTTTATCTTCTTTTTTCTCTATTTCTCTTTTCTTCTTTTTGTTCTTCCTCTTCTTCTTTCTTCTTCTTCTTCTTCTTCTTCTTCTTCTTCTTCTTTCTCATCTTCTTCCACTTCTTCTTTCCTAAACTTCTTACTCATCTTCTCCCTCTTCATCTTCTTCTTTTCTTTTTCTCTCTAATTACTATTATTATTATTCTTCTTCTTGTTATTGTTCTTCTTTTTCTTCTTCCTCTCCTCCTCATCCTTCCCATTTTTTGACTTTATATTCCTTTCTCATCTTATTTCTCATCTTCTTTCTCATCTTCTTTCTCATCTTTTTTTTTTCTTATTATCCTTCTTTTTTTTTCTTATTTTTCTTTATATTAATCTTCATCTTCCTCTTCTTTTTCCTCCTCATCATCATCATCATCATTTTTTTCAATCTCTTCTTCTTCTTCTTCTTCTTTTAATTTTTCATCATCATCATCATCATCTTGTCTTCCTATTTTTTTTTCTTCTTCTTCTTGTTTTTCTTATTACTATTCTTCTCCTTCCCATTTTTTTGTCTTTATATTCCTTCATCATCTTTTTTCTCATCTTTTTTTTTCTTATTTTTTTTATTATCCTTCTTTTTTTTCTTATTTTTATGTATATTCATCTTCATCTTCCTCTTTTTTCTCCTCCTCCTCTTCATCATCATAATCATCATAATCATCATCTTTTTCAATCTCTTCTTATTCTTCTTTTCATTTTTAATCATCATCATCATCTTTTTTTCAATCTCTTTTTTTTCTTATTCTTCTTTTTTCTTCTTCTTCTACTTCTTTGTTCGCCTTCTTTCTTCTTCTTCTTCTACTTTTATTTTATTTTATTATTATTCTTCTACTTTTATTATTTTTCTTCTTCTACTTATTATTATTCTTTTTCTATTTCCTCCTCCTTATCCAGTTATATTATCTTCTTTGACTTTTTCTTCTTTTTATTTTTATTTCATTTCTATCATTTTATTTTTTTTTCTTTTTATTTTTCTTTTTCAATTTCTTTTTTATTTTCTTTTTATTCTTCTTATTCTTATTTTTCTACTTTTTCTTCTTTCTATTTGTCTTCTTTGTTTTCTTGCTCTTCTTGTGCTACTTTTTCCTTTTTTTTTCTTTTTCTACTTCTACTTATTCATCTTCTTTTTTTTCTTCTTTCTCCTCCTCCTCCTACTCCTCCTCCTCCTCCTCCTCCTCTTCTTATTCTTATTCATCATCTTCTTTTTTTCATTATCTATATCTTCCTTTTATTTTTTTTATTTTTTTTCTTTTTTTTTCTTCTTTGTATTCATCTTCATCTTCCTATTCATCTTTGTCTTATCCTTTTTCTATTTTTTTATTTTCTTCTTGTACTTCTTATTCTTATTTGTCATTTTTTTTGTTTTTTTCTTAATCTTGTTTTTTTTCTTCTTATCATTCATCATCATGATCTTGTCTTGTTCTCATCATTCTTATTGCTTCTTTTTCTTTTTTTTATTCTTTATTTAGTTTTGATTTTTCTTCTGCTTCTTCTAGTTCTTCTTCTTTTTAATCTTTTTTTCTTATTCTTCATCTTCTTTACTACTTCTTCTTCTTCTTTTTCTTTCTTTTCTTCTATTTATTCTTTTCTTCTTTATTATATTGTTCATCATTGCGTTCTTCTTAATTTTCTTTTTATTCTTCTTCTTCATGTTCGTCTTTTAGTCATTCTTCCTCATTTTCTCTTTCTTCTTTTTTATCATTTTCCTTTTTCTTCTTCATCTACTTTGTCTACTACTTATTGTTATTCTTCAACTTTTTTTTTCTTCTATTTTTTTTTCATCTACTTCTTTTTTTATTTATTATTTTCTTCTTCTTATTCTTTTACTTCTTTCTTTTATACTTTATCTTACAATTCTTTTTCTCCTTGTTGTTTTTTTTCTTCCACTTCTTATTCTTCTTCTCCAACTTTTTATTCTTTTTCTTTGACTTCTTTATCTTTTCCTTTCCTTTCATTTTCTTCTTCTTCTACTTCTTTTTTATCATCATTATCATCTTCTTCTTTTTCATAATCATAATATTCTTTTATTATTTTCTAGTTGTTATTATTATTATTATTCTTTTACTTTTTATTCATATTCTTCTTATTCTTATAGAACTACTTCTCTTCATGTTGTCTTTATTATTGTTGTTATTATTTTTTATTCTTTTTTTATCATTCTTCTTATTTTTATTAATATTCTTGTTCTACTTATTCTTATTATTCTTTTGTTCATATTCTTCTTCTATCTTATTATTATTATTATTATTATTATTCTTTCTTTATTTTTTGTTCTTGTTATTCTTCCTTTTTATATACTTTTTTTCTTCTTCATTATTTTCTACTACTTCATTTTCTAATTCTTTTTATTATTATTTTTTTATCTTCTTCTTGTTTTTCATTTCCTTTTAATTTTTCTTTTATTATCTTTTATTTTTTTTCCTTTTATTCTTCTTCTTTTATTTTTCTCTTCTTTTTCTTTTGTTCTTTTCTTTTTTTACTCTTCTTCTTCTTTTTATGTTTTTGCTTCTTCTTCTTCTTCTTCTTTCTTCTTATTCTTATTCTTATTATTATTCTTCTTCTTACTTCTTCTTCTTTCTTTCTTTCTTCTTCTTCTTCTTACTTCATCATCATCATCATCATCATCATCTTCTTCTTATTCTTACTTCTTCTTCTTCTTCTTCTTCTTATTCTTCTTACTGCTTCTCCTTATTCTTCTTCTTCTTACTTCTTACTACTTCTTATTCTTATTCTTCTTACTTCTTCTTCTTCTTCTTCTTCTTCTTCTTTCTTATTATTATTATTATTATTATTATTATTATTCTTCTTCTTCTTCTTCTTCTTCTTCTTTCTTCTTCTCTTTCTTCTTCTTCTTCTTCTTACTACTACTACATCATCATCATCATCATCATCATCATCTTCTTCTTCTTCTTTTTTTCTTCTTCTTCTTCTTCTTCTTACTTCTTCTTCTTCTTCTTCTTCTTCTTCTTCTTTCTTCTTCTTCTTCTTCTTCTTTTTCTAAGTTTGTTTATTAAATATAACCCTCTCTTTTGGCGGAGGAATACCGTTTTTACAAACTATGACTACCCTTATCCCTTTTACATCCATTCCCGACTACAAAAACAAAAAAAAAACATCTAGCATCTAGCTATAGATTTATATGACATGATACAATTTTGTTGTGTCAATGATGGCTTATTCAATTATGCTTCTCTAATTGCCCTTTGATGATGAATCTCTTCCCCACTGACTTTCTCATTGAATCCTTTGAAGTATATATAAAGCTTTTATGTTCCCCTCCTAGCTTTCGAAAATCCTTCACTCTCTTTGTTCCTTTATTTAATTTTTTGAATGTTGCTTTCACCCTTTTGGAGTCTCACATATGAAATGTAACAAACCCTTTTGGAAAATCTGCATAAGATTAAGTATATCATATCCTTATATTTTAAAATACTCCATTCATTATCTATTAATATATAAATTTTCTTCCTTTTTGCTTGACCCGAGTTATGACCACATACTGCCCATGATCCAGCCTCACCATCTTTGTACAATACTATCTTTGAATGTAAAAACCGCCACAATATCCATCATACTTTCATCTTCATTTTCTTGTTAAACTTTGAGTGCTTCTTTCCTCTTTAGCTTTTGCGTAAGTGAATCAACCGATAGCATAACAGACCAAATTACAGACTTCCAGTAGCAGTTTATAAAAATCTTATTAACATAGACTCCATTACAGCATTTACAAACTCCAGCATTGCAGAAACTAAAAACAGACTCCAAAGACTCTAGCAGAACAACAGCAGCTTTAATCCCCCTTGAAAGCTGATGGCCCGCATAGAAAGAGAAAACTACCTATCTATATTTCTCCATCCCTTACCTTGTTTACCCACTGTACATTCTTGGTAGCTTCAACAAATAAAAGCTTCACCCCTCAAGACCAGGGTGAATAAAACAACAATCCTTATCTGCATATGATTAGTGTACAAAAAGCAAAAAATAACAAAAAAGCAAAAAATTGATAATTCATATTTTTATACTTCTAATGTAGGGGAGTCCTTCACTATCCAGTTTTGTTGTGCCTATATATTTTTTTGGAAGAGTTATTTCATTATATTCCTTGTCTCCTTTAATTCTTCCTTCCTTGGCTAATATATCCGCAAAAGCATTAGCCTCTCTAAAGATGTGTTTTATAGTAAAGTCTAGAGAATTTATTTCGTATAGAATATTTTCTATTTCATCCTCATATTTCCATATTATTGTCTTTTTGTTAATTAAATTAACAATGATTTTAGAATCTATTTGAATATCTATTTTTTTAATGCCGTTCTTTATACATATTCTTAAACCCTCTCTTAAGGCTAATATTTCCGCATGAAGAGCCGATAGCGCTTGAAACTTCCTAGTAAAGGCTAAGAGCACTTTACCTTCGAAGTTTCTTATTACTCCACCTCCTCCTGCTGCTCCTATATCTCGATCAAAGCTGCCATCTGTATTTAAAGCAAAGCTTTCTTTCGGTGGTTTTTCCCATTTTATGCCTATTATTTTAAACTATTTCAATGGTTTTTCTTTTAAATTCCAGTAATTTAAAGTATCTTTGTCTGATTTCGAATCCTATAAATTTAATGGGTAAGACTCTGAAATTTTCCTCGTCTCCTCTTTTATATCCTTCCATATATTATCAGTAGACATGCATTGACCCTCAAACCTGCTCTTATTTCTGGTCTTCCATATACACCAGATAGCTATTAGAAGAACATTATTTTTAATCCAATTATGTACAACATTTGTAGTTTTTAATTTAAACCATTTATGAAGTCGGCAAATAAGAGTAAGATGTTCATATTTTATTCGCATTTATATTCCTAGTTTCTTCCATATATTTGATGCTATTTTACCCTGTGAAAAAAGATGATCAAGAGTTTCCATCTCCTTTGCACAGCATTCACATCTAGAAACTATCTGAATGCCCTTCTTTTTTAAGTTAGTATCAATTGGAATGATATTAGATAAAATTTTCCATATAAAAACTTTAAATTTTTTGCGGATTATCATTATTCCAAATCCATTTGAATAATAATTTTTTCTCTTGCCTTTTCCTTATGACATTTTTGACTGAATTAATAGAGAATGTTCCTTCTGACGTCAAGGTCCATCTTTATCCTTTATTTGTGAGTTTAGAATGATTCTCAACTAGCTCTCTTTGTTTAAGCATACGAATCCAAACTCGAGAGCTATTGCTTACCCTTTTTTCTCTATTAGTATCATTTTTAATACAGTACTTTGCTCTCATGAATTCTGACCATAAGCTATCATTTTCTTTTAATCTCCACCATCTTTTGCTTGCCCATGCTTTAGCTAGATCAATGAGATTAACAAATCCCAAACCAGCCTCTTGAACATGATAACATAAATCTTTCCATTTTTTTCCAATGAACTTTATATTTGCCATCTTTTTTACCCCACAAAAAATTTGCAAACTCTTTTTCAATTTTTTTAATAAATTTTATTGGTGCTTGAGTAACCATGATATTGTGCATTAATGTTCTTTCTAAAACATGTTTTATTAATGTTATTCTCCCCCCCCATATTTAGAAATTCTTCCTTCCATCCTGAAATTTTTTTTTTTTAATTTATCTATTAAAAATTCTAAATATTCGATTTTAAGTTTACCTTCATACACCAGACAGCCCAAATAAATAATCTCACCTTTTTTTTTGAGAGAAACCTGTAATATTATTAATTTTGTGAGATAATGCCATTGGTGCTTTGTGAGAAATTATATATTGGCATTTTCTTTTATTTAGTTTTTGACCTATTTCATTTTCTAAAAATTTTAACAAATTCATCAGATTATGTAAGGATCTACTACCTCCATTGGTGAAGATCATAACATCTGCATATGCAAGGCAACTAATCAATGGAGTATTTTTTGGTTGTCTAAATGTATCAATGATACCTTTCTTCATTCTATTTTTAAGATTTACTATCAGAATTACCAGATAGATATTAAATAATAAAGGAGAAAGCGGATCTCCTTGTCTTAAGCCTTTAATCGGTGTTATTTCTTCTCCTACTTTTCCATTTGTAATAATCTTAACCCATGTGTTAGATATACATCTATATATTAAATCTATCCATGTTTCAGAAAATCCCATTTTACGCATGATGAAACAGAGAATGTGTAATTCTACTCTGTCAAATGCCTTGGATAAGTCTAGTTTTATCATTACATTATGTCCTCTTGTTTTAGTTTCTATTTCTCTACACATTTCTTTGGCTAAACAAATATTTTCCATTATTAATCTATTCTTCATAAAACCTGTTTGTTCTTTAGAAATAATTTTAGGTAAAATTAATGATAATCTATTTTGTAATATTTTGGCTAAAATCTTATATATCGAATTACAGAGACTAATTGGTCTAAAATCTTCCCCTATCTGTGGATTCTCTATTTTAGGAATAAGAATAATGTGAAAGCTTCCCCACTTCTTACCTATTTCTGCTCCACAAAAAATACTATTTAAAGCATTTTCTATATCTTTTTAATTATCTCCCAGCATACCTGAAAAAAGCAATTATTCCATCCATCAGGGCCTGCCACACTATCCTTGTCCATAGTGAAAATAGCTGCTCTAATTTCTTCTTCTACTGGGAATTTAGTTAACATAATATTATCTTCAGTTGTAATATTATTTTCTATGTTTTGTATAAGTATGTTTCCTATTATCTCACTTTCTCCATTTAATTGTTTTTCAAAATGATTTGCAAAATACTTCTGAATATCTATATCCTTGTCCATCCACTTTCCTTCATTATTATTTGTAGCTCTAATTCTATGCTTCTGAAGTTTAAGTTTAACTACTTTTTGAAAAAATTTTGTATTCTTATCTCCTTCTTTAAGCCATTTAATTTTAGATTTTTGTTTCCAAAAAACTTCTTCCATTAATAATTTTAATTTTAATTCCACTTGTGCTTTGCTCAAAGATTTCCTATTGTTTATATTTTGATCTAATTCAAATTCTATCTCTTTTTGAAACTAGTTCTTCAGCATCTTTTATATTCTTATTTATATTTCCAAATGTTTCTTTATTCCATATATTTAAATCCACTTTTAATCTATACAGTTTATTATTCGGTATTTGAATTGGATTTCCTACTACTTCTTTATTTCAGGATTCCTTTACTCTATTCAAGAAATCATGATGTAAACACCAGGAATTCTGAAAGCTAAAGAATCTGCCTAAAGAAACTGTATTTTTAATAGTAATTAGAAGTGGGCTGTGATCACAGCAAGTTCTATTTAGATGTTTCACTTCTGTAAACCCAACTTGCTCTATCCATTTAAAATTATATAAAACTCTATCTAATCTAGCCCATATTATACCTTTATTTTTCATGTTATTACACCAAGTAAAAGGAGAGCCTAAAAATTTGGCCTTCATTAAGTTGGTTTTATTTATGATGTCATTAAAGTGAGACATAGATATCTTATTCGGAGGTCTTCCCCCCTTCTTTTCTTTAGAATTTCTCACTGTATTGAAGTCACCTCCTATAATCCATGGCCTTTTTCTTTAAATATTTTTTCCATTTCCTCCCATAATTCTTTTCTCTCCTCTTTTTTTATTTTTTGCATAAACTATCATAATTATTTCTTTAACATTCTGACTAAAGCTTAAATTAATTAATTAATCAGTATCTTTTAAAATATTTATGTTTAAATGATTTTTCCAATAAATCCAGATTTTACCATTATTATTAGCATACCCCTTATCAAATCCTAATAATATTTTATAATTCTCTATCTGAATTTTATCTACCATAGGTTCAACTAATACAATGAGGTCAATCTTATACATATATACCAATTTTTTTATTCTATTTTTTGAGGGGAGATTTGCGACACCCCTTATATTCTAGTATATGTAACTGAACATTATTAGTGTTTTTAGCTTGCGCTCTAGTAGTGCATTTGGTTTCATATGTCCTGTTTAAATATTATTTCATATTTCTTGGTTTTTTTAGTGAATTCATCTTTCTTCCCCTCTCTCCTTTCCACTCCATTCCCAATTGAATACCCATGATTTTTATTTCCTCCATTGCCCATACTCTATTTCCCATTTTTCCTTTGAATTTTTCTAAATTTATATCGTCTTTGGAGAGTTTCAGATTCTGCCTAATATCTTCTCCATTAGAGGTTAGATTTGAAGCACTTCTAACCTCTATTTCTTCTTCTGAGGAGTCCTCTATTTCCACTGCCCATCTTTTATTTTTAATGTTTTTGTTTTTTACTTGTAGTCTAGTTCTTTTAGTTAGCTCTTCAATTTTTTTAATCAATTCTTTTCTCCTTATGTTTTCCTAATTTCAGTAGTTAGCTCTAGTTCCTCATTGCCATTTTTGTATTCTATTAACTTTAAATCTTCTTTCTGTTTCTCTAGAGATTCTGTTTGTATTGGCCGTAAATCTTGAGGTTTTTTATGGTATTGAATTATCTCTTTCCCCTTTCCGACCCCCATTTTATTATCTTCCTGTCTACCTTCTGTTCTTCTCTTATTAACAATACAAATATCAACATTATGTCCCATTTTTTTGCAGCAAGAACAATATGAGGGAAGATATTCTGGTATGACTTGCTGCCAGAATCCCCCCCCCCCTCTTTATCTCCTGTCCATATTCGGCTAGGGGGAGATTTCTGCAAGTCCATTTCTACGCAAATTCAAGCCACACTAGGCCTCGATAATGTAGCAGTAACTCCATCAAGAAGAATAGGAGAGCCAAGAGTACAAGCAATATGATATAATGCATATTTGTCGAAGAAATGAATCGGTAATAGTGGGAGTAAGAACCATACCGGCGCCATTGCAGTTTCCTCCTTTGTGGAGAAATTGGGCATCCATTTGAACGTTCTCATGGGGTAGCCCATGATATACCATATTCCTTTGAGCCATAATTGATGATAATCCTCCTCGGAATACAGCTGAATCAAAACATGCTTCTCATCAATGAGGCCGATTTTTATCAGGGATTTTGAATTCAAAGTATCAAAAAATGCCCGAATATCATCAACGCACGGTCTTCCGTGTGAGAACTTTCCCACCAGAGTGTGTTTGTGAGGCTCCATTAGCCTCTATAAATCTTTGGGCGAAAACAGTATCGAGTGATCCTCGTTTTTTTTTGCGAAATTTTCCGAAGGAGACAATAATGGAGGCGCGGTCTTTTTAATAAACGATGAGAAGGATTTCTTATTAACTAAGTAATCCATTTCCATCAAAATTGGCTTAAAAACAGTTTCTTCCTCCTCCAAATTTACAGTTTCTCTCTCTAGAAAATTATTTTATCTCTCTAGAATTCGAGAGCACTTAAAAAAAACCGCAAAAAAATTCTTCCTTCTTCTTCTTCTTTCTTTTTCTTTTTCTACTTCTTCTCCTTCTCCTCCTCCTCCTCCTCCTCCTTCTTATTTTTCACCTTCTTATTCTTTTTCTTTTATTTCTTCTACTACTTGGTATTCTTCTTTTTCTTCTTCTTCTCATTCTTTTTCTTCTCATTTTTCTTATTTTTTATTTCTTTTTCTTTTTATAAATCTTCTCCTCTTCCTCCTCCTCCTTCAATTTCAACATGTTCTTATTCTGCTTATTTTAATTCTTCTTATTCTTGTTCTTCTTTATCATCATCATCATCAACATCATCTTTTTCTTCTTCATTTTCTTCTTCTTCTTCTTCTTCTTCTTCATCTTCTTCTTTTTCTTTATTTTTTTTCTTCTTTTTCTTTATTTTTTTTCTTCTTTTTCTTTATTTTTTTTTCTTCTTTTTCTTTATTTTTCTTATACTTATTTTTATTATTTTTATTATTTTTATTTTTCTACTTTTTTTATCTTTTTTTATTTCTTCTTCTTCTTCTTCTTTTTATTAATATTCTTCTTTTCTTCATTTTTATTTTCTTCATTTTCTTCTTTATCATCATGTTATTATTATTCTTCTTCCACCTCATTCTCCTCCTCTTTCTTCTTCCCTCATTGTTCTTCTTTTTTGTTTTTTTCTTCTTCATTTCCATTTTATTCTTCTTCTCCTTCTTCTTACTCTCCTCATCTTCATTCTTATTCTACTTTTTCTTCTCCTTATTTTTATTCTTGTTCTTCTCATTCTCCTTATTCTTCTTATTTTCTTCATCTTCTTATCCTTGTTCTTCTTCTCCCGCTTCTTCTTCTTCTTCTTCTTTTGCTACTTCTTCTCATTTTTATTATTATTATTCTTCTTCTTCTTCTTCTTCTTCTCCGTCTTCTTCTTTTTCTTCTTCTTTCTTTTTCTCCTTGATCTTGTTCTTATTCTTTTTCTTATTCTTCTCCTTATTTTTAATCTTTTATTCTTCTTCTCTTGCTTCTTCTTATTCTTTTTATTTTTCTTCTTCTTCTTCTTCTTTATTTACTTATTCTTCATCTTCTTCTCCTTCTTTTTATTCTCTTTCTTCTATTTATTCTTTTTATTCACCTTCTTCTTCTTATTTTTCTTCTTTACTTTAGCCTTCTTCATCTTCTCCTCCTTCTTCATTTTCATCTTCTTCTATTTCCTCTCCTTCCCTTTCTTCTTGTTTTTATTTTATTTGTATGCTTTCTTCCTTCAACTTCATCTTCTTTAACTTCTTCATCTCCTCCTTCTCTTCCTCCATTTCCTTCTATTTCTTCTTCTCATTATTCTTTCCCTTTTTCTTCTTATTCTCTTTCCTCCTTCAACTTGCATTTTTCTTCTTATTCTTTTTCTACTCATTCATTTTCTTCTTCTTTATTTTTTTATATTTATTATTATTATTATTATTATTATTATTATTCTTCTTTTTCTTTTTTTTTCTTCTTCTTTTCATTAATCTTGTTATTCTTATTTTCTTCTACTTTTATACTTCTCATTATTCTTTTTTCTTCTTCTTCTACTTCTACTTCCTCTTTTTCTTTATCTTTTTCTTTTTCTTAACTTCCTCTTTATTTAGTTTTCTTCTTATTCTTCTTTTTCTACATGTTCTTCTTCTACTTTTTTTAATTTCCTACTTGTTCTAATTATGCTTCATCATCATCTTCTTCTACTACAACTACTTCTTCTTATCATTCTTCTTCATCTTATCATTTTTTTATTCTTATTTTTCTTCTACTATCTTTTTTCTTCTTCTTCATTTTATTATTATTATTCTTCTTCTAATGTTTGTATACTACTTATTAATCTTCTTCTTCTTCTTTTCTCATTCTTATTCATCATCATCTTCTATTTCTTTCTTCTTCTTTTCTCCTCCTTCTTTTTCTATATTTTCCTTCATCTTATTCTTCTTTCCCTTCTACTACTACTACTACTACTACTACTACTACTACTTTTTCTCTTCCTTCTTCTTCTTCATATTCTTATTCCTCTCTTTCTTGATCTTCTTTTTTTCCTATTATTCTTTTTATACTCTTCTTCTTCTACTACTTCTTCTTCATATTTTTCTTCTGCTTTTTCTTATCCTTCTTATTGTTCTTCTTCTTCTTCTCTTCTTCTCCTCCTTCTTCTTTTTTTCTTCTTCTTATTTTCTCCTTTTTCTATTCTTATTCTTCTCCTTCTCCTTCTCCTTCTCCTTCTACTTCTTATTTTCTTCTTTTTCTATTCTTATTCTTCTCATTCTCCTTCTTCTTTTTCTTCTTCAACATTTTCTTTCTTATTCTTCTCCTTATTCTTTTACTCCTTCTCCTTTTTATTCTTATTCATAATATTTTCTTTCAACTTTTTTTTCTTTATATTTTCTTCTTCTTCTTCTTCTTCTTCTTCTTCTTCTTCTTCTCCTTCTTAGTCTTATTCTTATTCTCATCCCCCCTACACTTCTTCTTATTCTTATTCTTTTTCTTTTTTTTCCTCCTACTCCTCCTTCTTCTTCTTATACTTCTTCTTCTTCTTCTTATGCTTTTTCTTCTTCTTCATCTCCTCCTCCTCCTCCTTTTTCTTTTCCTTCTTCTTCTTCTTCTTCTTCTCATTCTCCCTCTTTTTATTTCCCTTCTTCTCTTTCTCCTTCTTCTTCTTTTTTTTTTCTTCTTCTTCTCCTCCTCCTTCTCATTCTTCTTCTTCTCTTTATTTTTATTTTTCTTCTTTTTTCAACTTCTTATTCCCTAACTTATTTTTCTTCTTGTCCTCTTACTTTTTATTCTTATTCTACTCCTCCTCTTCTTCTCCTCTTTCATCTTATGTATTATTTTTCTCATTTTTTTTCTTATTTTTTTATCCTTCTTCTTTTTCTTTTAGTTTTTATCCTCCTTTTATTTTCTATTTATTTTTCTTCTTATTCTTCTTTTTTTTTCTTTTTCTTCCTTTTTTTTCTATTCCTTCATCATCATCATCATCATCATCATCATCATCATCATCATCATCATCATCATCATCATCATTATCATCATCATCTTCTTCTTCTTCTTTTCCTTCTCCTTTTTCTTTTTTTTTTTCTTTTTCTTCTTCTTTTTTTTTCTTTTTTGTCCTTATTTTAATCATTCTTCATTTTCTTTTTATTATTCTTATTCTTCTTATTCTCCTCCACCTTCTCCTCCTTCTCATCCTTCTTCTTCTTATCATTTTTCTTCTTCTTCTCCTTGTTCTTTTTCTTCCTCTCATTCTTCATCTTCTCATTTTTCTTCCACTTATTCTCATTCTTCTTCTTTTTATTCTTATTCTTATTATTCTTATATTGCTCATTCTTCTAATCTTTCTTCTTCATCATCTTCTTCTTTTTCTTCTTCTTTTTTTTAAAAGAGGTTTTTATTATTAATAATAACCCTCTCTTTTGGTGGAGGAATACCATTTGTACAAGCTAGCATCTACCCAATTCACTCTTACACCCTTATCCAAGAAAAAAGAAAGTTTCAAGTCTAAATGAGCTTATGTGTTTCTATACTTTAACACTTTAGGTCCTACTTTATAATCCTTTTTGTATTAACTTTTATGCCTCCTTTCTACCCTTTATCCTTTAGACCTTATATTTCTTTGCTACCTAGGCATATTTGAAGCTTTCCTATGCCTCCATTCATTGAATACTCCTATTGTCACTATAATTCCTGCAAAAAAAAAAAATACAGAACTTGTGTAAAAATTAACTCTATCAATTTACTTACCTTTGATTGATCTGGCTGAATATATTCTGTATAGCTGTATAGAACTTCTACTGGATGTTCTTTCCATAGCTTTTTAGCCCTCCCCTTCTCCTTCCTTTATCCTCTAACCTTTTATATCTCTTGCCTTTAATCCTTCCAAATCTGAATTGCACCTTACCTTGCTCCTAGTTTAATCTATTCCAGATTCTATATTCTGGATTCTATTGACCTTTTAACCACATAAAATAACACATGACTCATCCTTTCCTTTAAACTAGGTTACGGATCTCAAACAAAAAATTGAAAAGGAAGTTTTGCGAAACAAGATAAAGAGTGTTCTTCCTCCGAACACATCCTTCTTTGCTGTCTTTCCTTAGCTTTAAGGCTGTTAAGCTGCTAAGAAAACAAAAAAAAAAGCAACAAATACTACAATTTCAATTCATTTTACCTTCCCTTCTACCTCTTGCTGAATCACCTGCTTATGTGTGTTTGGCTTCTTCCCGCATAGCCATATCCTGGAAAGAAAACTACACATCGTGCTACTTCTTTAAACAATATTCCTATCTATTTTTACTTATTCTTAGGTAAGGGAATGTAATTTTATCTAATCTTGCTAATCCTTTCAATTTTATCGGTAAAGATTCCTCGTCATACTCTGCCGCTCCTTCTAACAATCATATTTTAGCAAGCTTGTCTGCCAATGCATTTGCTTCCCTGTATACATGTAATATTGATGCATTTAATTCTTTAGCAAGACTCACTATTATTTCTATCTCCTCCTCATGCCGCCACAGTACTAGCTTTTTATTAAATAACTCAACCAATAATGTTGAGTCTACCTGTATTTGCAAATTTCTATACCCTAGCTTATTACAGACATATAATCCTTCCTTTAGTGCCCTAATTTCTGAGTGTAGTGCAGAGTAGTATTTTCCTACTAGTGTGAAAGCTTTCCTAATTCTACCTTCGGAGTCTCTTATTACTCCTCCACCTCCTGCAATTCCTAAATCTCTATTGAAACTACCATCAGTATTCAACGATAGTTTCCCTTCTGGGGGCCTATTCTAGCTTATACTTTTAACCCGATGAATCCTTTTAATCCTAGTGGAGAGATTCCATGTTTTCCTGGCTTCTTTATCCATTTCAGAATTATCTAATATGATAGGTTTTGTACAGGATATATTACTGATTTCCAACTTTATGTCTTTTAGGATATCATCTACATTCATTTTTATGCCATCGAATCTACTTTTATTCCTTGCTTTCCATATACACCAAATTACTACGTGTGGTAAATTATGGTTTAGCCATTTTTTTGGTCGGGTATTAGGGGGGGTGCCTCCTCCACCTCTTAATCCTATCTATTAAAGTTTCCACATTGTTATTTATATTATTAAATATTTCTAACTTTTCCCATATTTCAAATGCAATTTTACCTTCTGAGAATAGATGATCTGTAGATTCTGTGCTTGATGACAGCAATCGCATCTGAAAGCTATCTTATACCTTTTTTTTGAATATTTGTATCTACGGTAATGCATTCACAAGAGCTTTCCATACAAGAGAGCACATTTTTTTGTGGGCTGCCAACTTTCCATACCCATTTAAGATGGGTTTATCATCTTTTTCTTCGAATCAAATTCTGACCGTTTTGAGCGTGAAGTTACCTTACGGAGTAAGGTCCATTTCCATCTGCTCTTCTCCTCTTTAGAATGAGATTTCAACTATTTCTTTCTGTTTTTCTAGAGCTTTCAGGAATCGAAGCATTTTTTCCTATTCACCTTTTCAGATCTACATATTTCGCTATCATAAAGCTCGCCCAGAGGCTATCATTTTTTAGCCTCCACCAACCTTTACAGTCCCAAGCGTCTGCCATGTCCTGTAAAGATGTTAATCCTAATATGGCTTCCTTCTTTTGGGTAGCAAATCTCCTCCCATCTTTTTCCAGTGAATTTTATTCTTTCCGTCTTTTTTTCCCCCATAACAGTTAGCCATTGTTGATTCTAATTTGTTTGTAAATTTTTTTGGAGGATGAATAATTTATAGAATATGCACTAATGTGCTTTGAAGGGACATGAGTGATTAATGTGATCCTGCCCCCAAAGCCCAATAGCTCTTCTTTCCAACCTGCTATTTTTGTATTCATTTATCCTGTAGTGAAATTAAGTATCTTCTTTCAGTTACCTTCATATATAGGACTCCTAGATACATTAGTGCTCCTGTATTCTGGATAATCCTGTGATGTTCTTTACTTTATTACTCACCTTGCTGTTGCTTTCTTTGCTAGCATAAATGACACTTTTTTATATTTATCGCCTGCCCTGTCTCAGATTCAAAGTATGTTAAAAGATCCATCAGGTATATCAAAGATCTTTTACTCGCATTGTAAAAATTATTAGATCATCGGCATATGCCAGGCAGCCTATTCTTGGAGTGTTTTTTGGTTGTCTGAATGAAATGATCTTTCCTTCAGACATTCTTTTCTTTAAATTTAGAATTAACAGTTCTAAATATATATCAAATAATAAAGGAGATAACGGGTCTCCTTGCCGTAAGCTTCTTTTGGGCTTAAATTCTTCTCCTTTCGTCCCATTTACAATGACTTTAACCCATACACTAGACACACATCTATATATCATATCAATGCATAACTCTGAGAAGCCAAATTTTCTCATAGTATAGCAGAGTATGTCCCATTCTACCCTGTCAAATGCTTTCGATAAGTCTAACTTTACTACTAAATTCTCCCCTCTTGTTTTAACTGCTATGTCTTTCATCATTTCAGATGCTAATCTTATGTTTTCCGACATTAACCTATTTTTAACGAAGCCCGTTTGCTCCTGTGATATAATATATGGCAAAATATCACTTAATCTATTTTGTAAAATTTTTGCTAAAATCTTATATATCGCATTACATAAACTTATAGGTCTGAAGTCCTCACATTTTTGTGGGGATTTGTTTTTTGATATCAAGACAATGAGAGAATTCGCCCATGTTTTAGGAATATCCCCCTGCAAAAAAACTAGAAATAGCAAGTACAAGATCTTTTTCAATAATTTCCCAGCATACCTGGAAGAAATTACTATTCCATCCATCTGGTCCTGCTGCACTATCTTTGTCCAGGCTGAATACTGCATTTTTAATCTCATCCCTATCCGGGATTTTTTCCATCATTTGATTTTGCTCCTTAGTGATATTTAATTTGACTTCATTTATTAGTTTATCCCCTTCATGGATGTGCTGTCCGCATAGATGTTTTTTAAAAAAGTCCTCAAATAGGGCTCTTATTTTATTATCTCCTTCCACCCATTTTCCTTCATCATTTTTTATACCTTTTATTTTATTCTTGTTTATTTTTATCTTACTCATATTATGGAAAAATTTAGTATTCCTATCTCCTTCTTTCAGCCATTTAACTTTTGCTCGCTGTTTCCAGTATATTTCTTCCATGTATAGCTTAAGCCTCAATTTACCTTTTGCCTTACTAAGTTCACTTCTATCTTCTTCCTTGTTCGTAGTGTCATATATTATTTCTAACTTTGCCACTTCTTCCTCCGCTTGTTTTATTTGTAGGTTTATATTTCCAAAAACTTCTCTATTCCATGTTTTAATGCATCTTTTTAACCTGAATAATTTAGCCGAAAAAGCCTGCATGGGCTTTCCCGATGCTGGCTCTTCCCAAGATTCTCGAACCATTCTATCGAAATCCGTGTGTTTAACCCACATATTTTGAAATTTAAAATCGCCTTTTATTGGTTGGCTTTTATGAATTTTTATGAGCAATGGGTTATGATCCGAACATGTCCTGCTTAAATGTCTTTATGAGTTTTTATGCATTGCATTATGTCCCAAATTGCTCCTCTTTTACGCCAGTTATTACACCAGGTGTAGTTTGAGCCAATATACTCCACCTCCATTAAGTTGGCACTGGCGATACAATCGTTGAATTGTGACATCGCCAGTGCATTTGGGGTTTTTCCACCTTTCTTTTCTTGTGCATTTCTTATAACATTAAAATCTCCTCCTATAATCCATGGAATATTTTTTATTGCAATGTTCTGCATTTCTTTCCATAGATCTAGTCTATCTTTTTTATTATTTTTGCATAAACCACTGATATTATTTCTTCTGTATTCGAGTTAGTTTTAAAATTAACTATTTGTTCTGTGTCTTTTAATATAATAATGTCCATATAGTTATGCCACATAATCCAGAGTTTACTATTCAAGTTTGCATACGCATTTTTAAATCCTAATTTTTCACTATATTTTATTATTTGATCTTTCTCGACCATAGGTTCTGCTATAATTATTAAAGAAATTTTATGTATTTTTATTAATTGTTTCAATCTATTAATTGAAGGGGTATTTGCTACCCCTCTAATGTTCCAGTAAAGACACCTATCCATTAATTATTGACTTTGCTTGTAATCTCGTAGTGCATTTAGACTCGTATGTCTTGTTCAAATATTTCTTCTTATTTCTTGGTGTTTTAGTTGAGCTAGAAAAAATATTCATTATTTCGTTATATTTTACCTGCTGCCCAAGATGCATAGCCATCCTCTTTATGGTTTCCATTGCTTGTTCTCTGGAGAGGTTATCCCAATCCTCCTCATAAATATCCAAATCATCCTTTACCTTTTCCAGGGAGCTTTCACCCTTAACTTCTTCTTCACTTAATGAAGGGCAGCTGAAAACCTCCGCATCCTCATCTGGAAAATCCAGAAGGTCTTCATCCATCCAGCTGTAGTCCTCCAGCGTTTCCTTTAATACTCGCCGAGCTTTAAGTTTCTTCCCTCTTTTTCTTCTAGTTTTCACCCTCTCCCACCCTTCTTCCATATCTTTCCCCTCATCTCCTACATTAGTTTCCTCTATTTGTCTTATTTCTATGCTACCCTCTTTTTCAATCCTATTCCTCTTTTCCACTCTTACCCCCTCTCCTTCCCTTTCACTTGAAAAAACAACCATTGAACCCCCCCCCCCCAACTAGCTTTTCCATTTGCTCTTTCGGTATACTCTCCTCCCTCCTAACCCACTTTTCTACCCTCCTGCCTCCTCCCTATTTCCTTCTCCTGTTTTCCCACTCTACATACATCTAAGTCGTGTCCTAACCTTCTACAGCCAAGGCAGTATGAAGGTAAATTTTCTGGAATGGCAGTTTGCCAAAATCCTTCTTCTTCCTCTTCACTGCCGATCCATATTCTGTTAGGCGGCTGCTTGAGGAGATTATACTCTACACATACTCGGGCAGCACCTGTCTTGTCATTGAGGTGGTAGCTTCATCCCGAAGCATGGGTTTACCCAAGCAACTCGAGATAGCGTGAAGGGCCTGCACATTATATAGAAACAATGGTAAG
>JAREIK010001381.1:1949507-1999095 GCA_029783825.1 Sapria himalayana | reverse complement strand
AAAAGTTATCATAAGTATCAGAAGAAGTAGCAAAAGGAGTTGGATGGGAAAAGTTGAAGAAGTAGGAGAAGAAGAAAAAGAAATTAAGAACTTAATGAAAAATTAGTAGAAGGAGAACAAAAAAATAGGTAGAAGATGACTATTATGATGATGATGATGATGATGAACAACAACAAAAAGTAGAAGGAGGAGGTAGAGAAGAAGAATAAGAATAATAATAATAATAATAATAATAATAATAATAATAATAATAATAATTAGAATATGACAATGATGAAGAAGAAGAATGAGGACAAGAAAAAGTAGTAGCATAAGAATATGATGATGATGATAATAATAATGAAAAAAGAATTAAATATTGAAGCAGAAACCAAAGAAGATAGAAAAGAATTTAGAAGAAGAACTAGAAATTGAAGTAGATTAGCAACATATGTAGTTGCAGAAAAAGAAGTAGAAGTACAAACAAAAGAAAATGAAGAAGAAAATGAAACAGTAATAGAATAATAAGAATAATAAGAATGACAAAAATAAATAGAAAAAATAGGAGGAGGAGGAGGAAATAAGAAGAAAAATAAGTAGAATATGATAATGATGATGATGATGATGATGATATTGATGAATAAGAAAAATAAGGAGAGGATGAAGAATAATTGAAGAAGAAGAATTAGAAGAAGGAAACTATAGAAGAAGTCATAGAAGAAGAAATAGAAGCAAAATAAAATAAAAAAAATAAAGAATAAGAAGAACAAAAAGAGGAAGAGAAAAGAAGATGAATAAGAAGAAGTAGTAGTAGCAAAAAGAAGAAGAAGAAGTAGTAGCAAAAAAAGTAGTAGCAGAAAAAGAAGAAGAATAAGAAAAAAAGATGATGATGAATAATAAGAAGAAGGATGGAAAGAATAAGAATACAAAGATAAAGTAGAAGAATAATAAAATAATTATAGTAATTATAATATGTTGAAGTCAATGAAAAAGAAGAATAACAAGGATAAGAAGCATAAGAAGCATAAGAAGAAGAATAAGAAATTAAAATGAAGGAAAATGAAGATGAAGAAGAATATGATGATGCTGATGCTAATGACAAAGAACATGTTGAAGAAAAGGATGAAAAAAAAGAAGATGGTGAAGAAAAGGTAGATGATGATGAGAATGAGGAGAAAAAATATTAGAATAAGAATATGAATTATAAGACATAGAAGAAGAAGAAGAAGAAGAAGAAGAATTATTAGCAGAAGAAGAAGTCAAAGAGAAAGTACACAAAAAAACTAAAAAAAAATAACAAAAAAGATGAAGAAGAAGAGGAGGTGGAAGAGGAGAAAAATAAGAAGAATAATAAGAAGTAGTAAAAGAAAATGAAGAATAGGAAGTACGTAGAAGAATGAGGTGAACAAGAATAATAATAATAATAATAATAATAATAATAACAGTTAGAACAAGGTGATGATGATTATGAAAAATAATGAGAAATAATAGTAGAAAAAGATGATAATGTTAATGATAAATAATGTGATGAACTAGAGAAAAAAGATAAAATGAAGAAGAAAATAGAAGATAAGCTAGAATAATAATAAAAATAATAAGTAAAGAAGATGATGAAGATGAAAGATACGATGTAGGAAAAAAAAGATAAAGTAGAATACTAATAATAATAAGTAATATAAGTAGATGAAGAATAATAACATGAAAACAAAATACTTATGTCAAATGGGTCGTGTCATGTTGGTAGAGGTTCATTTTTTATGCCAATCCAGACCATATTGTTGTGTCAGGCATGACATGGTTTTTAGCATGACTAAGAAAATGGGCTGCCTAGCATGGCCCTTTGGAATGCATTTTTCCAGGTTATGTTGAGTCCTACTAGGTCCTACCATGTCATGCCAAGTTGAGTTAGGCCTATCCAGGCTAGCCTAGAATGTTCCATGAGCTAGCTAGGCCAAAAGTAGACTAAACAGGCCATCATTCCTCATCATGTCGTGTCGTGCCTCCCATGCCAAAAGTTTGGCAAGACACCACCTAAGCACTGCCGTGGGAAAGTCCATAGCACATCCAGGCACAATCAAACAATGGCGTGCTGCATGTTGTGTTGGGGCCACCCTACTAGTTTACACCTATAAGCAAAAGAAGAGAGGCAAACAAATAACAATAAGAAGAAAAAGAATAAGAAGAAGAAAAGAAAAATAAAGAGGAAGAGAAAAAAGAAATAGAAAAAAAGATAATGACCATGATGATGATGATGGAAAAAATTTAGAAAGTGCTGATGATAAAAAAAATATAGAAGATGATGATGATGGAAAAAATTAGAAGATGATGTTGATATTGTTGATAAAAAAGAATAAGAAAATGATGATGATGAAAAAGATGAAGAAGAATAATAAGGTGGGTAGAAAGAGAAAATGAGGAGTAGGAACAAGAAGAAGAAGAAGAACAACAACAACAAGAAGAAAAAGAGGAACAACAACAACAAGAAGAAAAAGAGGAACAACAACAACAAGAAGAAGAAGAAGAAGAAGTTAATGCAGAAGAAATAAAATTAGGAAGAATAAATAGTAGAAGAAGTAGAATTAGGAAGAAAAAAAAAAGAAAAAGATCAAGAAGAAGTAGAAAAAGAAGTAGAAGAAGTTGAATTATGAAGAAGAAGAAGAAGAAGTGTAGGGGGTAGAAGTAGTAAGATAAGAAAAACAAGAAAAAGAATAAGTGGAGGAGGAGAAGGGGCAAAAAGAAGAAGGAGAAGAAGAAAGAGAAAAAGAAGGAGAAGGTGAAGAAGTTGTAGTAGAAGAAACAAAAGAATAGAAAGAAGAATAAAGAGGCAAAAAAGAACAATTATAATAATAATAAGAAGAATTTTAACAAGGTGTCGCGGAAGAAGAAGAAGAAAAAAAAGCATAAGAAGTAGTAGAAGTAGATGAAGAAGATGACAACGATGATTATAATAATAATAATAATAATAATAATAATAATAAGTAGTACAAGTAGAAGTAAAAGAAGAAGAAAATGAAGAAAAAGAAAAAAAGAAAAATAAGAAGAAGATGATGATAATGAACAAAACATATGAAGAAGAATATGAAAAGGTAGAAGTAGAAGTAAAAGAAAAGTAGTAGTAATAGCAGTAGAAGATAAAAAGAAGATGAAGCAAAAGTAGAAGAAAATGAAGAAAAAAATAAAAAAAATAAGGAGGAGGAGGAGATGAAGAAGAAGTAAAAGAAATAGGCTAAAGAAGAAGAAGAAGAAGAAGAAGAAGAAGATAAAGTAGAAGAACAACAACAACTAGAGTAAGAATAATAATACAAATAGAAGATGATAAAAAAAGAACAAGAAGAATATTTATTAGAAGAAAAAGAAGAAGAAGATGAAGAAGATGATGATGATGATGATGATAATGATGATGATGATGATGATGTAGAAGGGCAATACAAACTAGAGTAAGAAGAAGAATAAAAATAGAAGAAGATCAAAAAAGAATATGAAGAATATGTAAAAGAAGAAGAAGAAAAAGAAAAAAAAGATTATGATGATAAAGTGGAAAAGCTTGAACTTTGAAAAATAGGAAGAAAACAAAGTATAAGAAGATGTATTACAAGAAGATGTTAAAGAAGAACAATATTATAATACTGATGTTAAAACATAAGATGAAGATGATGGCGATGATAATGATAAAGAAGAAGAAGAAGAAGACAAAAAAAAGAAAATGTTTGCGAAGAAGAAGAAAATGAAGAAGAATGGGAAGAAGAAAAAGGAGAAGATGATGATCATGATAAAAAAGTAGTAGAAGAAGAAAAATAAGAAAAATAAGAAGAAGAGGAAGAAGTAGAAAAAGAGGAAGAAGAAGAAGAAAAATTAGATGAAGAAGTGAAGAAAATGAAGAAATATTATGATTTGTTATGCTGCTCAATTTAATTCTCTAGATAGTATTCCAAAAACTCATAGGTGACGGTATCTCATCAACAAAGATCTATGAGTATCTTGGTCGTACAAGTAGTATATATGACTTTCATTCAGATATCAATTCCATAGAGATTGTATCATTAGTTCAATCAACCAATAGTGAGATAAAAAAATTCTAGTAGAAGATATATTTTGATATTTTTGTATGGCTTTAGATCCTAAGGCTTGTCCACTTGCTTTGTATGATGCCTCTTTAAATAATTCGATTTATGTTTGGTTTACTTACTGAATAAAGGTTGGATTATTATTAGAATGCTCATTTACCCTAATGGTATACAAGGTGGTTATTTCTATTGACCCTATCTCATTACTGATACCCTCATTGTTGCCCCCTTAGTACATTTATATCAAAACAACAAATCATCTTTGCTTGAGGGTCATTTAAAAGTCCATACCTTTTAGGTAACTCATCAATTACCCTTGGCTATTGCTTTGTATGTACATTTTTGTTCTATAGTCTCATATATCATAAAGACTAAAAATTGATGTTTTTTATAAATATTTTCACTTTTAATTTTTTTAAGTATCATACTCACATAATTAATATATACTTTTCTCAAATCTCACTAGTAGGAACCATATGAGTGAAACTAACTTAGAAAGCTATCACTATCTTGTGAGTCACAACCACTCACAGATGTCTCATGGATTACCTATCATTTTCATCCATAGTGAGATTTGAGGGAAGTATAATAGAGTGATCAAAGACATGTATAACTCAAAGGGCTACACCATCTTGTGAGTCAATAACTAGTTGTTCTAAGACATGTATAATAGAGTTCTATATAAAATAATTCATAATTTTAGATTCATGAGCACTATACTTGTTCGATGTTCATATTGTCAAATATTCTTGAGTATTTTGATATTATTAAATAATGTGTAAGCATGGGAATTAGAAATAATTAGATTGATTTCATAATGTTGTAGTTTTTGTATGTTTTAATTAATAATCATAAAATTTATATGTTTTTACAGGCTCTGGGCTACCTTGTAATATATGCGGGATCTAGCAATTACAACGTTCATTCCTAGTTAAAATTATACTTAATTAATCATGACAATCTTTATATAGGATGTTAGCACAATTCTACCTTGTCGGCACATTTCTTCAATTTTGTAGCAAATTCTTCATCACGATGATATTATCATGAAGATGTAGTCATGCTTATCCCGTAACAATTAAATAGTTATGATATTAATTTCATATCATTGTAACTAAATATTCCATTGGTGCTAAAAGCCATGCTCACTTTCTATCACTACAACTTTATCTTTAATAAGGTTTTGTAGTCTCAAATCAAAATCATAGCATTTCCACAATTTCGTGATATTTGGGCTTAAGTAAGTTACAAAGCCAAAATTACTCAAGCTAGAGCCATAACAATTATCCAGTGTCTTGACTTTTGGACACAAAATATTACAACGAGTATTTACTCAAGTATGCCTATTCCTAAGGTCGTGACTCTTTTCCTTAAGACAAGGCAAAACCATGACTTTTATATTAGGGGTAATTATCAATGCTATAACCCTTTTGTAGTGCCACAATCATGTGATATATGAGAAAAGCTAAGGTCAACAATGCAACCATCTTCAGTGCCAAGACCCTATTATGTCAAGGGAGATCATTCTTCATGTCATGGTCATTCCAAGCTTCACAGCCATATTATGCATATAAAAGGCTAATCTCATTAATGTGGCTATTCCTAGTACCATGACCATATATGATAAATGAGGAAGATTAATGTCAAAGATGCAACCATTTCCAGCACTATGACTTTGTGTTATAGAGAGAGTAGACCCAAGTCACGAATATTACCTAGCACAATGACTTAGTATTACAAAAAAATTATGACACATTGCAAAGTTTTTGTCACTTTCTAGAGTTTCAACCTCAAGCTCGATATGAAAGCCAAAGTCACATCTTCTCAAAGTCATGATTTTCTAATTAAAGGAATACAAAAATATTAGAGCGTAAAAGAGAAAAAAGTAATTCTTCTCCATGCACCAAGACAAAGTCAAACAGTAGCAAATTACCCTATGCATTATTTTTGTACTCCCGATGGAATCCACAAGCAAGCAAAAGATGCAAGATATAAAATAAACCCTAAATTTGGGGGTATGACTAAGAAATCCTTTTCTCTATGGTAGATTTGGGAAAATCAATGAAAAAAGCATGAGTCTATGATTTTTGTAATTTTTTATGTGATATATAATTAGTTTTAATATTAATTCATATATTTGATTTATATTGTGAAATAAAAATTAATGATTGTGATGATTAAATAAGACTTGAATTAAGGATTTGAATTGGTGAGTTTGTGCATGTTATCATAGTTAATGATAATAGGTAATCCTTGAGACTCACTCATGTATATAGTAAGTAGGAAGTGACATCCCTTCTTGTTATGATGCATGAGACAAGCTACTATATTGAAACTCAAAATCTGGGCATGTTAATTATTGCCAATATAGTGATTATATAGCTAAAAGCACAAAATTGTACATGTTAATCTATCATATATGTCTTAGAAGAATTTGTTCTTGATTGAGATGAATATTTTATAAAATATTTTTTTAAGGGTTTTATCTTTAGTATAAGAATCACATCATTCCCATGGTGCATGAAGACGGGTAATCTATAGGACATGTTTAAGTATCTTATGACTCATAAGGTAATGAAAGCCCTTTGAGTTACTTTTAATCATATGGCTTCCATTAGTGAAACTTGAGAGAAAGATATATTAGTTATGCAAGTTTGGTTCTTGTGAATGGTTGTTGATGAGTTGGCTCACTCCTAGTCTTTATGACACCTGAGACTAAAGAAAAAGAATATATATATAAAGTAATCATCAATGGAAATTGATGAGTTACCTAAAGTGCATAAACTTTTGAATGACTATCAAGCAGAGATGATTTTTAACCTCAGTAATAAAGTATTG
This sequence comes from Sapria himalayana, assembly GCA_029783825.1. Taxonomy (NCBI): domain Eukaryota; kingdom Viridiplantae; phylum Streptophyta; class Magnoliopsida; order Malpighiales; family Rafflesiaceae; genus Sapria; species Sapria himalayana. The sequence goes on along the minus strand of JAREIK010001381.1, from coordinate 1,992,214 downwards.
AAGGACAACTATGAGGAGACTAGCATTGGGATGAGCTCAATGGTGATAATTACCTTTTATACCAATAGGAAAGGGGTCATTACACAATAATCCAACCTTCATTCTATATCTAATGTAAATATTATTCAAACTATTTAAACATTTTTTTTTGGAAAGTTTGTTTTATTAATAAAAACCCTTTCTTTCGGTGGAAGAATACTATTTTTACAATCTAGAACTACCCTTATCCCCCTTTACACCCTTGAATAAAATAAGTGAAACAATACACATTATGCTAAGTGTATCTTCTTATCCTAACTCTAAATGCACAACTTCACTTTGATTCTATACTTAGACTGCTTTACTTGAAGTATGTCTTGGCATGTTTATCTTTTATTTCTCTATCCCTTATGCTTTTTTGTTGGCCCCATTTCCATCTACAGCCACCTTGACATTCTGCCTTTAATTAAAAATTTGGTAGTCTCTTTGCTGTTTTATTCATATTTCATATCCTCCGCTGTCTTATGTTGTTTATGCATTTGACCTTGAAAAACAAGCACACAAAGCCAAGGACATAGAAACAACTGATATCAATATATATTCTTTCTGGCCAATAACATATCCTTCTTCACTGCCCCTTGCAGGCTGTTCTAATGCTTGACAGCCTCTCTGCCTTATGTTGTGTCCACTACAATTTCTGCACTTCAAGCAGCCCTAACAGAATATATGTTGACTCTAAATCAGCCCTTATCTCCTTTTACACCCTTCAAAATAAAATAAATTAAGCATTCATTTGACAGCCATAACTGATCTTCTTGTTGTAGCTTTATTTATCATCCTGTATTTAGTAAAATTTGACAGCCTCTTTGCTGTTCTATTCATTTTCACCTATCCTCCTTTGCCTCATGTATGCATTTGACTGAATCCCCTGCACCACAAACCCACAAAGCCAAAAACATAGAAAATAGATGTCTATATTTAAATTGCTACCTGACCGATATCATTACTGTATTTTGGCAACCTCACCCTCTGCATTGTGTTCCAATGTAGTCCTTGCACCTTAAGCATACCAAACCAGTGCAATTTATTGTCTTTTGACCAACAGCATAGTTTCTTACACTATTTAATATAGCAGTCCGACTGCACAATAAGAACTTCACATAAATTAGGTGGACAAATCCTATAGCCTAAGATTCATACCAAAATACTTAATTATGTCCTTTACTAGAATTGTGTTATCTTATTGGTGGTTAACTAAACTATTGATATAATCCATGTGTGATTAATATCTAGATGAAAGTACTTTTTACTACTTGTATGACTTATATACTTGTGAATATTTGTTTATGAGATACTCTCGCTAATAAGCTTTTAAGGTACTATCTAACCAATAACAAAGTTATAATAAATTTGTAGCATCATTACTAGGAATTATCTAGTTTGGTTAATCAACTTTAGTTGGCATAATTATCCTTGAGAAAAGATAATCATTTTCTAGTAGTTTAGATAATATTAAATTTTCTTGAAGATATGCTTGCCTAAGTGCTAAATGATTTGAAAAGATCAAATATTGCTATAGAAGAGAGGGAGAGATGATTGAGAAAGATATATGAAGGCACTAACTTGGTTATGTTTGAAAAAATTTTATATCATAAGTTTTAGTAACTGATATAAAGAAAATTAAAGAAGTTGAAACATATGATGAAAGCACTACATCAAAAGTTTTAGCAAATAATATGGAGATAGTGTAGATTAAGAACCCAAAAAAGGAAATTGAAGATACATTATCAATATTGCTAAAAGAAGATGTGAATGATGAATTTTTAGTGGCTAACATGAAAGAAGTTGAGGAAGAAAACCAGAAACAAAAAGTTGAAATAATCAAGATGGTTCACAATGTCAAGGTAGGGAAAAACATAAAGAAGAGGCATTCCACCCAAACTATATTTGTAGATGATTCTATTAAGATGATTACTTATCCAACATCAATGACTGATACTAAAAGTACAAGAAGGAAAGAGATCAAGAATTATATGGAGAAGTTAGGTTGGATTATAGAGATTTCTGATGAATAAGGCAAGTCAGTGATGATCTAGCTATGAATATTGAATAATAGCATTGCTTGGTAGGCAACCCAAAAGTTTTTTTGTTGTTTGATTATTGAAATATCTTTGTTGTAAAATAAGAATTCTATTTATTTAGCTATACTTTGAAACCCCCTCACACAAAATAATCATAGATTTAAACCAATTATAGTTATGATTTTTTTTAGCTCAAAGCTATGACCATTTTTCAGTAGTACTACTCTGGTATTATAGAAATAAAAATATCATCTGAAAACAAATGGAAAAGCCATGGTCATGACCTAGTGTTGTGTCTTTGAAATAATAGCTTGACATAGAGCCATGATTTTTTTATTTAAAGAAAGAAAAGCAAGTCCACAAAGTGGTTACTTTCATTAATCAAGTTAAGACTTTAAAATGACGTCATGACATCCTAATTTTAAATCCACTAATCTCATTAATTCAATGATGGAAAGGAGAAAAATCTCAAAGAAAAAGGTCAGAGAAACAAGCTGCAAGGAGAAAGAGAAGCTATAGAAATCTAGCACCATAGAAATTTCACCAGAAGTTATGACACCCTAAGAAATATTTGTTACAAAATTTAGGGAAGTGATCGATAGAATCAATTCTTACAAAGAAAAATTGTATTGGAGAAAGAAAATTAAACAAAATCATCCCACCTTTTATAGACATTATCAGGAAGAAGAATTGATTTTTATTTTGCTTGCATAGTGAATAGATCAATACTTCAATTATAAAAAAAATTTATACCAATTTGAAGGATAAGTGAAGAAAAATATACTATGTAAGAGATATTGATGTGCTTTGATAATAAATAATAAATGAGCTACTTGGATTCCCAAGAGCCAAAAATAGCATGAATTGTAAATCACTCTACAACAAGCTAAGTTTCTAGCTATCACTAGTTTATTGACTGATAGAACTCATGAAAGTGTATAATATTTGGTTGTATTTTATATGCTCATATTTATTAATGAGACTCTATTTTTATATGATCATCTTAAGAGAGAGATCTTGCTATATGTCATCCTTGTTGGTTATGATTTTGATGTTGAAAAGATTCAAAAAAAAATCAATTCATGGTTTCCTCAAGGGTAAATTTTCTAGCCAACATATTCGCCCTTCCATATTATCTTATTATGTCATGGAGGGAGTCCCCATGAATTGATAAGTTGATGCGATGTGTTTGATATTGTCCCTCCTAATATTTACAAGCATTAAAAAAGAGTTGAAGGAGATAGGAAAGGAAAGAAGATGATACTTAAAGGGGAAGGACCAATAAATATTTAGGAAGAAGGGTCATCATTTACTAGAGTTGACATTTAAGAGATTAAAAGGAGGAGAGAAGGATGAGAAGATGAGCAAACTTGTATTGAGCATTCCTTTGCTACACAAGAAGGTATGCTTGTTGATGTTTCCCACTTTTTGGAAAATGTGTAGTGGGATGCTAAAACAACAAGTAAATCTTAAAAAATGAGATCAAATTATTATGTATAGTATTAGTGAAATAATTTAAAATTGAAAGAATTTAAAAAATGAGATGCAATGTGAAATAAGAATCTACAACCAAAAAGAGATATTTTTTATCACATGAAAAAAAAATTTGATTGCTATATCAACAAATTCTTGGAGAAGGAGATGAAATGCATAGTTATTAGATTGATAGGTAGCACTAGATAGTTTGGGAAACTCTACAAGGCTATCATAATGAATTGGAAGAAAATGATGGTGAAAAGAGATGATATGAATGGAAATGACACAAAATATAGAGAGAACATATAGATAGATTAATTGAGAAAATATAGTAGAAATCAAAAGCACTAATATTTTGTAAAGTAATCATTTGAGAGTGCACTGAATTCTATTAAGGAAAGACAATAGGTACTTTATGATATTATGGTAAAAATATTGAATTGATTAGCTACATAGAAGAGATATTTGGAGAGTCCATCCACTTCTATGTCATCATTTGAGCACTCCAAATCAAATTTCAACTTTAAGGAGTATGATCCTAAAGGTAAATCATATCATCAACTTTTCTTATAATATTTATTTGTTTTTTTATTTCCATATTATGATGCTAAACCATTGTGTTTATTGATTTGAGATGATGCTAAAGCTTTATTTATAGGGGAAGTTATTGCTCAGGGATGAGCAATAGTTATAGTTTGGGAGTTTGTTTAGTATTTAAATTATCAAACTTTTTTGAGTATTTTGGTGTTATTAGATAATATGTAAGCAAGGAAATATGACATAATTTGATCAATTTCATGAATTTGGAGTTGTAGTAAATTTTGATGAATAGTTATGAAATTGATAGGTTTTTTGGAGGCTTTCAGATACTTTGAAATTTATAAATCATCAAGTAGTTTTAGCATTCATTATTGGTAGAAACTATACTTAATTAAACTTGGTAATCTTTATATGAAATAATTCTACTTCCTTGTTAGCACAATCTATCAATTATATAACATATTTTTTATGATAGTGATATTATCATAAAATCATAGTCATACTTATCCCATAATAATTAAATATTATAGAATTCTACTAGTGCTAATTACCAATATAGCATTTTATTGGTGCTAAAAGTATCCCACTAGTGCTATACTAGTGCTAAAAGTATCCCATTGGTGCTAAAATTCATGACAACTTCCTAGCATTGTGACTTTATATTTAACTAGGATTTCAAGTCTCAAGTAGAATCTATGGCCTTTCCATAAAGCTATGACCTTTGGTACATATAAAATTACAAAATAAAAACTATTCAGGCAAAAATCATAGTAATTATCTACTGCCATGTCCTTTGGGCACAAAATATTAAAGACATTTACTTGAGTATTACCATTCCCCAAGGTCATAACTCTTATCCTCAAGAGAGGGCAAAGACATGGCTTTTATATTAAAACTAATTACCATTATTGTGGCCTTTTTATAGTGATACAACTATGTGAAATATGAGAAAATCTAAGGTCAGCACCATGACCATCTTTAGTTACATGGCCAACCTTAGTGTCATGGTCATATTATGCCAAGAATGACCATCTTTGTGTCATGGTCATTCCCAATGTCATGGCTATATCATGCACAAAAAAGGTCAATCCCAATGATATGACCATTTTTAGCATCATGGTCATATGATGAATGGGGAAGACTAATATCAAAGCTATGGTCATTCTCAATATCATGACTTTGTGTTATAGAGAAAATAAGCTTAAGTCATAGACATTACCCATCACCATTGCTTAGTATTATAGAAATATTGGGCCAAATTCAAGGTATTTTATAGAAGATACAACTTTCTACTCTAAGGAATACAAGATATTATAGTATAAAGGAGGAAAGAAAAGAGAGACTTAAAAATCTTTTTCTTCTCCATACACCAAGACAAAGTCACAGCACAACTAATGATCCTTGGAATATTTTTTGTATTCTCTATGGGATCAACAAGAAAGAAAGGGATGTAAGACAAAACCTAAGCCCTAGAGTTGAAGGCATGAATCTCAACACCCCGCCCCCCCCCACTCAAGGGTAGATTTAAGAAAATGAATCTATGGTTTGTGTAATTTTACTTTTGTGATGTATAAATATTTTTGATATTAATAAATATTTTTGATTTCTATTGTGTAATATAAACTAATGGATCTGGTGATTAAATAGAACTTGAAATATAAATTTGACTATTTATGAGTTTCTGCTATTATTGTGATGGACAATGATAGGTAAACCATTAGGCTCGTTGATATAAATAGTAGGAAGAAAGTGATGATTTTTTAATCATGATGAAAGATAAACTTACATTCTAAAACTCAAAATTTAGGTATATTAATCATTATGAGTATGACATTCATGAATCTAAATGTAGAAATGATTCTATATGAAAATCTATTATACATATCTTAGAATAATAGTTTTTGATTGAGGTGGATATTTTAAAGAATGTTATCTAAAGGGTTTCACCTTTAGTATGGGAGTTACATCATCACCATGAAGGATAATGAAAGGTAATCCATAAGACTTGTATGAATGTATTGTAACTCACAAGGTGGTGAAAGCCCTTTAAATTGATTTCACTCATATGGTTCTCTCATCAGTACAACTTAAGGAAAGCATATCTTAATTGTGTGACCATGATACTTATGAAGTTGAAAGTAAAAATACTTTTAAACCACACCAATTCTTAGTTTTTATGATACTTAATATTAAAGAATAAGAATGTACATATGGAGAAACAATCAAGAGTAGTTGATGAGTTTCCTAAAAGGTATGAGCTTGTGAATGAGTTTCAAGCATATATAAACTATTGTCTTAGTGAAAAACTACCAAGTTGGCAATAATGAGGGAACCATCATTGAGATGGGTTTAATGATGATAACAACCTTATATTCCATTAGTGTAAGGGGTCATTACACAATAACCCAACTTTCATTCTATATCAAACCCCAAAATTATTTAAATTATTTGAATATGCGTCACATAAATTAAGTGTACAAACATTAGAATCTAGGATTCATACAAAAATCCTTAAAATATATTTTTTACTAAAATTGTGTTGTTTCAATATTTGTTGACCAAACTACTAATATAATTACTGTGAGATCAATATTTGGACAAAAATCATTTTTACTACTTGTATAACCCATATACTTGATGATCTTTGTTGATGAGATACCCTTACCAGTGAGTTTTTTGGACACTATCTAACTAATAAAATTGGATAGCATAACAAAGATGCAATAATAGTTAACATACCTAAATTAAATTTTGGGTTTTAATATATAGGTTTGTCTCATACATCATGATTGGAAGGTCAATCACTTCCTTCCAACTATATGCATGAGTGAGCCTCATATTTTACCTAAAATTCTCTATCATGATAATATGCACAAACCAACCAATAATCAAATTTATAATTCAAGTTCTATTTAATCACTATTTTAATTCTACAATATAAATCAAATATATTAATTACTCATAAATCCTTGATACATCACATAAATCATAATTTCACAAACCTTAGATCTCAATTTAGTCTGATATTAGTGAGAGATTCAAATGAGCTAAAAGAAAAGAAGTTTCTTGAATCATAGCTTCCCAATGATACCCAATATGAGAATATTGGATACAAACCCTAATCCCACATAGTTTTGGTTAATTTTCTAAATCTACTTTAGAGAGGAGGGTTTGAGAGCCATGCTCACAATTATAGGATTTAGCTTTTATCTTGCATTCCTTGTTTTCTCATACATCCTTTTGTTAAGGATAGTACCCTGTAAAGCATGAATTTATATTTATATTTTATGAAATTAATAAAAGTGTTGTATTTATTACATTTAGCTATTTTTTGTATGATGTATGAGTGAAACATCAGAAAATCCCAGATTTATTTTTGTAACCATAACCTCAGTGTATAATATTTATACACGAGAGGTTCAAGGTTATGGATTATTAATCATATTGTCTGTAATCAATTAATTGAAGTTTGGGGATCTTCAAATTAAATATTACTGGGACAATCCGCTATCATTGAGAATGAGATGACCTTAATCCGGGTCATTAATGTGGAGACATTAAAGTGGAGGTTCCATATATAATAAGATTATATAGGACAGGACCAAGGCATAGTTTTTGAATTCTTTTAAATACTTTTTATCTCAAGAATTAAAACAGCACTACTAGATGATCATATGCAGATCAGTCTCAATCTTGAGTAGTCATAGACTCTTGTTTATGTCAACAGGGCCTTTTGAGTCATGGATTAAAACCCGTTATGAAATGGGCACAATACTTGTGTCTTGGAGGCCCATTGATGTATGCAGCTGGGAATGTAAACTATGGACATGGAATCCAACCCTTCCTATGGAAGTTGGATAGTTGGTTCCCTTAAGTATTGGTTCTGGAACTGAACAGTTTGAGCACTCTAATTTATAACAAGTTTATAAATTAACTGTTCACTAGTAGATTAATGAAACTTAAGAATCAAGATATAATTAGAGGGTCAAATGGTAATTTCACTTGACTCTAGTTATGAACCACTTCTTGGAGGATAGAACTGCATGTAATGATTAAATCAATGGACACTCTAAATTTCTGAGTAAAATCGATACTATAAGAACCTATGTTTAATTTCTAGTTTTTAGTGGAATAACTCTGAAATTAATAAATTAAAATAGTTGATTAAAGAGTTTAATTAATTATTGAATTTATTGGAGCTTGAAATTACATGTCCATGGGTCCTAATTCTACCTCCTTTATTACTACAATGAATGATTCATGATTTGGAATAAATTACACTCTCTTTAGCAATATAAATGATAAGAATAATAATCAGTTGTTATTTGAATTCAAATTTTATTCGTTTGTTCATTGAATAAGGAAATAATCTATAAAGAGTAATAATATTAAATATTATTAATTTATTTCCTTATTTGATAAGGATTTGAATTTGAGAATATTAAATATTATTAATTAATTTCATAATTTGATAAGAATTTGAATTTAAAAATATTAAATATTATTAATTCATTTCCTTATTTGATAAGGATTTGAACTTAAGAATATTATATATTATTAGTTCATTTCCTTATTTGATAAGGATTTGTATTTAAGAATATTATATATTTATTAATTCATTTCCTTATTTGATAAGGATTTGAATTTAAGAATATTAAATATTATTAATTTATTTCCTTATTTGATACGGATTTAAATTTAAGATTATTAAAAATATATTAATTCATTTCCTTATTTGATAAGGATTTGAATTTAAGAATATTAAATATTATTAATTCATTTCCTTATTTGATAAAGATTTGAATTTAAGAGTATTAAATATAATTAATTCGTTTTCTTATTTGATAAGGATATGAAACATCTATAAAAACCTAAGTAGATTTGTTTCCTTTTTAACCTTAGCCTCCAAGAGAGTTTCTTCTCCTAAAAGACCCCTTGCATCGAGTGTTGAGTACGCAAGGTAGATCTAGAGTGTATTGTTCCGATATGAATCATTGGTGCCCACACACCTCAAAAAAGGAGGGTAAAATTGAAGACTCTGGTACAAGGAGTTTTTTCAACCCTACAAGTCAACAAATCTCGTATAAAAATAAAAGGTATAGATCTAATCTTCATATTTTGATATTAATATGTGTTTTGCATGAGTTACAGTTAAAAATAAGATTTTCTGAAAAATATTTTAAAACCTAATTCCGCTGCATTTTTTGATTTTATTACTAACACCTTTTGCATTTCTTTTCTTCTTTTTTTATAGTGCCGCTCCCCACCACATATGAGGAATGACTTAAAATGAAATGGTTGTTTGGTTTTATGAAAAATGGAATGCTTGGGAGAAAGAAAGATGGACATAGGAAGTGCAAAAATTCTTTATAGGGTTCTTGTCTTGCTACTCTTTGATTTTGGTCTTGTGCATGAAGAAGAATAAAAAGATTTTCAAAGAATTATTCTTTCTTTCTTTTATACTCAATAATTTTGACAATTGTCTAAGTAGAAAGTCATGACTTTGTGAAGATACGACAACTTTGATCTAGGCTCTTGAGTTTGAGGTCATGACTCTAGAAAATGGCCAGACCTTGTGAATACTTTCTAATCTTTTTGCAACACAATGTGTATAATTGAGAAGTATCAATGACTTTTGCATTTTGTCTCTATAATAAAAAGTTATGGCATTGGAAATGATGTCATATTTTGCCTTGGTCTTTCTTATGCATCAAATGCCCATGACTTTATGAATGGCCACAACTTTAGCTTAGATCTTTTTCATCTATCAAATGGATGTAGTACCCAGGAATGGCCATAGCTTTGGAAATTAGTTAGTACATCCAAGTCGTGGTTTTTTCTACTCATGAGAGCAAAAGTTGTGATCTTGGAAAGCGTTCATGCTAGGGTAATGTTATTTATAATATTATGTGTCTAAATGTCATGATACTAAATGATTTTTATAATTTTGGCCTGATTATTTTTGGCTTTATAACTTTTTATAGCTCAGAAATTATGACTTTGGAAAAAGATCATGACTTTGACTTGAGAATATAAAGTTTTAGTAAAAATAAAGTTGTGGTGCTGGGAAGTGGTAGTGACTTTTAGCACCAATGGAATACTTTTTTACTTTGATATGAAATTAATGTAGTAACTATTTAAATGTTACAAGACAAATAAGATTGTAACTCTAAGATAATATCATTGTCATAAAGAATAACATAGAAATATTTTCATGACTAAATAAGTAGAGTTTCAGTCAATAATGGATGTCGAAACTTCTTGATGATTCAAATATCACAAAGTTGCCCATTAGCTCTAATAAACATGTAGATTTCATGATTATTTATCAAAATATACCAAAACTCAAAAGTCATAGAATCGATCTAATTATAATTAATTTTCATGCTTACATATCATCTAATATCACTACAAATATACAAAAATATTCAATAATTTACATACCAACTTTCCTCCTAGTAAAAATAATCTACTATATTGTCTTAAACAAAATTGTTTTCTTTACAATTAAGTTTTAGCATCATAATGTCTCAATATAGTAGAGCAACTTCTCATAGACATATTAATAGTCATGGATTAGTTTTAGTTCCATAACTATACCTATGGATTAGTTAGAAGTGTATAATGATTTATGTGATGGTTTTATTTTATTTATTACATCACACATGCAAAAAAATCTTAGCATTTATTAAATACTTTCTCATCTTCGTCAGTGATCTATGCAATCTATCCTAGCTTTTTAGTGTATATTTTTTCATCTTTCTTTCTACTTTCTTTCTTCCATTTTACATCAATGGTATTTCTTTCTTTAGGTCTTCCCTCCTTGGATGCCATAACTTTGAGAAATGTAATGGCTTCTTCTTCAGTTCTAGCTTGGCTCTTCATGTCATGTATCTTCAAAGTCAAGACACTTAGCATGACCATGACTTGTATTTAAGATTTTCTTGGCCTATTTATTTTTATAACACCAATGTTGTGGCGTTGTGTATGAACTTAGCTTTGTTATTGAGCTTCTAATAATAATTTTTTTTGTAATACCAAAGTCATGATACATTGCTCGACCATAGCTTTGTCATTGATTTTTTGATGGGTAATATTTTTTTGTAATACTAAAGTCATGGTAGTGTTCTTAGTAATGACTTTGTCATTGAGCTTCTCATAAAATATTTGATTATGTAATACCAAAGTTGTGATACTATGCTCGGTCATGATTTTGTCATTGTTTATATCCTCTAAAATTTCTATCTGAGTTGTGTCTTTCTTACTTATTTCATTAGCCTTTTTTAAGTTGTTTGTGTTAGATTCCTTTGAAGTCACAACATCAAAGAATGCCGAAACTTCAAAGAAGTCATCTTTTCCTTCTTCATCACTTTAACAACTCCAAAATAGCTCTTCCATGTCATCTTTTTTCATCTTCATCACTTTCACAACTCCAAAGTAGCTCTTCCTTGTCATCAACCTCATCTTCATCACTTTGACATCTCCAAAGGTGTTCTTCTTAATTTACAACCTCAATTGAATTTATATTAGCCACTAAAATTTATGCTGCAACACTATCATCATACTTTTAAACTTCCTCAACTTAATCTATATCAACCATCAAACCTTTTGATGCATCACTTTCTTTGAACATATACGAGTTAGTGTCCTCAATGCTCTCCTCCATCCATTCTAACCACTGTTATATCTCATCATTTGATCTCAAATATTTTACTAGCTAGGTATGTATATCATCACATGAAGCTTTGAGTATTGGATAAGAATTATTGAATGTACTTACTCCATGGCTTCTAGATCTCTAATATTCATAACTTGCATCTAGCTAATAATAAAGTTGATAAAGTTACAATGAGGTGTGAACTAGAAATCACTACATAGTGAATTATTGTTACTTATTCTCATTTCTTCCAAAATGATAGTTGTTTGTATCATTTTTCCCTTTTACTTCTTAAAATATATATTGAAGTTTTCCTCAGATGATTGACTATGCATCTTTTGATTTATTATTTTGTAGGTCAAGAGGTGTTAGCACAATTCCAAATTTTTGCTCTATTGGTTGGTAGGATAAAAAAAATAAATGGATGAGGAATGTATAAAACACAACATTTCTATGATTCAAACAAGATAACAAGAAAAGCTATTAGTCCTAAAAAATTATCAAAATTGTGTTATCTAAACTACTAAAAAGAATTATGCTTTCACAATAATAATTATATTAACTCATGTTGACTAACCAAACTAAATAATCTCATGCAGCGGTACAAAAAACTTGTTGTAACTTTGTTATGGTATCCAATTTTATAAGTTAATTAGTATCTCAAATACTCATTAGCAAGGATACCTCATCAATAAAAGATTTGTAAATATACGAGTTGAACAAGTAATAAGAGAATTTCTTCTAGGTATCGATCTTATAGGAATTGTATCAGTGGTTTGGTCAACTAATAGTGAGATAAATACAATTCTAATTGAAAAGATATTTTAGGATTTTGGTATGACATTTAGATCTTAAGGTTCATCCAATTGATTTGCATGATGCATATTCAAATAATTTGATTTATATTAAATTTAGATAAAAAATAAAAATTGAATTATTGTTAGAATGTCCCTTTTCCCTACTGACATACAAGGAGATTATTATTATTAAGCATATCACAATGAAAGTCCCCTCATAGTTATCCCATGAGTAATTTACCACTACGAAAAAATTAACTTTACTCAAAGGTTATTTACAAGTCCATACCCTTTTAGGCAACTTGTTAACTATCTTTGAATATTTTTCAAATATATATATATATATATATATTCTTATTCACTGGCATTAGGCATCATAAAGATCAAGAACTGATAAGGTTTATAAGTATTTATATTTTTAGCTTCATAAGTATCATTCTCACATAATTAATATATGTTTTCCTCCATTCTCACCAATGGGAACCATACAAATTAAAGTAACTCAAAGTGATGTCACCACATTACGAGTCACAATCACTAGTGCACATCCTATGGATTACCTATCATCATTCTTTCTTAGTGACATCGTAACTCACATACTAAATGTAAAACTATCAAAAGAATATTCTATAAATTATATACTTTAATTGAGAACTAGTTATTCAAAGATATGTATAATGGAGTGACATGTGATAGTATTCATACATTTGGTTTTATGTGCATCATGCCTATAATGATTAATATACCTTAATTTTTGGGTTTGACCTATAAGTTTGTCTCATGTATCATGCTTGGAAGGGCTATCACTTGTTTCCTACCATATGCCTAAGTGAGTCTCATTATTTACATGCACAAACTCACCGATAGTCAAATCACTAATTTAAGTTTTATTTAATTGCTATTTTTATTAATTTTCATTCCATGACATAAACAAAACACATTAATTACTAATAAAAATAGTCATATATCACATAAATTATAATTATACAAACTGTAGATCTTAATTTATGATAACATTGGGAGAGATCCAAATGAGGTACAAGAAAAGATATCTTATAAATCTCAAGTTCTCAATGATAGCTCTTATGCTAGGATACATATTTTAATTTCATATTATTTTGATTGGTTTTTTAAATGCACCCTAAATAGAAAGATTTGAGAGTCATGTGCCCCAACTTTAGGATCTAGCCCTTGTGTTATGTTTCTTTCTTATGGGATCTTCTATGAAGTGTGAAAGTCCCTTATAAAATTGTTGTTCCACTTTGATTTTGTTCTAGTGAGTGAAGAAGAACAAGAAGATCTTCAATGAATTATCCTCTCTTCTTTTATACTATCTAATTCCGGCATTTTCCTAACTAGAAAGTCATGGCTTTAAAAAGATGCCATGACTTTGGCCTTGGTTTCTTGATCTTGAGGTTCTAACTCTGGAAAGTGTCCATGGCTTGGGAATACCTTCTAAGCTTTCTATAACACATAGTCATAGTACTAGGAAGTATCTGTGACATGTACATTTTTTCTCTATAACATAGATGTGACACTGAGAATGGTTATGCCTTCGACCCTGGTCTTTCTTTTCCATCAAATAGTCGTGACACTGTAAAAGGTTGTAACTTTTTCCTTAGTCTTTCTTGTATACCAAATGGTTATGATGCTGAAAATGACCACAATATTGGCTTTGATATTTCTTGTATATCAAATAGACGTGAAACTAGAAATAGTCATGACATTAGCAATTAGCTCATGCATTTAAGTCATAGTTTTGCCTTTTTCTGAAAGAAATATTCTTGGTCTTGGAAAGTGGTTACCCTCGAGTAAAGTCTTCTATAATATTATGTATCCTATGGTCACAATGCTTGATAATTTTTATAACTTTGGCTTGAGTATTTTGGCATTGTAACTTTTTGTATCCCAAAAGTTGTAATTTTATTAAAATATCATGGCTCTTACTCAAGAAAATTAAGTCCTAGTAAAAACAATATCATGGTTAGAGGTGTCAATTGGATCGTGTTGTGCTTGTACTAGCATGAATCATTTTTTCTCAGCCCAGTCAGGCCACTGTGCCATGTCATGCACGACATTGTTGAAATCCCTTGTCGTGCCAAGCATAGCACGGTGTGCATTTCACCAGCCCAAAATGGCATGGTGAGCATAGTCGTGCTAACCGTGTCATGCATACAAAAATAGCAATGTAATTGACCAATTACAATCAGACACTTGGCTGTATTTATTTAAAATAATAGACTACCCCATGATGGGAGGATCAAATTAAAAAAAAGTAAAATGGGCCAGAAGACTACTCAATGGGGATCCCATTGGGCTGTCACCTGGGCTGGTTTACCATGTCATTGGGTCAGGCACATGGGTCATGTCTGCCCTGACATGAGTCATGGTTCTTGCTAGCCTAACAAGATGCAAAGCATGCCAGGGGGTAGCCTGGCCCACCCCCCGGCATGATTCCAGACCGCGCCGTGCTTGGCCAGCCACTCTTGAATCGAGTAGGGTCCTAGGCTATGCCCTGGCCACCCGGTCTATTTGACACTTCTAGTCATGATGATGGGAAGTGATCATGACTTTTAAATGTAGAAGGATAAGAAGAGGAAGAGGATAAGGAGGGAGAAAGAGATTATGAAGAAAAATAAAAATAATAAAAACAAGAATAGAAAGAAGAAGAATAAGAAGAAGAATGAGAAGAAAAGGAGAATGAAGAAGAAAAAGATTATAGGTAGAAGAACATAAATAAGTAGAAGAAGAGTAAGAGAAGTGGAAGAGGAAGAAGGAAAAAAAGGAAGAATACTAAGAAGAAAATGAAGAAGAAGAAATTGAAGAAGTAGAAGAAGAGATAGAATGAGGATATAAAGATGTAGAAGGAGGAGGTGGAGGAGGAGGAGGAGAAGAAAAAGATGAAAAAAAGAAGAAGAATAAGAAGAATAAAAATTAGGAAAAAGTTATGATGATGATGGAGCATAACAAAAGTAGAAGTAGGAGAAGTTGATGATGATGAAAATGATGAAGAAGAAAAAGTAGTAAAAGTAATAGTATATACAAAATAAGAAGAAGAAGAAAAACAAGAAACAAGAAGAAGAAATAGAAGAAATTATAGAAGAATAAGAAATAGAATAAAAAAAAAGAAGAGTCAAAAGTAGAAGCAGAATTAGAAGAAAATGAAGAAAAATAAGAAGGAAAAGTAGAAGACTTAGAAGATAGATGAGAATAAGGAGGAGGAGGAGGAGAAGAAGAAAAACAAAATGAAGAAGAACTAAAAAAATAACATGATGATGATGATGATGAAAAAATGGAGAAGAAGAAGAAAAAGATTTAGAAGAAGTATAATACTTCTTTTAAGAAGTATAAAAAGTATAAAAAAAATTAGATGAATATCAAAAAGAAAAATAAGAAGTAATAAAAAGAATAATAATAATAATATTATTATTATTATTATTAATGAGAAGGAAAAAATGAAGATCAAAAAAAAGAAAAAGATGATAAAGCATGACAAGTTAATTAAGAGAACTTAATGAAGAAGAATGAATATGATGATTATAATGATGATAAAAAAAACAATAAGAAGATGAAAATGAACAAGAAGATGAAGTTAAAAAGGACAATGAAGGCGGAGGAGGAGGAGGAGAATAATAATAACTTGATATTGTTGGTAAGGAAGAAGAAGAAGAATAAGAACAAGAAGAAATAAAGTAAAAAGAAGAGGAAGAAATAATGTAGGAAGAAGAAGGATAAAAAGAAGACAAAGATAATGTACATGATGAAGAAGAAAAGGAGGAGGTGGAAGAGTATGAAGAAGAATAACAATACTAAGAAGAAGTAATTGAAGAAGACTAAGATTTAGAAGAAGAAGAAAAAGAAGAAGAAGAAGAAGAAGAAGAAGAAGAAGTAGTAGTAGTAGTAGTAGTAGTAGTAGTAGTAGTAGAAGAGAAAGAAGAAGAAGAAAAACATGGATAAGAGGAAGAAGAAAGAGGAGTAGGAGGAGGAGAAGTAGAAGAAGATGAAAACATAGAAGAAGAATTAGAAAAAGAAAATGAAAAATTAGAATAAGGTAATGATGCATAAGAAGAAGAGCATGATCATGATGATGAACGTGATGAAAACAATAAACATGATAATTATAATGAAGAAGAAGAAGAAGTTGATGATGATGATGATGATGATGATGATGAAGCATGGGGGGGGAGGAAGACAAAAAGAAGAAAAAAAATGTTGGGGAGGAAAAAGAAATAGAAAAGGATTATGTAGAAGAAGAGGTAGAATAAATATAAGAGGAAAATGAAGAATATAAAAAGAATAAGAAATAGCATATGTAGAAGAAATCCAAGATGAAGAAGAAGAATAAAAAGAAATTGCGGGAGGAGGAGGAGAAGAAGAAGAAGAATAATAATAATAATAATAATAATAATAAAAAGAAAAAGAGTTAGAACAAGGTAATGAAGAAGATGTAGTATAAAAAGAAATAAAAGTAGTAGTAATAGCAGTAGTAGTAGTAGTAGTAGAAGATGATGATGATGATGATGATGATGATGAAGGGAAAAGTAGTCTAAGTAGAAGTATAAGTTGAAGATGAAGAGGAAGAATAAAAATAATATGAAAAAGTAAAAGTAGAAGTATAGAATAAAAAATTGTAGTAGTAGAAGAATAACTAGTAGTAGTTGTAGTAGTAAAAATAGAAGTAGAATAGAATGAATAAGAAGAAGAATGAGAAGAAGAAGAAGAATAATAATAATAATAATAATAAATGAAAAAAAAGAGAGAATAAGGATAAGAATAAAAAGAAGAAGATGATAATAATGATGATATGAAGTAGAATTATGAGAATAAAAAGAAGAATAGGAAGACAGTGGAAAAAAATAATAATAAGAAGAAAATGAAGAAGAATAAGTAAAAAAAAGAAGTGATGAAATAAGAATAAGAAGCAAAATAAGAATATTAAAATGAAAAAGATGATGATGATGATGCAAACAAAGAAAAAAGAAATGATGATGATGATGATGCAAACAAAGAAAAAAGAGATAATGATGATGAAAAAGAAGAAAAAATCGATGAAGATCATTAGGATGAGGATGAAAAAAAAGAAGAAAAAGGAAAAAAAATAGTAGTTTTAGTAGTAGTAGTAGTAGTAGTAGTAGTAGTAGTAGTAGTTATTTTCATAGTAGTAGTAGTAGAAATTGAAGAGGAAATGGAATGAAAAGAAAAATAAGAAATAGAAAAAATCAAAGAAAAAGTAGGAAAGAAAAAAGAAGAAGAAAAATAAGAAAAAAAAAAGAACAAGAAGAAGAAGTGGAAGAAATAAGAGAAGAAGATGAAGAAGACAAAGAAGAATTAAGACAAGAAAAAGAATACATTAAATATGGAGAAGAAGAAAAAGAAAAGAAAGATTAACATGAAAAAATAAAAAGAAGAGGAAGAAGAATGTGGGAAAAGAAAAGGAATAATAATTAGTAGTAGAAAAAGAAAAATAATAAGGTGCATAAGAAGAAGATGAAGAGGAGGAGGAAAATGATGGACAAAGAAAAGAAAAGTAATAATAATAGTAATAAAATGTATTAGAACAATGTGATTATGATGAAATATGAAAAGAATGAAGAAAAATAAGTAGTTAAAGAAGTAGTGATAGTAGAATTTTTAAAAAATGAATAAGTTGTGATAATAGATGTATTAAAAGAATAAGCAAAAGCAAAAGCAAAAGAAAATGTAGAATTAGATGAAGAAGGAAAAGAATAAAAAGAAATAAAAGTAGGAAAAGAAGAAGAAAATGAAACAAAAAAAGATGAATGAGAAGATAATCATGATGATCATCAATATAAAATAGCAGAAGTATAAGAAAAAAAATAAGAAGAAGAAGATGATGCATAACTTGAAGCTAAAGCTTTATCATGACTTCTAGAAGAATAAAAAGAAGAAGACAAGAAAGATAGAACAGTAGAAGTGGAATAAAATGAAGAAAAAGATGAAGAAGAATGATAATAATAAATAAAAAGGGAATAAAGAGGAGGAGAACTAGAAGAAGCACAAAAAGAATAAAAAAAGATGAAGATAATAAATAAAAAAAGAATAATAATAAGAATAGATAGAGGAATGAGAAATATATGAAGATGTGAAACAAGAATAAGAATAAGAAGAAGAATAAATAGAAGTGGATGAAGGAGGACGGGGATAAAGGGTAAAAAGAATTTAAAGTAGAAAAAGAAGAAGAAACACGATAAGAAGATTATGATGATGATTATTATTATTATTATTATTATTATGAGAGGAAGGAGAAGAAAAGTAAGAAAAGAAAAAATAATGATGATGATTAAAAAGAAAAAGAAGTTGATAATGGCCATGATAATGAATAACAAGAAGAAGAAGAAAAAAATAAAGATAAAGAAGAAAAAACAAACAGATAGAAGATAGAGAAGAAGACAAAGAAGAAAAAGATGGTGATGATGATGATGTTGTTGAGGAAGAATAAGAAAAAAGGGAGGAAGAAATAGAATTAGAAGAAGAAGTAATAGTAGTAGTAGTAGTAGTAGAAGAAGAAGAAATCAGAGAAAAATAAGTAGAAAAAGGGAAGGAGGAAGAGGAGGAAGAAGACGAAGAAAAAGAAGTAAAAGAACAAAAAAAACAAGTGGTCAAAAAGGAAGAAGAATAAGAAGTACAAGAATAAGACAAATATTGCAATACTAGGAAAGTTATGATTGAGTAATTGAACTCTATAATACAAAGTTGTGACTCTGAGAATTGGATGTGATTTTTATCTTGTCATATTGTACATAAATTCATGGCACTAGGATTAGCTATGACTGTGTAATTACTCTTTAGAATAAAAAGTTACGACTTAAAATGGTGTCATGATTATATATATTTTGATGTTTTGGCTATATCTTGAATAAGTCATGCCTCTTAAATATGTCTCTACTACTTATACTAGTGGGATACTCAGTTCTCATGACATAAAAATAATTTTATAGTCATTAAGTGATTAATAACTAATTATTTGGTAAACAAAATATTGAATAAATAGTGTTACTTTAGGAGTAAGATGTAGAATATTTGCATGAATTTTAGTGGCTATCAAAGAGATTTCACTAAAATTTTAGTTTGAATCGTAATTAATGAATATTAGTGAAATCAGATAAAATTTAAGTTTAATTGTTGGATTTGGTGGAGAAAAACTTTTAGGAGAGTGAAGAAATGGATCATCATGATAATTCTTTTGTCATGACTTATATACCCTCACCATATTAGACTTAAGTTGTTGAATCATCCTTTCTTGAACATAACTCTACCAAAATAATCATGACATTCTTTGTTTGTCTTGACTTTACCACTGAGTTGACACAAACATTTACTATACAAAATAATCATCATAGGCATGACAATTTCTTGGAGTCACAATGGTACTAGCTCTATGCTACTTAATGGCCAAAATATTATTTTTATAATTAAGTAGTCAAGTATCTCATGTGTACAAGTTGTCATGACACGTTTTAAGTCATGAATTATTCAAACATAAGCAAAATATCAATATTTGTAGGTTATGACATGTTTTTCTACTGTAAGTTTTTGTTTTAGATAGAAATTACTATAGTCATGACTTTTTAAAACTTTATAACCTTTTGCTCTAGAAAGAATATAGCAAAGCCGTGGTAGTATTCAATACCAAAACTTTATGTTAAAAATAGTATTTAACTCAATCATAGCATTCACAGTGCCACAATACTTCACCTATAAACCCAACACCAAAGCTACGACTAAATTCCTAGCACCATTTTTTTGTTACAAAAAAAATTGACTCAGTGGAGGCAATCCCAACATTGTGCCATTTTGCTTATAAACCCATGACCAAAGTCATTAACAATTTTCGATAGTACAAATTTATGTTACAAAGAGTTTGCATCTATAGTAGTCATTTATAATGTCAAGAAAATTATGCTCTATAGAGGATCTTAAGAAATTACAAAGTCATGACCTCAAATTATGCCATAAAATCCAACTTAAAATGTTAAACCGATTCCAGAAATATAAAAGCTATACTTAGAGAAAAAAGTGAAAAAGAGAGAACAAGGAGAGAAACAAAGGAATTTCATGGTGTATTCCAAGCCTAGACACCACGACCAAAATCACAATTAGAGGCAAATTCAAGGTATCAACAAGAAAAATTGATTCGAATTAGAGTTTTTTCTTGGATATTAGTTGGGCATTCATTGGCATTCTTAGAATCCATGAGATGACTTTTCAAACTTCTTATAATTTTTTATTTCTAATGTCTAGCTAGATTAAATTATAGAATTGATCATGTAATTATGTTATCATGGATATATGAATTAATGAGTTTTGTTTGGTTTATAATGTATTTCAATATTGGTGGATGTAAATGAACATAAGAATCTAAAATTAAGGTTTCTAGGAATATTTATGTTTATGTGTATTGGTCATGGTGGACATTGATAGGTATGTCATAAAATATACTTATGTGACTCGAATAGAAGGAAGTGATAGCCCATCTAATCTTAATTGGTGAGAAAAACAAATGTGTGAAATTTCTAAGTTGAGTTATGTTAATCATTGTAAGTGTGATGCACATAAGGTTGAAAACATTAATATATTAGAGACCAATACATTATGTACTATCTAGAAGAAGTAATATTGGAGTAATATGAGGGTTAAGTGGAATGTCGTATCTAGTAGTTTCATTATAGTATGGAAGTTGTGTGTCAAGCATGGATGATGAAGATAAGTGTGTTATGGGGCACACACAAGTGGGAGAGATTCCTATGGTGATGACAACCTTGTGAATCATACCTACTTGCATGATTTCCATGGGTGAAATTCTTGAGAAAATATAGTTTTAAGTCATGAGTATGGTACTCATGAAATTGAAAGATTAAACAAATTTAGTGTCATATTATCTCAAGTCATTGATATAGGTAAAAATTAGAGAATAAAAATACATACTTGAAGGTAACATCAATAGTAGTTGATGCATTATCTAAAATAAGTAGACATAGAAATGATCCTTGCATGGATCAATATATTGCTTTGGCATTGAAATACAAAGGCAATAATAATGAGGGGTTCATCCTTTGTAGTGATAGTCCAATAGATGATGACCACCTTGTATGCCAAGAAAGCACATGATATTTTCACACCAATCTAATATTCATTCATAAACCACATACAATAAGAAATATCATCACACACAAATATGTGTGCTAATCCTAGAGTCTGAGTATATTTTCTAAGATCAAGTATATGTATTCAACTCATACATTTGTAAGTTCATTATTGATCGAATGAACTATAAAAAAATTTTATATGATTACAAATCTAGACTTATATCAACTTTATTAACTATACAACAAAAATGCTTGATGAACAACATTGACCAAGAGGTCCGCATTCAACTAAATTATGTTATTGTGTAAATAACTATGAGTTTAGTTACCCTCGCAAAGTCACAATACTAGTGTGGTCAAAACTTTAGGAAAATATTGTGACTATGATGATATGATTATGTTGCAGAGTGAAATGATTGTGTCAACTTGATGGTATGGTCGTGACATACAAAGGATGCTATGATTATTTTGTAGTGATATGGCCAAGAAAGGATGTTGCACCTACTCTTCGTCACTTCTCTCTTCCCTACAAGCCTTTACTCCACCACGTCCACCAATTTCACCAAATTTACTATGATTTCACTAACATTCCTCAAATCCGTTAAAAATAAGAATATAAAGAAATCTCTTCAAAACACACCAATAAACAATGCAGATACACTTAAATTTACTCCAAAAATGACACAATTTATTTGGTAATTTGAGTATCAAACATGTAGGAGTAGCAAGATGGGGAGGAAGAATAGGAGAATGAGTAGGAAGAAAAAAACAAGGATGAGGAAGAAAATAATAATAATAATAATAATAATAATAATAATAAAAGAAGAATAAAAACAAGAATTAAAAAAAATTAATAAAGAAAAAAAGAATAAGAAACATAAAAAGAAGAGTATGTAGAAGATGAAAATGATGATGATGTTGATTATAAAGAAAAAGCAATATAGATTGATGCAAAAGAATAAGAAGAAGAAGAACTAGAAGATGAAGAATACTAAGGAGAAGAATTAGAAGATGAAGAAGAATACTAAGAAAATAAAAATTTTTGAAGAAGTAAAAAAAGTAGAGAAAGAAATAGTGAAAGAAGAAGTATTAAATAAGAAGTAGTAGAACCAAAAGAAAATATAGAATAATAATAATAATAATAATAGAAAGAATGAGAAGGAGGAGGAGAACAAGAAAAAAATGAAGATGATGGAGAAGTAGTATAAGAAGTAGATGAAGATGAAGATGATGAGTATAAAAATAATTATCAAGATAAAGTAGTAGAAGTAGAAAAAGAATAAGAATAAGAATAAAAATAAGAAGAATATAAAAGAAGCCTAAGTTGAAGTAAAAGCTGAAACAAAAGCTAAATTTGAAGCTGAAGCTGAAGTTGAAGCATAAAATATACAAGAAAAAGAAGAAAATGATGATGATGACGATGATAAAGAAAAGAGAGGGGTGGTGGAGTAGAAATAGAAGTAAAAGAATATGAAGAAGAATATGAAGAAGAAGGAGAAGAAGAAATAGAAGAATCATAAATAGGAGGAGGAATAGAATAAACACAACAAGAAGATGATGATGAAGATGATATATAAGAAAGAGATGGAGAAAAAGAAAAAGAAGAAAAAGTATATGAAGAAGAAGATAATGAAAAATAATAAGAATACGACAAGGAATGAGAAATAGAAGAAATTTAAAAGAATAATAAAAAGAAGTAGAAGAATATAATTATGAATAAGAAGGGGAGAAGTGAGAAGAGGAAGAAGAAAAAGAAAAAGGAGAAGAAAATGAATAAGAAGCGGAAGATTATAATGATGATGAAAAAGAAAAAAAAAAGATAATAATGATGATTATCGTGCACAAGAAGAATGAGCATAAAGAAGAAAAAAAAGTTGATAAAGAAATAGGATAACAAGATGATGATGATGATGATGATGATGATGATGATGATGATGATGATGATGAGGAGGAGGAGGAGGAGGAGGATGATGAGGATGAGGAGGAAGTGGAGGAAAGAAAAGAAGAATTAGAAAATGTATAAAAGAAAAGAATAAGTAGAAAAGGAAATTGGAGAAAAGAAAAATGAAGTAAGAGAACAAGAAAAAAAAGAACAAGATGTGTAAGAAGAAGTTGAATAAGAAGTACAAGAAAAAGACTAAGAAGAAGAATAATAATAATAATAATAATAATAATAATAAAAGAAGAAGAATAATAATAATAATAATAATAATAGAAAGAAGGAGAAGAATAAAAGAAGAAGAAAAAGAAGGGAAAGAAAAGGAAGGAGGAGGAGGGAGAGGAGGAGTTGGAGAATGAGAAGAAGAAAAATACAAAAAAAAAGATTTACAACAAGTGATGATCAAGAAGTAGCATTGAAAGTAGAAGTATAAGAAGAATAATAATAAGATTAAGAAGAAGAATAAGAAGAAGATGAAGAATAAGAAGATGATGAAGAATAAGAAGAAGAAGATAAGAAAAAGAAGAAGACAATAAGAAGTAGAAGTGAAACAATAAGTAGTAGTAGTAGTAGAAGAATAAAAAATAATAAAAGAGGTATGAGTATAAGTACATAAGAAGATGAAGAAGAAACATATAAAGAAAAAGAAGAAGAAAAAGAAAAAGAAAAATAATAGGAAAAAGAGAAGTAGAATGAGAACAATAATAGAAAGAATTAATAAAAAAAAAGATGAAGAGAAAGATGAAAAAGAAGAAGAACTTGAACAAGAACAAGAAAAATAACAAGAAAAAAAATAGTAGAAGAATAATAATAGAAAGCGGTAGATGAAAAAGAAGAATAATAATAAGAATAAAAAAGAGAAAGGATGATAGGAAGAAGAAAAAGATGAGGAGGAACAATTTGAAAAAGAAAATGAAGAAAAAGATGAGGAACAACATGAAAAAGAAAAGGAAGAAAATGAAAAGATGAAGAATTAGATATTTTAGAAAAAAAAGATACAGAAGAAGAAGCTAGAGAAAAGAAGGATGAGGAAGAAGAAGAAAAAGAAGAAGAAAAAGAAGAAGAAGATATAAGAAAAGAAGAAGAATAAGAACTAAGAGAAGAAGAAGAAGAAGGAGAACTAAAAGAAGAAGAAGAAGAACTAAGAGAAGAAGAATAATAATAAGAAGAAGAAGAAGAAGAAGAAGAAGAGGAAGAACTAAGAGAAGAAGAAGAAGAACTAAGAGACTCTCCACCCGTAGAGAGAGAAAATCCCTCTTTCTAGAGAGAGAAAACTGCCATTTGAGCTCAAATCAAGCTCCTACCAAGTGCAAAATGGAGCAAAATGATTTATTCACAAAGAATAAATCTTTTGCCTTGATAACAAAGGAGCCCGCACCATACTCGCGCACTTTCGGAGCAAAAAACAGGAACCCAGTTATCATTTTTTCAGCCGACGAGTTACAGAAGCTCAAGGAGCCTTATCAACACATGCTTATCGGCAAATTCTCCCACGGCAGGCCTTGCCCGAGCGATATACAACAGTTCTTCTCCTCTCTGAAGCTCATGGGAAGGGTAAAGCTGGCCGATTATGACGCGAAACATGTATTTATTCAGTATTTTTCAGTTGATGATTATTATCGCATATGGCACCGTGGAGCATGGCAAGTAAGTGGTTTCCTCATGCGCGTGTTGAAATGGACGAAGGACTTCAGTCCAAAGGTGGAGGCGCCTGTTGCTCCGGTTTGGTTCTCTTTGCCGAACCTTCCTATATACCTGTTTAATGCTAATCCTCTTTATGCGATAACCTCTTGTTTGGGCAAACATTTGCTTCGGGATGAGGCCACTGTGACATTAACTCGGCCTAGTAAGGCTCGAGTATGTGTAGAGTGTAATCTCCTTACTCCTCTGCCTAATGAAATTTGGATAGGAGAGGGAGAAGATGGGCAGAACAATGGCTATTGGCAAAATGTCATACCCAAAAACATGCCCTCATATTGCTTAATCTGTAATAGGCTTGGGCACGATAAATCTGAATGTAAAATAGGTAGAGAGCCTTTAGGAAAGGTGAAAGGGCAAGTAGCTACAATAAGAAAAGTAGAAACATGGATAAGGAGGGAGGATGTGGCCCCGAAACCTCTAGGTTTAGGGGATGAAGAAGAGGAGAGTAGGAGAGAGAATGGGAGTTTTTTCTTGGAGGAGGAGGGAGATGGAAGCATTAGGGAGGTAAGCATAGAGGGTAGTAATGAAGAGAATAAGGAAGAGAGATGGGAGGTGGTGAAATTTAGAAGAAAAAGTGCTAGGAAAAATAAACATAGAAGGGTGTTAAATGAAAAAATAGAAGATTACAGCTGGATAGAGGAGGATCTCCTAGACTTTCCGGATGAAGATTCGGAGGTGTTTAGTTGTCCTCAATTAGGTATAGAGGAAGTTAAGAAAGAAAGTTACTTAGGAGAAGCGAAGGATGATTTAGAAATGTACGATAAAATTGGTGAAAATTTAAATAAATTTCAATCTATGGAAGCCAAAAAGAGAATGGCTATGCAACTCGGTAAACTAGAAAAATATAATGTATTATCTCAATCTATTCCTCCCAAGAGTGCGAGAAATATGAGGAAAGATAAAAAATATGATTCAAAATGCATAACTAGATTACAATCCAAATTAGGTTTTAATGGATAGATATATGTATTGGAATATCAGAGGGGTGGCAAATAACCCTTCGATAAATAGGCTTAAAAATCTAATTAAAACATATAAAATTGCTTTAGTAGCTATAGTAGAACCTATGACACAGCAGGATCAAATAATAAAATATAGTAGAATATTAGGGTTTAATAATTCATTTTCTAATTTAAATAGTAAACTCTGGTTAATGTGGCATAATAATCTAGACATTGAAATATTAAAAGACACAGAACAAATAATACACTTTAAAATGAATAAAAATACAGAAGATATAATATCGGTGGTATATGCTAAAAATGATAAAAAAGCTAGGTTGGTTTTATGGGAGGAAATGCGTGATATAGCATCAAAAAATACTCCTTGGTTAATAGGAGGTGATTTTAATGTAATTAGAAGCTCTTTAGAGAAAAAGGGAGGAAAAACTTTGAACACAATAGCAATGTCTCAATTTAATGAGGCGATCTCTAAATCAAGTCTAATGGAAATAGCTTATACGGGCTTAAATTACACCTGGCGTAACAACTGGAGTAAAAGAAGGGCAATTTGGGCCAGACTGGATAGGGTAATGTGTAATGCTAAGTGGGTAGCCTCGCACGGGTCTACATCGCTTAGGCATTTAAGCAGAACCTGTTCAGATCACTCTCCACTTCTTATAACTATTCATCATAATAAAAGGAGCATAAGAAGCTTTAAATTTCAAAATATGTGGGGAAAGCATCCAGAATTTGAAAAATTGGTGGAAGAATCTTGGTCAGAGCCAGCACAGGGTAAACTGATGCAGGTTCTAATGTTCAAGTTAAATAGACTTAAAAAACATTTAAAATCATGGAATAAGGAAGTTTTTGGGAATATAAATCTGAAAATAAAACAAGCAGAAGAGAAGGTAGAAAAATTAGAAATTGAATATGATAATAAAAATGATGATAAGATTAGACAAGAATTAAATAAGGATAAAGCTGAATTGAGCTTAAAATTACATATGGAAGAGGTATATTGGAAACAACGAGCAAAAATTAAATGGCTAAAAGAAGGCGATAGAAACACGAAATTTTTTCATAATATGAGTAAAATAAAAACTCAGAAAAATAGAATTAAAGCTTTAAAAAACACGGAAGGAAAATGGATAGAAGAAGACAAGCAAATTGGAACTCTCTTTGAGGATTTTTTTTAAATCACACTTATGTGGGCATGTGTCTCACGAAGGGAACTCCTTAATACAAGAGATCAGGGCTTCCATTACACAAGATCAGAATCAAATGATGGAAAATATACCAGATGAGGAAGAGGTAAAAAATGCGGTTTTTAATCTTGATAAAGATAGTGCAGCAGGTCCAGACGGCTGGAATAACTATTTTTATCAGTTAAATTGGTCCATTATTAAACATGATCTGGTTTTAGCAATTGCCAGCTTTTTCGTCGGTGCAGATATCCCTAAAGCCTGGGCTAACTCATACATAGTTCTTATTCCTAAAAAAACGCCCCACAGATATGTGAGGATTTCAGGCCAATAAGCTTGTGTAATGCGATTTATAAGATTTTAGCCAAAATAATTTAGAACAGGTTAAGTAATATTTTGCCATTAATAATCTCACAAGAACAAACGGGTTTTGTTAAAAACAGACTGATGATTGAAAATATTAGGTTAGCATCAGAAATGATGAAAAACATTTCAGCTAAAACAAGAGGGCACAATCTAGCTATCAAGCTGGATTTGTCCAAAGCATTTGACAGGGTTGAATGGGATGTACTTTGCTTTGTACTGAAAAAATATGGTTTCTCCGAATTATGCATAGATTTAATTTATAGATGTGTTTCGAATGTTTGGGTTAGAATTATTATAAATGGAAATATAGGTGAAGAATTCAAACCAAAAAGAAGTCTAAGGCAGGGAGACCCCTTATCCCCCTTACTATTTGATATATATCTAGAATTGCTTATTCTTAATTTAAACAAAAGAATGTCGGAAGGGAAAATTTTACCTTTTAGACAACCTAAAAACACTCCGAGAATAGGTTGTTTGGCCTATGCTGATGATTTAATAATTTTCACAAATGCACGTAAAAGATCTATAATATACCTTATAGAATTACTACAACTATTTGAATTAGAAACAAGTCAGGTGGTAAATAAAAAGAAGTTCCAGTTTATACTGGGAAAAAAAGCTTTGGAGAAAGATATAAATAAAATTAAAAATTTAACTGGTTTCACCCAAAATAAGGGAGCTTTAATTTATTTAGGCTGCCCAATATTTGAAGAAAAATTGAGAGAGGAATATTTAGCACCGCTGCAAGAAAAAATGAGAAAGAAAATAGCATGTTGGAAAGAGGACTTACTAGGATTTGGGGGACGGGTTACATTAATTTCGCACGTGCTTCAAAGCACGCTGGTTCATATTCTATCCGTAATACACCCTCCGAAGAAATTCACAAATAAAATAGAAATGGAGATGGCAAATTTTCTATGGGGTAAAAAAGAAGGGAAGAATAAAATTCATTGGAAAAATTGGGGAGATATTTGTTATCCAAATGCATAGGCAGGTTTAGGAATAATCTCTCTACAAGATATGGCCACCGCATGGGATTGCAAAGGATGGTGGAGGTTGAAGGAAAATGACAGTCTTTGGGCAAAATATATGAGGGCAAGATATTTAGAAAAGCGGCCTAAGAAAGTTTCAAATAATTGGAAAGCCTTGGAAAAACAAAAGGAAAAAGTAGAATCTCATTCAATATTAAAAAAGAGTGATTGGAAATGGATCCTAACACCACAAGGTAATTTTATACTTAAATCGGTAAAGGAATTAATTAGGAAAAAAAAGCATATTCAATCTATATCTAAATGGGTCTGGAGGGCAGGTATACCACAGAAAATGTGCTCGCTAGCATGGAAAGTAACAACAAATGTAATACATGTGGATACTAATGTTCAAAGAAAGGGCATTAAATTGGTGTCTAGATGTGAATGCTGCTTAGAGGAAGAAGAATCTATGGATCACCTATTTTCGAAAGGTAAAATCGCCATACAGGTCTGGAAGAAATTTGATGAAACAAAGCAAATCATTAAAAGAGAAGATGGTATAATTGAACGAATTAAAACATGGGAAAAAGTAATCTCTACTAATCCTACAAGAATCTGGCTTAATATGTACTTACCACATGTAATAATATGGTGTATATGGAAGGCTCGAAATAGGAGTAGGTTTGAAGGAAAGAAAATGGACACAAATGCAATATCACAAGAAATCAGGCAGGAAATAAGTAACATTTCAAATTTTAACCCTGTAATTTTAAATAAAATACACACAGAGAAGAAAGTAGAATGGGAATGGTTCCTAAATATAAAAATAAATAAACAATATTGGGCGAAAAGTATCTCTTGGCACAAACCTCCGGAAGGAAAACTCTCCTTAAATACGGATGGAAGCTTTAATAGGGACACATGTATAGCGGGGGGAGGTGGATTAATAAGAGATTCTACAGGGACTGTTATGAAAGCTTTTACTACAGTTAGTGTAGCAGCCTCGGCTCTATATTCAGAAATTAGAGCATTAAATTTAGGTTTAACTGTTTGTAAAAAATTAGACTATAAGAATATTCAAATACAGGTAGATTCATTGTTATTAGTCAATTTAGTAACAAAGAAAATATCTCTTTGGAAACATGAAGAGGAATTAGAAATTATTTCGATTCTCATAAAAGAACTGAATGCATCAATATTACATATATATAGAGAGCTAAACACCCCGGCAGACAATCTTGCAAGGCTAGGATCGCAAAAAGGAGAAGCAGAATATGATGAGGTTACTCTGCCGATAAAAATAAAAGGTCTAGTGGAACTAGACAAAAATGCAATTCCCTATGTAAGAGTTAGTAAGGGTAGAAAGTGAGAGGCAGTTAAAATATTAATAGATTATATAGGTATAATAGTAGAGGAAAGGTTAACGGTAAAAAATGGGGTTCTCTTGGGGAATATGGTATAGATGTATTTGTCTTTCTTAGCAGCGCAGCTCACTCAAAGCTTCATTCATTGGGAAGCAAGATTTGTTGGCACATGCAGTCTAAACCTCATTTGCTTTATTTCTTTGTTTATTGTATGTTTAAAAGTTTTATTTATGCTTATGAGAACAATGTTGCAAGGTCATGTGTTAATTAATTAGTTAGGATGCTAGAACATTAGACGTTGGGGTATAGAATAGGTCTTACTGTCATTAAGGAAGCAAATTTCAGATTTGCTAAGGTTCAATGAGGGTACCGAAATGAAGCGGCTATGGGGGAAAAATGGAGCACAAAGTTGCTGGGATACGGCAATGAATTCCAGAAGTCAAGCAAAGGAATGTGTTAGAAGAATGTATATTTGTTTTCTTGGTTTTCTTAGCAGAACATGGAGGGCAATATAGCGAAAATTAAGCTGTTAGAAGGATTGGAGGCAGTTGGTAGGGGAATTTCTGTCCCTACACAGTGCAGGTATTATACAGCATACATGATGAAGGGTTAGCCAAGCTCATAACAGCATATTAAGTGTAGAGTGCAACATATATAGTGAAAGTCAAGGCTCCGGAACAGCATATAAATTGAAGAACTAGAGGGAGCAAGATTCAAAGGGCTGGAAAAATGGCTGATGCAGAAAAAGTGTAGCATGAAGGGTGTTTATGCAATAAAGTTTCAGGTATGTAAGGAAGATAAATCCCTATGCAGAAAAATGTTTGTTGGGCAGGCTTTGGAGCCGTCAACTGACTTATAGAAGGAGGTTCATGAAGGGAAAGTTAACATTAAGGAAGTGGGCATATAACCAAGTTACAAGTTCAGAATGGAAGTTAAAAATAACTCAAGATCTTTAAACAAATAAGCTCAAAGCGAGCACACGTACACATATTAAAATTAGGCTTGGTTCTTTGTCTTTTTTTTCATTAAAGTGTATGGGTGTAAGAGGGATAAGGGTAGATTTTAGTTTGTAAAAAGGGTATTCCTCCGCCAAAAGAGAGGGTTAAAATTAATAAACAACTTTAAAAAAAAATAAAAAAGAAAACTAAGAGAAGAAAAGGAAGAAGAACTAAGAGAAGAAGAAGAAGAAGAACTATGAGAAGAATAAGTTTAAAAATAACTAATAGAAGAAGAAGAATAATAATAAAAATAAAATGAAGAAAAATAATTAGAAGAGAAAGATGATATGATGATGATGATGATGAAAAAGAAAAAATATGATGATGATGGTGATGATCATGCACAAGAAGGAAAAGATGAAGAAGAAGAAGATAATAATGATAATGAAGGAGAAAAAGAAAAAAGAGAATATGAAGAAGAAGAAGGTGATGAGTAGGAGGTGGAGGAAGAATGATAAGAAGAATATGAGGAAGAAGTAGAAATAAAAAGAAAAATAACAAGTAGAAGAAAAAGTCAGAAAAGAAGAAGAAGAAGAAAGAGAACAAGAAAAAAAGAAGAACAAAATGGTGGAAGAAAAAAATGAATAAGATATACAAGAAGAAGACTAAGAAGGAGAAGAAGAAGAAGAAGAAGAAGAAGAAGAAGAAGAAGACAAAGAACAAGAAAATAAAGGAGAGGGAGGAGAAGGAGGAGGAGAAGTATAAGAAGAAGAAAAACACAGAAAAATAATTACAACAAGGTAATGATCAAGAAGTAGAAATGGAAGTAGAAATAGAAGTTAAGCAAGAATAATAATAATAATAATAATAATAATAATAATAATAATAATAATAATAAAATAAGAAACAAAAGAAGTAGGAGTAGGAGTAGAAGTACTAGCAAATTATAAGTAAAAATAATACTATTAGAAGAAGAAAAACAAAAAGTAGAACCAAAAACAAACGAAGATGAAGAAGAAGTAGAAGATGATGATGATGATGATGAATAGGAAGAAAATACAAAGAAGGAGAATAATAATAGAAAGAAGAAAAGAAAAAGAAAAGAAATATGATGAGGAAGAAAAAGAATAATAACAAAAATAAAGACAAAAAAATACAAAAAGAACAAGAAAAAGAAGTAAAAGAAGAACAATTAAAAAGGTATAAGAATAAGAAAAAAGAAGAAAAGAAGAAAAAGTAGAAGAATGAGAGGAATAAGAAAAACATGAGGGGGAGGAAGAATAAGAATAAGAAAAGGAAGAAGAAGAAAAAAAGAAAGAAAAGCTTTAGAAGTGGTTGAGGAATAACAAGAATAAGAAGAAAAAATAAAAGAAGAAAAAGAATTAAAAGAAGAAAGATATTAGAAAAAAAAATAATAATAATAATAAGTAGAAGAAAAATAAGAATAGGACTAAGAAGAATAAGTAGGAAAAAAAAGAAGAAGAAGAAGAAGAAGAAGAATAATAATAATAATAATAATAATAATAATAATAATAATAATAATATAAAGAAGAAAAAGAAAAGAAATAAGAGGAGCAAGAGAGAGTGTTGGAAGAAGTAGGGGGAGGAGGATAAAAAAAGGATGATGAAGAATAATAATATCAAAATTTACAACAAGAGGATGATGATGATGAAGAATGAGCATGGTATTCGATGTTTAAATTACCGAACTTTCATGAGTATTTTGGTTATTTTAAAGAATTTGTAAGCTTGGAAATGGGATAATAATGGAATAATTTAATGACTTTGGAATAGAGGTATCAAATGGACAGTGCTAGGCTGGCACGACCCATTTTTTGTTCGACCACTCAAGGGCCACCATGTCATGCCAGGCAAACACTGCATGACTCAAAAAGGATAGACTCGGCATTGCTCGACTAGCTCGAGTTTGCCAAATTCAGTCCAATTCATGTTGGGCCTTATGGGTTAAATGCTGGGTCATGTCGGGTCATACCAAGACATGCCGAAACATGCATTTTCGGCCTATTCAGAATCGGATCATCCATATCTTCTAAATATTTTAAATTTTAATACAAAATTAATTAATTAATTAATTAAAAAACAACAAAAAACAAAATAATAATCACAAGTCAACTCACAACTCAAAAAATAAGATAATATAAATATTATAAATTTCAATCATTGCATTTTAATAAAGTAATACAAGTACAAATTACAAAATAATAAAGTAATCTCAAAGATATAAATTAATACATCAAAAATCAACATCAATCCCATAAGCATCTAAATAAATGAAGAACAAAATTACAATGTAAGTAGCAAGCTCAAAAAACAAAAATCAATAGACAATATAAAAATGATCAATCCCGTTAGTGTATGATGGTATCACTAGTAGTAGGCCGTAGGTAGTAGGCTCAATCTTAGTCATCATCAAAGTCCACGAATCATCATCGGCCAGTAATTCCTTTGTTCTTGCTGCAATTGTATCACAATCCTAGATGCTTAATCTCGAATCCTCCAAATTCTTCATGCATGCTAATACCTCAACAATATATGGTCCCAATCTCAATCTCTTATCTAAAATCACATTCACTACAATAAAAAAAAGACTCTGATGATATGCTCGACACCGAAGGAGTCAATAGATCGCATGTCATCTTAGACAGCATGGGATAAGTGGACTCATATGATTTCCACTACTGTAAAATATTAAGGTTTATGTTATCGATATGTGATAAGATTGAGTAGTAATCGGTATATAAGTACCGACATAGCTCGCTCATATTCGATGGTCCACCCCATCATTTCTCCCTTGCTAATTGAATGGAGAAGTCATCATCTCTAAATATGACATCTATGTCCATACTTGGAGCCTGACTACTACTGCCAACATACCTAGTATCGTAGTATGTAAATAGCTCAACCAACATCTTGTGAATGAACCTTTAGGCTGGTGTTCCTGGTTCTTGTATGTGAATATGTATGTCAAAATGTTCTCTACCCCTTCCACCTTAACCCTAGGGTCCATACAGATAGCCAGATAATAAAGAGATGGAATGGTTGACTACTACTTTAAGTTCTTGATTTTCATCTTTAAGTCATGTCTAAAAATATCGGGTCATCTCTAAACTTTCTAAACATGCTACTAATATTGTATATGCACTTAAGTACAATGCAAGTCTAGTGAGTATAAACTAACAAACACATGTTCATCATATCATAAATGAAAAATCCTATAGCACAATTAGTCTCGTCAATAATAAGTTTATCAATCTTACTATTGACATAGTCAAATATCACATGTTCATATCCAACCCATGACTCTAACATAATGTATATGTAATTCCAATGGTGTCTCACATCCAATTCAAATTTCTTTTTTTTAGACCCACAGACAAACAGATACTACCAAACTCTTATTATCTATGAGGTGTAAGAAGAAACTTTTGTGAGTTACGTATGTTTTCTAAAATAAGGGAAACATCCTTCATCCCCGCTTGTATTATCATTTTAATGATGTGACATATGTATTTAACATGATAAATCTCTTTTAATGGTTCATCTCTAATGGTCTTAACAAACATGTTAATGACTGCTCAATTGTTAGATACATTATCGAATATAATACTATATATTTTATTTTGAATATTATATTCTCTAAAGATTCTCATCATGTACTCATAAATAACTAGGCCTCATGAGGATGGAGAATCTCTAAGAATCTTAATATTTTTTTTATTTAGTATCCATTTAGAATCTACATAGTGGGCGGTGAGGTATGCATAAAATGTATCATCGTGACTAGTTCAAATATTAGATGTCACGAACACCACTCCATGATATTCCCTAAATTTATTAATTATTATTTATTTTTCTAACTTATAGTATTTTAGTATGTCATTACTAGATGTGGAATTAAGAATCTTATGATATGTAGGCTGAAAAAAAGTTTGCATAATATTGACTACCATTGGATCCTCTGAAAATTTAATTGGAAGATCTATCATGATGATCAGTTTGGTCATGCCTTCCCTCCCTAACTAGAGGTCTCAAATAGGCTAGGTCAGGCTAGCCCAGCCCATTTTTTGGTGGCCCAATTGGGCCACCATGCTGTGCTCGGTAAGGACTGGTACAGTAACCGTGTCGTGCCATGCCCAGCATAGCTTGAGAAGTGTATGCCCTACATGGCCCACCAGACTAGCTCATATTATGTTCAGGCCGAGTCATGCTTGGACTTGTCAGGTTAGGCAGGGTCTTGTCGGGTGCTTTCGAGTCCTGCCAGGTCCTACCGTTTCATCCCATTCAAAATTGGATCATCCCAAAATAACAAAATAACAATAAAAGCAACAAAATAACAAAGCAAGGTTAAATCATTTAAATATAAAAATCAATATATCAAAGATAAATTGATAAACATTAAATAACAATCTAGTAAACAAGTTTCTGAATAAATAAAGAACAAAATAATAATAAAAGCAACAAGCTCAATTGATAAAAATAAGTAAACAAAGACAATCCAAAAATGATCAATATCATTAGCTTATGATGGTATCACTAACGGTAGGCCATAGACAGTATAATAGGCTCAATCTCAATCAAAAATCATCATCAAAGTCCAACAAATCATCATCAACAACTAACTTATCTTCTCTTGCTGCAGTTACAACACAATCCTAGATGCCCAAGCTCGAATCCTCTCAATCCTTCATGCATGCTAATGTCTCATCAATATCTAACCATAATCTCAATATCCTATTTGAAATCATATTCACTGCAACAGAAAAAGTAGATTCTAATGTTATGCTCCACACTAGATGAGTTGGTAGATTCCATTCCATCTAAGATAGCATGAGACATGTAGACTCATATGATTTCTATCATTATAAAATATCAAGGGTCTTATTACTGATATGTGATAAGATCAAGTAGTAATCGGTATTTAAGTACCAAGACAACTCGTTCATATTCGACGGTCAACCTCATCATTCCCCCCTCACTAACTAAATGGAGAAGTAATCATCTCTAAATATAAAATTCATGTCCATATTTGGAGCTTGACTACTATGAGCATCATACCTAATATCGTAGTATGTAAATAGCTCAGTCAACTTCTTGTGAAAGAAACTTTCAGGCTGGTGTTCCTAGTTCAGGCACAAGGATATGTATATCAAAATATTTTTTACCCCTTCCAATTAACCCTAGGGTTCATGTAGGTAGCTATACAATTAAGAGATAAAATGTTGGACCAGTTTTTTAAGACTTGATTTCTATCTCAACAACCATGTCACTGAATTTTGAATCGTCTCTAAACTTCATAAACATGCTACTAATATTGCATATGCACCTGAGTGAAATACAAGTCATGAAAGTATAAACTGACATAGATATGGTCATCATGTCATAAAAATATTTAGGAATTTCATAAATGAAATTTTTATAGCCAAGTTAGTATCATCAATAATAAGTTCGTTACTCTTACTATTGACATAGTCAGATATCACATGTTTGTATGACTCCAACATCATGTATGTGTAATTCCAATGGAGTGTCACATCTAATTAGAATTTCTTTTTCTTTAGACCCGCAGTAAAACATATACTACCAGACTCCAATTATCTGTGAGGCGTACGAAGAAATTTTAGTGAGTTACGTATATTTTCTAAAGTGGGGGAAACAACTTTCATCCCCACTTGTACTATGAGGTTAATGATGTGAAACGTGCATCTAACATGGAAAATCTTTTCTAATGTCTCATCTCTAATAGTCCTAACAAATATGTTAATGGCTACTCATTGTTAGATGCATTATCGAATGTGATACTATATATTTTATTTTAAATATTATATTATCTAAAAATTCTCATCACGCACTCATGAATAGCTAGGCCGTAATGAGGATGGAGAATCTTTGAGAATCCTAATATTATTTTATTTAGTGTGTATTTATAACCTACATAATGGGCAGTGAGACATGCATAAGATGCATTGTCATGACTAGTCTAGATATCAGATGTCACGGACATCACTCCACTATATTCTCTAAATTCATTAATTATTATTTCTTTTTCTAAGTTATAGTATTTTAGTATGTCATTTCTAGATATGGACCTAGGAATACTACGATATGTAGGCTAAAAATAAGTCTCCATGATACTGACTACCATTGGATCCTCCAAAAATATAATTAGAAGACCCAACGTGGAGATCAATTTGGTCATGTCTTCCCTCTCTAACTCGTTGTAGTATATAAAGGGGGTCAACATTAAGGCTGGATTAGATCCAGCCTCAAAAACCACACCATTGAGTTGGGTTTGCATAAGATCTAATGCACCATATTTTTTAGTCCATTATTTGGCATGCCTCTTAAAGTGCCTAGTCTCACATGAACTTTTACAGATATTTTTTTTATAATATTTGTATCGTGTCAATTATTCATTGGAACCCACAACATTTTTATTTTGTATAATATTAAAGCAAGTCCAAACTCTTGCAGGTTAATATTTGTATTTTCTTCTAGTTTACAATATTTGATTTTATTAAAGTAAGCCAAAGTTTTGGCGGCCTAGGACCTTTCTATAGGGTTCTCGTTATCAATTCTAAAATTTTCTATGCTTATGTTTAAATTAATTTCATTATCATCATTAAAATTACTATTTATCATTTTAATTTTTTATTAGTTTATTAATTATATTATAAATTTTATTTTTAATTAAATATTAGTTTATATTAATTAAACTAAAAGTTTTAACTAAGATTAAAATAAAGAAAACTTAACTAAAAAAAATTAAAAAATAATACCCATAATGCATAAAATCTTATTTGCTTTATGATGTTCACACCTCAATCGACAATCTACACTTCGTAGCCGAGTCTCAAAAGTCAACTAAAAAGAAAGACTAAGAGAGAGAGAGAGAGAGACGAGAGAGAAAGAGACAAGAGAGTAGATATGAGATGAAGAGATAATATGAGAGAGAGATAAGATAAAAATTGAGAATGAGTAGAGGTAATATATAGTTTCAAAAATTGTAAATTAAAAAAAAATCATTTGTTTATATTTTTTTAAAATTTTTTAAGTATTTTTAATGAGAAATATCATGACAATTATCAAATTTCTACCCCTGGCCATTGGGGATGAACTAATGGCTTAAAACACATGTTTCTTTTGATCATTGGGTTGGTTCAACCATCGAACTAACCCAACAGTTATAGATTCCATAAGCTGCAATTTCTGGAATCTGTAGGAGGATCAGGTAGGGGTGTCAAATGGGTTGAGTTGAGTTAAACGGTAATGGATTAAATAGGTGACGGGTGAAAAATATGTAAACTCATATACGACATGTTTAATAAACGGGAAAAAAATTGAAACATGAACACAAACTATTTAATAAACGGGTAATATGACACGACTCGTTTAACACATCTAATTTTAACGGGTTGGGTTAGGTTGGGTCGGGTTAACATGATAACCATTCATTTGACCCATTTACCTATTTACTATACGTATGACCCATTTAACACAGTAAACTACTCATTTAATCATTTACCACATTATTTAAATGGGTAAACATGTTATAAATGGGTTAGTATGTCTCACCCGAACATGACCCATTTATTAAACATGTTAAACGGGTTGACTCATTTCTCACCCAAACCCGTTTAATTGGTGGTTAATCCTGTCGATTAATCGTGTCATGTTAAATTTTGACAAACCTAGGTCGGACAATCAGCTTTGATGGTTTAGACTTGAGTTCAAATGTGGACTCGCCTAAACACAGTCCTGAGATCCAGCCATCCGGGGCTGGGTGGTAGGGCACGGTTCTGGTCTTGCCAATGAACCATGCCTTTGGGCCAGGGTATCGGGTCGTGCCTGGCCCGACATGAAGCCTAGGTTACCTCGGCACGGCATGGCACAAGCTATGCCTCGAGACAACCCAGAATGGGCTCATGCATAGTTTTGGACCATGCATTGCTAGGTTAGGCATGGCTAAGTCGGGTAGAACCTGGCTACCCAACCTGTTTGACACCTCTATCCCTAACTTGTTGCAGTAAATAAAGGGGTCAACACAGAAGCTAAACTAGATCCAATCTCAGAGATCGCAATGCTAAGTTGGGTTTACCTAGAATCTAATACACCATATTTTTTTGATGTATTATTCAATATTCATCTTAAAATGCCTAGTCCTACATGAACTCCTACGGGTTAAAATTTTTTTATAATATTTGTATTTTGCCGATTTTTCATCGGCACCCCTAACATTTTTATTTTGTATAACATTAAAGTAAGTCCAAACTATTGATTTTCATCTAGTTTTATTTTATTTTTTAGATATTTGGGTTGAGATCACAGAAGAAAATAAAGTTTCAACAGTCTCAAACCTTTCTGTATAGTTATCATTATCCATATTAAAAGTATCTATGTTTACATTAATATTAATTTTATTATCATTATTAAAATTATTATTATCATTTTTAATTTTTATTAGTTTATTATTATATTTGAAATTATATTTTAAATTAAATAATATATTAAATTAAACTATCACTTAAAAAAAATAAATAAGCAAAACAAAATTTTAAAAATAATACCCGTAAAACATAAAATCTCATTTGCTTAACAATATACGATGTCTGATATCCGAATTTGATGTCTATACCACAATCCACTCTCTACACCTAAGTCTCGAAAGGAGAGAGAAAGAGAGATGATACAAGATAGAATTGAAATATTGATAGAAATAAGATATAGATTAGATAATGAGAAAAGTGTATTTATAGATATGGAAAAAGCAATAAAAAATATCATTTTTTTATATTTTTTTTGAATTTTTGAAGATTTTTTTTTGTGCAAAAACCTGACAACCATTGAATTTCTGCCCCTAGCCATTTGAAGTGAATCCAAAAGTTGAAAAACATAGTTTTTGAATTTTTTTTGACCATTATGACAGTTTGACTTGATGATTCCAGAAGCTTCGACTTCTGGCTCTAGGTTGGGCAGAGCCCGACGACTCACAGGAATGACCATGATGGGACTCGGGTAGATGTTCAGGCATCAAGTTTGGACTACGCCCGAACTTAGCCCGAGATCCATGGCATGGTTCGGGTCATGCTGTTGAACTGTTCCTTCGGACTATGCAGCCAGGTCATGCCTATCCCGGCATGAGGCTAGGGAGAGCTTGGCACGGCATGACACAAACCATGCCTCCAGCCAGCCCAACAAGGGCCCAAGCATGGTTATGGATCATGTCGTGTCGGGTCAGGCATGTCTCAATTGGGTTATACCTCATTCTGGGCCCATGTTTCTTGACATATTTAATACCTCTACTGCGGAGTTTTGGTAGATTTTTATAAATAATATTGAAAACAATAAATTTTCAAAGGTATTTGGCTAATGAATAGATTATAAAGGATCTTAGAGTTTCAAAGTTCATTCTTTACCAAAAACTCTACTTAATTTATCATAAAAATCATTATACATCATGACTCTATTACCTTATTAACATAATCCTTCAATTGTGCAATACCACCAAGATGATAATTACACCTTTCTAGGGTAAAATTGAGTCAGAAATGTATTTTGAATGGGAAAAGAAGTTAAATTTAGTTTTGATTGTCATAATTTTTCTAATATGAGGAAATTAAAATGAGTAGCTATTGATTTCATTGATTATGATATTGTTTGTTAGGATCAATTTATTAGTAGAAGACAAAATGGGGAACTTCCAATAGAGACATGGGAGGAAATGAAATTGGTAAAGAGAAAAAGGTTGTCCCAAGTCATTACTACTGATACTTATAAAAAACTTAAAACATGACAAAAGAGAATAAAAGTATGGAAGATTATTATAAAGAAATAAAGAGTATTATGATTTGAGCTAATATTGAGGAAGATTGAGAGACTACCATATATAGATTTCAAGTATGATTGGATTGAAAGATTACAAGTGTGGGAGAGTTACATCATTATGTGGAAATGTATGATATAGTTATGATAGAAATCAAAATAGAATAGTAGTTAAAGGCAAAGGAGAAACTATGTTAAATAATAACTTGGTCCAATCATCTAGAACACTAAATTATATAAGAAAAGAAGATAAGATATTAGTAACTAATTAGAAGAGAAGTGCAAAACTTGACTTTGTCAACCATGATGCTCAAAGAAAGTGTGGAACTTCTATAACATGGAATCGTGATATTAAAAGCTTCAGGTGTCTTGGAAAAGGTCATATTGTAAGTCAGTGTCAAAATAAGGAGGTTAAGTTATTAAAAGATAATAAAGAAATAAAAACTGATGATAAGGTAGACGCTTGGTCAATGGAGTCATTAGAAGATATCTCAGAGGGAGAAACTATTCAAGGAAAATTATTGATAATAAGAAGAGATCTAGGAATGAAAGAAAAAAAATATGATGATGAATATTGCAAAAATATATATATCATACTAGATGTGATGTGAAAGATAATGTATGTTGTATAATTTTTGAAGGTGTGAATAAGAAGAAAGAGAATAATAAGAAAAATAAAAATAATATGAAGAATAAGAATAATAAAAAGAATAAGAATAATAAAAAGAATAAGAATAACTAAAAAATAAGAAAAATAAGAAGAATAAGAAGAATAAGAGGAATAAAAAGAATGATAATAATAATAATAATAATAATAATAATAATAATAATAAAAAGAATTAAAAGAATAGGAATAATAAGAAAAATAAAAAGAATAAGAAAAAAAAGAACAAAAATAAGAAGAATAAGAGAAGGATAAGAAGAATGAGAAGAATGAGAATAATATGACGAATAAGAAGAATAAAAAGAATAATAATAATAATAATAATAATAATAATATTATTATTATTATTATTATTATTATTAAATAGAATAAAAAGATTAAGAAGAAAATGAAGAAAAAAAAATAGAAGGATAAGAATAATAAAAAAAATAAAAAAAATAAGAAAATTAATAATAAAAAAAATAAAAAAGAAGAAGAAGAATAAGATAAGAATAAAATGAAGAATAATATGAATAATAAGAATGAGAATAATAAGAAGAATAAGAAGAATACGAAGAATAAGAAAAATAAGAAGAATAATAATAATAATAATAATAATAATAATAATAATAATAATAAAATAGAATAAAAGAATAATAAGAATAATAATAAGAATAAGAAGAATAATAAGAATAAAAAAAATTAGAAGAATTAGAAGAATTGGAAGAAACAGAAGAATAAAAAAAATAAGATGAAAAAAAAGACTAAAAATAATAAGAAGAATAAAAAGAATAAAAAGTATAAAAAATGAAGAATAAGAAGATGAAGGAGGAGAAGATTGAGAAGAATAAAAAGAATATGAAGAATAAGAAGAATAGGAAGAAAAAAAAGAATAAGAAGAATAATAAGGATAAGAAGAATAAGAAGAATAAGAATAATAAGAATAATAAAAATAATATGAATAATAAGAAGAAATAAGAAAAATTAAAAGAATTAGAAGAATTAGAAGAATAGAAGAATAAGAAGAATAAGACAAATAAAAAGAATAAGAAGAATAAAAATAATATAAATAAGAAGAATAAGAAGATTGAGAAGAATAAGAAGAATATGAAGAATAAGAGGAATAAAAAGAATAAGAAGAATAATAAGGATAAGAAGAATAAGA